>OY730198.1:65342817-65922469 GCA_963422505.1 Pseudognaphalium luteoalbum
GGATAAAGGGTTTTATAGGTGGTTTATTTGGGGGGTTTAATATAGCCTAAGAGTTGTTTATGATGACTTATCTTTGGTGCTTAGTAGTGCTTCTTTCTGGATTTCTCTTTTTGAGAGCCTTCTTTTGAATCTTTTCTTTTCAAGTTTTCTTTTGATGACCCTTTCCCTTGGCTTTAAATGATCCTTGGGCTTTTAGGTTCCTTCTAACAACTTTGCTTTTGCTGAATTTTCTTTTTCTTGGAGCTCCTTTTACGGATGATGATTATCCTTTGGGGAACGCTCCGTACTTCTGACAGCTTTGCTTTCGCTGGATTTCTTTTTCTTGGAGCTCCTTTTACGGATGGTGTTCATCCTTTGGGGAACGCTCCGTACTTCTGATAATAATTCTTCTGTCAGCACAGAAACTTAGGCTATGGCCAAAAGATGAAAGAAGGGAGTGAGTTTTTGAAAAGGCTAAGGCTCGGCATGTTTTCCGCTGAAGGTGAGCACTGGTTAGGTTTGAAAGTGAGGGTTTTATGAGAGGGTTCTTATCGTAGGGAATGTCGAGGTTTTCTGATTGCACCTTCGTCATGTATGATGCCCATTTTTGTAATCTCGAAATGTATTCCTTGAACAAGTTCTGATTCTAGAGAGCATACATCGGCACACTAACAATTGAAAAGTGAAGCATTACAGATGAATGCTTTTATATGGCTCAAGATTCCTCACTCATTTTGGGTAGTTTTATGCCTAGTCATGCGATCGCTTGTTTTGAAACTTGGTTTGAAAGTTTTCAAAGAGTTTTGCTTGTCATAGTCGTTTTACCAAACCTTTTGAACTTTTGTTGACCAGAAATACCTACCCTTTTTTATTTTGATTCAAAAATTTTGAAAATTTTGCTGAAAATCTGAGTTTTGCTAAAAAGTTTGATCAAAAGTTTATGTTGCAATACAATAGTCAATCCTACTGCTATCCCACACTTAAAAGAACATTGTCCCTAATGTTCTACTTCTAAGTTAGGTCAATCCCACACTTAGATTTTTGAATAAGGGTCAATATTTTCGAAGTCATTCTCTATTTGCGAGTTGTAATCCCACACTTAGAGTTTTACTTAGAATTTTAGCGTGTTAAATTGAGCAAAATAAGGTTAGAAGAGATACTTCCTTATGCTGCGTGAGTTGCCATTTGATTTTATGGACCAGGCTCAAGTGTGTGAATTTGCTGAAAATGGACCAGGCTCATTAAAAATGAACTTGTTCCACAAATTCTACTTTGAATTCTGCATAGTACACATCCTTCAGAAAACACAAGTGTTAATACAAGTTAATATTAAATATAAAATAACTAATAAAAGCTAATCCATGTAAAGATAGAGTGACTCCAAATCGGTGAAGTCATCATCCATAAAGATCGTGTTTTCCACGATCGATGTAGGAGATGTCGTGCCATCCTCTGGATCCTGAATCCAAGTGTCTAGGGCAGCAGTCTCCTCCTCCAGTGAGTCCATGAAAGTGGGGTGGTCCTGCGCAGTCAAGCTCCAAGGTGGGAATAAGTCCCACGGTGGAATGTGCGGAGCGGGATCAGGCCCCATCTGAAAGGGGCACACAGGTGTGGAGGTAAGGCCCAGAGCAGTGTGGATCTCAGAGATGGCGGTGAGCTGGACCTCGAGGGCTCTTAGTATAAACCAAGTGACAACAAAGTCTGCAGTAGTAACCCCATGCTCAAAGGTGGGTACTCTGGAGGTCCCTGCGGTCTGTCCCGCTGGTCGGTGAGATGAAGGTAACCTGGAATGAATGGGACGTAACAGGAATGACTCCTGAACGTACACCTCCACTGAGTCTGCCGAAATCTCATCCAACCTAGGAGGTGGTGACTGGGATCCCCTGACAGTCCTCATGCTACTACCCGGTGATGAACTACGGGAGTGATGCATGGCACGCGAGCGTCTCTGACTGGGGGCTCGTGCTCTGTCTGACTGCGAACTCATCCGACAAAATTCAAAAGGTTAATGGTCTAAGATTATTAGTCTTTTGTAAGGTGAGGTACTGCATAAAAATTGGATTAGTTTAAACATAACAGTAAAGGAAAATTAATGCCGAAAATGTAAGATAGGCTTGGGATGCCTCCCAAGAGCGCTTTGTTTATCGAATCTCGTAGCTTGACTCTTTTATTCCCATTTTTCTATTAGGGTGGTTCGTAGTTATAGACTTCCTCATTTGAGGGAAAGTCTTCTACGTAGTGTTTTAATCGGTGACCGTTTACTTTGAAATTTCCGTCTGGAGCTTCGAGTTCGATGGCACCATAGGGAAATACTTTAGAGATTGTGAAGGGGCCGCTCCATCGTGTTTTGAATTTACCAGAAAATTTCTTAAATCGGGAGTTAAAGAGTAAAACTTTATCACCTGGATTGAAGCGTGTGGCGCGGAGCTTTGAATCGTGGAGTAACTTGGTTCTTTCCTTAAATTTGTAGGAACTTTCGTAAGCTTGATCCCTCAACTATGCTAGTTCATTTAGCTGCATTCTCCGGTGAGTTCCTGTTATCGTAGGATCTAAACTACAGTTCTTCAGTGCCCAGTAAGCTTTGTATTCTAGTTCAATCGGGAGATGACATGCCTTTCCATAAACGAGCCTATAGGAGTTGTTCCTAATGGCGTTTTATAAGCTGTCCGAAATGCCCATAAAGCATCGTCTAGCTTGTCTACCCATCTTTCCTTGTGTTGACCAATTGTCCATTCTAAGATCCTTTTTAGTGCACGGTTTGTAATCTCTGCTTGTCCATTCGTCTGCGGGTGATAGGCCGTAGAGGTTTTCAGTGTAACACCATATTGTTGCAATTGTTTCATAAACTGAGTATTGCAAAAGTGCGTGCCTCTATCACTGATGATTGCTCGAGGTGTTCCAAACCGACAGAATAACTCCTTCAAGAACTTGGTTACGACCCTTGAATCATTTGTTGGAAAGGCTTGGGCTTCGGCCCATATTGATACGTAATCGACAGCTACTAGAATGTATTCTTTTCTGTAAGATATCGGAAATGGTCCCATGAAGTCTAATCCCCATATGTCAAATATTTCACATGCTTGGATATTCGTTAACGGCATTTCATTACGCGTTGTGATATTTCCAAACCTTTGGCAAATATCGCAGCGTTTCACCAAGTCTTGTGCGTATCTGAAAATGGCAGGCCAGTAGAATCTTGAGTCGTAGACTTTCTTTGCTGTCAGATTAGCTGCATGATGTCCTTCGGTGGGTCCGTGATGGCTTTGGTGGAGTATATGTTCGGCTTCTTTCCCATCGACACATCTTCTTACTATTTGGTCGGGACAGACCTTGAACAAATATGGATCATCCCAAAAGTAATATTTGACGTCGCGAAAGAACTTTTGTCTCCGCGATGAGATCATTCCTTTTCTTGCGATCCCTCCAACTACAAAATTGGCAATGTCTGCAAACCAAGGATCGTCAGTTAATTGCGAACCTTGTTCTCCTAAACTCATTAACTGCTCTTCTGGAAATCGATCTTTAATATCTCTTTCTGCAAGTTGTTCCATTGACGGATTTTCAAGTCGACTTAAATGATCTGCGACGACGTTTTCTGCTCTTTTCTTATCCTTTATTTCTATGTCGAATTCTTGTAGGAGTAAAATCCATCGTAACAATCTAGGCTTTGCGTCTTACTTTTTGCAGAGGTATTTTAGAGCTGAGTGATCCATATATACTATTGTTTTGGACAATATCATGTAGGATCTGAATTTGTCGAAGGCAAATACTACGGCTAGCAGCTCTTTTTCTGTAGTTGTATAGTTTTCATGAGCATCTGTAAGTGTTTTGCTAGCGTAATAGATTGGTCGAAAGTGATTATCCTTCCTTTGACCTAGAACTGCCCCAACTGCGAAGTCACTAGCATCGCACATGATTTCAAATGGTAGGTTCCAATCAGGAGCGACCATGATTGGTGCATTTGTAAGCTCCTTCTTCAGGTAGTTGAAAGCCTTCATGCAGTTCTCGTCAAACACAAACTTGATGTCTTTTCCTAGAAGGTGGGTGATAGGTCGAGAAATCTTGGAGAAGTCCTTGATAAAACGGCGGTAGAACCCAGCATGTCCTAGAAAGCTTCTAATGGCCTTGACGTTGGTTGGTGGTGGAAGTTTGGCGATGGTTTCGACCTTTGCTTTGTCTACTTCAATTCCGGACTTGGATATTCGATGTCCTAAAACTATTCCTTCCTTCACCATAAAGTGACACTTTTCCCAATTTAACACGAGGTTTGATTCTTCACACTTAGTGAGCATTCTATCGAGGTTGGATAGACATGATGCGAAAGAGTCTCCAAAGACAGAGAAATCGTCCATAAAGACTTCCATGCATTGTTCGATCATGTCGTGGAAGAGTGCAACCATGCATCTCTGAAATGTTGCAGGTGCGTTGCATAATCCAAACGGCATTCGCCGGTATGCGAATGTTCCGTAGGGACATGTGAATGTCGTCTTCTCTTGGTCCTTCGGATCGAGCGGGATTTGGAAATACCCGGAAAAACCATCAAGGAAACAGTAGAATTCGATTCCTGATAACCTTTCGAGCATTTGGTCAAAAAACGAAAGCGGGAAGTGATCTTTGCGAGTTGCTTCGTTTAACTTCCGATAATCGATGCAGACCCTCCAACCGGTAACCGTCCGAGTTGGTATAAGCTCATTTTCTTCATTTGTAATGACCGTCATTCCTCCCTTTTTTGGTACGACTTGAACAGGGCTAACCCAAGGTGAGTCGGATATTGGGTAGATCAATCCAGCATCTAAGAATTTGATAACCTCTTGTTTGACCACGTCCTGGATCTTAGGATTTACCCTTCTCCGCCTTTGTACGGATGGTTTGAAATCGTTTTCCATGAGGATCTTGTGTGTGCAGTAGTTTGGACTGATTCCTTGTATGTCAGAAATCTTCCATGCAATTGCCTTCTTGTGCGATTTCAGAACATCAATGAGTTGAGCTTTCTCCTCGGGTTTTAACTCTTTTGATATTATCACCGGGAGTTGTGATGTTCCATGGAGGTAAGTGTACTCAAGGTGAGGTGGTAGTTCTTTTAATTCTAGGTTTGGTGGTTCTTCGATAGACGGCTTCATTCTAGCTATCTCGTCTCTATTCAGCTTTTCGTATTCAGCTTGGAATGGTGTTTCGTCCGTCTCGGGCTCAGATGTGGAGATTGATGCTATTTCAACCCACTCGGTTTTATTTGAGAATTCGTCTGTCTTTAGCTCGTACTTGTTGACTAACGATGAGGAAGCTTCATTGTTTCTGGTGATGATGATCTCCCTGTCGTTAGTGAATTGGAATTCTTGAAATTGAGCGGATGAAGATTGGTTTATGGTGATTTCAGGGTTTGAAAACGGCGGTGATTCGGGTTGATTGGCTAATTGTAGTTCAAACGATGGTGGCTCAACACTCATTTCTTTGAATGAATCCAAGATCTCTCTAATTGAGGGAAATGGGTTTGGTTCATTGAATATGGGTTTATCTCTCTTTAGCCAAGGTATCGGTGTACCGCATCCTAATGGAATAGCGATTGTTTTGCCATCAATGTAAGGAGACTTCTTTTCAAACAGCGGAAATAGTAGTTCGTTGGATGTTGTTGGTGAAGCGATTGCGGAGTGCAGCCCAGGGTCCTCATTACACAGTTTTCGAACGGTGATTATGGTGTTGGGTACCGGATCCTGGCTGGATAGTGCTAGTACTTCGTGGAGATGCTCATCAAAAATATCCTGCATGGTATCACACAAACCAAGGTCCTCTTCCAGAGATTGCTTCATTAATCGATCGACATTAAAGGTGACTTCCTCTTTCCCAACTCTTAATTTTAAAGATTTTTCGTTAACATCAATTACAGCCTTGGCAGTATTTAGGAATGGTCTGCCTAGGATGAGCGGGATATGTGTGTCTTCTTCTATGTCCATGACAATAAAGTCCACTGGAAAAACGAACTTATCGACTTTGACCATGACATCTTCGGCAATTCCTCGAGGGAGTTTTACCGATCTGTCAGCTAATTGGATAGTCATACGAGTAGGTAATAGGTCATCTAATCCTAATTTCTTGTAAAGGGAATAAGGCATAAGATTAACACTAGCACCTAGGTCTGCTAAGGCGTTACTAATTTGAATTCCTTGGAGAAAACGGGGTATAGTAAAACGTCCAGTATCACCTAATTTAGGTGGGAGACCACGTTGTACAATTAATGAACATTCAGCATTCACGGGTAAACTAACTATTTGCCTAAGTTTTTCTTTGTTTGAAAGGAGTTCTTTAAAGAATTTAGCACACGAGGGCATTTCTACTAAAGCATCTAATAATCTAACGTTTAAGTGTAGGCTTTTAAATATTTCCATATATTTACCGAATTGGGCTTCTTGCTTTTCCTTTTTAAGTCTGCCAGGATAAGGTATTCTCGTTCGAGGTACATTATCTGGAGTTTTGGCTGGTGATGGGTCAGGTACTGTGACAGGGATGTCAATTGACACATTTTCACTAGGTGTAGGTGTGGGCAAAGAAGTGTTTTCGGGGGTGTTATCTGGTAGCGGCGGATCAACTTTGGTCACTTTTCCTCCTCTAGTCATGATTAACAGATCATCACTCGGTGGATGAGTGGTGTCACCAGTGATTACCGACGTACTTTCCTCAATAAAACTTAAGTTTTTCAAAATGGATTTCTTGTTAGAGATCAATTTTTCTGAAAATTTTATCATGGCGTCAATGCTATCTTGAAATCCGGTCACTCTTTTGTTTATAACGTTTTGTTCAAACATAAATTCTGACAAAGATCGTTTTGAGGAAGGTAAGTGGTTTGTAGGTGAGGAAACAGCTAAAAGTTGGGTCAAAGACTCATTTGGTGTAGGGTTGGTCCAATCAAAGTGTGTTGTCATGATTGATTAAAAAGTGGTTACTAAAACTAAACTAATCCTAAGGGCAAAAAGGTAACTCTCGATTGATGTTAATCTCTAAAAAGGATCGCTTAAACACAAAAGTTACTAACTCCTAAAATCGGTTGCCGACGCTCCCCGGCAGCGGCGCTAAAAACTTGTTGTGTTGCGCACGGGTCGTTGAGATTTATAATGGTGACGTGACACAGCAGTGGGTTTTTAATTTATAAGGTTGGGGCCTAGGGTTACTTATTATGCTAGCACAGGACAAGTATGACCTAGGATCGTTCTTCAAAGCGCGACAAATTGAAACTAGGGGGTTTAGAAGCTTTTATGTGTTCAGCTGGGGTTGAAAGAGTTGGTTTTGGTTTTGGGTTTTCTTATCCTAATTAAAACTAGAATGAATTAAAAGGTGGAGGTTACTTCGGGCGTTCAGCAATTAAAGCGATTGTCTACTATAACGTGATTTAGAAGTGGTTAAATATGGAAAGTTCTAATGAGGATAAATTCGTAAGTTGATTTGAGCTATTCTACAATCCTTCTATCGGGATGACGCGGAGGTGTCCACAATCAGGCAAATAGAATGTCACGAGGATTGCACAATATATTAAAGTGTACACCGAAAGTTCTCTCAAATGTACACCCACACTATCCAACAGTTAACCTCGAATCCTATTCCCCAATCTCGGTCGTCAGAGATGCCCGAATCATGGCATAGTTTGTTGAATAAACAATCTTATGAACGAGGGTTATCCTCACCGGAATAGGTTGGGCTAACTGGTCTAGACGGTCGGATAACATGTCATCACTTATTCGTACGAGTTATCATCATTACTTGGGGATGCTACAAGACAGGGATGATTTGTGTTACAAATGGAGACCTAGGTAATACGTTTGCGATTCGATTCATAATACAACTACCTTCGGTTGTTCTGACTTCCATACATTTGTACTCCGCCGTAAGCGTTTCCAGTACTATATCAAAGAACAGTCGAATAGGGGCCGTCATATTATTTCACGATGATTAATGCTGTTTAAATTTTACTATTATGATGATCCTAAGGCAACAATCAAACAAGAACATGCAATAAGACGATCAAGGCGACAGTTTAATTTAAGCATACAAAAGTATTATCTAAGTTGAGGATATTCCGAAAGTTGTCTCAAAAATATCGTCTACATGAATTTAATCTTAATCTACCTCTACTCCCATGTTCCGTGTCTCTTGGATCCTATTTTGGTCTAGAGAACACCGGCCATGCCGAGCTCAATGATTCAATCTAACATAGTATAACTAAGTGACCTGTATCCTATGAGTTAGCTACGTTCATTTTTGGATAAAGTTTTAGTCATAACATGAGTTGGGCAGATAAACAATAAAGATTTAATTCCTATATCCGTTTGTAATATAAACCATCCGCAATCTCACCACATATCACTTAGTCACATATTTGATATTTTCTAAACGACTATCATAGCAGACAATTGAGTTATTTAGCTAATCATGGCAATTATAGCATACATATTTAAATTTATTAAAGAAAGGACAAACATATCAAATATGAAAGATAGATTGACACCTGGAAAGAAGTACAATAACTCGTAGCTAAAATATGCGTCCCGGAGCACCTCCGTACAAATCTTCCTTGGCTAGTTAATTAGCTAGCCTAATTAACTAGGAAGAATGAAAGAAAAGAAAATACAAGTAGGTGTAACCAAATGTGTTGGTATTCTTAAGTGTGTTGAGGTGTGTTGGTGTGTTTTTCAAATGAGCCTCATGCCTCCTATTTATAGAGGAGTTTTGGTGCATTTTAGCAAATGGAAGCACACATTAGCAAAAGGTGAAAAAGGTAGTGGCACCAAGTACGAAAAGGTGAAAAAGGTAGTGGCACCAGGTACGAAAAGCATGTAAAGGTCTAGCACCGGGTACGAAAAAGGACAAAAAAGCTCAATCTGTGCGGGTGACAGGTAGCCGGCGGCGGCCTACTGCCAGCCGGTGGCAGTGGGGTGGTGGTTGGCGGCGGCTGGCACCCCCCGCACCGGTTCGCTGCCCGTTGCTTTGTTTCTCGATTCGTGCGTGTTTTCTTCGTTATGCGCCCGTTTGCGTTGATTCTTTTTGCGTTGGATTCGTAATTCATAAACGAAGCTTTTGATAAAAAGAAATCCCAAAAATATGTCTCTGAGTTCTAGATGTGTCGTACGAATCGTTTGGATCTTCCGGCGTACGTAGAATCTTCATTCTTCGTCCGTTTTTGTTGATTCTTCATTGGATTCGTAATTTGAAAACGAACATCTTGGGTCAAATAGATGTTGGTGATGGTCTCTTTTATCTTGAAATCTCATTTTGATGTCTGGAATCTTCAAACGTGCGTGGAATCTTCGTTTTTCGGCCGTTTTGCTTGATTTTGCTCGTACAACCTTGTTTTGATCTTCTTAGCACTTTATCAATGATTTTTGCGTTATTTGAGTCCAAATGCTAAGTATTGCTCCAGAATGAGAGAGATATCGGTGGTAAAAACGTGACTTTTTACGCGATATCAGAAAGGAAATACTGTCAAGTTAAAGGAGAGAAGTCAAAGGACTGGAAGAAGAAGGAGAAAGAAAGTTTATCCAGCTGTCAAATGTGTACAGTAGATTCCACTTAAGATAATGCCTTAAGATATTCAGGGAAATATGAAAAGTTGGCACATGGATTCAGAGACTGGAGAAGCTGTCATGGTTGAAGCTGATGATGAGGTTGAAGGTGGTGAACGTGAGATCTTCAAAGTCTATGACCATCGTCACCTAATGAATATGTCAAAGAAAGATTTATTGAAGTTGAATGAGAATAGAATCTTTTGTACTGAAGGATGGGGTGATTTAGCACGAGATTATCAAAGGATGGTTAAGACTTGCATCAAAATGAAGATACATGCAGGAAGCAAAATTTACAAATGAAGACTAAAGACAAACGTGAAGATAAAGACGCTAGAGATATTGTCAAAGGGGAGTCTGTTGAGACATAGTTTGTGACAACAGATCTAGCTTGAAAATAGGACTGGTGTAATTGTTATCATGTTTGTACATTGGTTTAGATTTGTAAATAAAAGATATTAGTTTGTTATTGATATTTGTTAAATATATTAATGTTTTTAAAGTGTTAGATAAATATCAAAACAAACTAAAGTCTGAACTGCAAGCCGAGATCTCAAGTCGCAGCGAGTTGAGTTGCGAGATGAGATTTGAACTCGCAAAGGCAATACTAGTAGCGAGTCATGTGAACTCGCAGAGGTTAGCAGCGAACCGAAGTCAAGTGGGCTTGGGCTGCGAATCGAACTGGACTTGCAGGCCCAGTGGCTGCGAGTTGACCAAAGTATATATGTTCGATTTGGGTTAACCTAAACATAACTTTTGCCATTCGAATACCTGATCTGCGAATTCACTTTACAATCCAGAGAAAACCAATTTACTAACGGCTAGGCTTTGACGATTGATCGTTTAAAATAAAGTATATTAGTTAATATAAACGCGAACTTATTCGTTATAATAGTAAGATAACGTGTATTGAGGGATTCCGCACATTAATACTATAGATAACGAAGTTATCGAACCTAGAACTAGGGACTTACAATAATAAATATATATTAATAATAAATAAAATAAAAATCCGGCCATATTTACCAAAAAATTCTCCAAAATCTTTGACAACTATATATTATCTATAAAATATAAAAACCGGCAATATTTATTCATCATATCAATCTTCTACTACCATCAAACCCTATTTGGTATTTAGCGAGTTGATTTATAACATTGAGTCAGATTCAACGAAGATCCATCCAACTGTCGGAGGTGTTTTAGTGCTTCACTCAAAAGTTATATATACATATATATATATATATATATATATATATATATATATATATATATATATATATTACGTATCAATTATTTTGAAGTTATGCTATTTAAGTGATGATTTATTGTTGCAAACTTCCGTAATAAGATACTCCATCATCAAATGGTTTTAAATTGGTTTGTGATGTTTTAAGGCAGCCTTAAAGTTGATTCCAAAGCTTAGTTGAAGATTTGGTCAAGAGCTGCTATCATAGTAGCTGATATCAAAATTTACACGGGTGAAGCAATTGTCCCATAGTTGGCATCAGGAGAAAGTTAAGATCACGAGACTCGAGTAGATTTAAAGGAAGGCTTGAATCAATAATTGTGAAGTTGGGCACAAGGCTTATTTTGAAGTTTCTCAAGGCTAGCTGGGTGACATTGTGGACAAATATGTAGAGTTTTTTACTCTGTTAGGTCATTCCCAACCCAAAATCCAACTGACTGAAACTGACAGAGCCAAGTCAGCGTCACGTCAGCTTTTTCAGAAAACTGACTGAAACTGACAAACGCCTCCCATCCCTAATCCATCACTTTAACTTTTGGGTCTCGCATTTACCAATTTACCTTTAATATTACACACACACACAAAAAAAAAAAACTGACGAGGGGAAGTAAACGTCGGATATCCGACTATGGGCAAACCGACTAACAAGTGACAAAGGTGGTGTCATCCCTATCACTTTGTCACTTGTTGTCACTTGCAAACCGAAGGAAACCGACGAGGGGCGTTGGGAACAGCCTTAGTTTAATTGTAATGGTACAAAATATTTAATATGAGAAACTTAGTTGTATATTTAAATACTTACAATAAAAGGTTATGTTATCTTATAATATTACAAATTCATTTTGGTTGTCCGCGTTGTCACAGGTTTTAGATCTAGTACTTATAAAACAAAGATTTTTCCTTGATTTTTTAACATGTCACATCATAATATTTCCTTTTCTTTAAAGCCTCCTAACTTGACACGTCATCATATTATTTTTTTTCTTAAAAACCTTAAATATTAATTACTAAGACTATTATTTATCAATTATACTTTATTATAATACCCTTTAAAATTCCTATATTATATTTAATATATAACTATTTTACCTACATAAAAAAAAGATTCAGTTTCTAATCCATATCTTATACATTGCATTCAACAAATATTATTATCATCAACTAACATGTAAAAAGAAAATTGGTTTTAATAAAGATATTTGAAGTTAATTATTTTCTATACATTTTGGTATATATTACTATTAAGTTTCAGTAATAAATTTTAAACTTTCAACAATATTAAGATATAGTTAAAACCTAAAAGACATATGATTAATTTTTATTTTTTAATTACCTTGCATTGTATAGGCTCAACAAATGTATTAAAACTTAACACAATAACTTACAAATTAATTTAATTGTATTATATATTCAAACTTAAACATAATAACATACAAACTAAATTAATAGTATTATATAAATGGTCGTGCATCGCACGGGCTCAATGCTTAGTTTTTACATTTAAAATAAAGTTTTTTAATTACCTATTAGAGCATATTAATTTAGTTAACGATTACGTGTTATTAATTTACAAACTCTTGAACATTATTTACAAAGAAGTTTGGTTTATAACTTTATACTGAAAAGTAAATGAATGATATATATGAAAAATATTGAAGTAAACCTAAAGTAATTGGTCAACACCATAAATTAATTGTGTTATCGATAACACTAATTATATACACATTAATATATTCGGCTACTTACAAATTACTATATAACTGCACTTTTCAAACGATTGTGCATCGCATGAGCTAGATAGTATATTATTTGAGCATATATTTTTTAGGATATTAAATATTAATTTGGTAAATTCAGCCGTTGAGTGGGTAAGGAATTACAAGATTATTATAAATTTGCATTGAAATGATTATATTAAGTCTTAAAAGTATGAATAAATAATTTACTACAATTAAGCCTACATTTAATATTTTTAAATTCAAATTTGTAGCTAGCTACTTTTGTTTAAATAAGGTTGGAACACTTAAGGTTTCTTTAAATAAGGTTGGAATAATTAAGTAGGGGCAATAAGGTCTTTTTAAAAGAACTCTAATCCACTATTTAGGTAATCATCGTAAAGAGAAATTATCAAGGGTCTAAATTTAAAATGGCTAATTAATTTAGGGTTGAGATTAGATTAGAGGATTAATGATTACCTAATTTTATCTTTCTTTTAATATATATGGGATGTAGATATATGTAGATAAGACGATAATGTACATATCAATCGGTGAACGTTATACCATACGTTCAATATTTGGAGTTGTATGATTATTATGTTTGAATTTTGTATTTTATGAAAGCGTAAAATTGTTCGTTATCTTTAATATGTATATGCTCGAATATAGTATGTAGTCCTGTTTATGGTATTTTGGTTTAGTATTTTTTCCGTGTTTTAAATTTTCATTGTATTTTCAACCCAAATACATTTTTGTTCGGCCAAAGTTACATACATGTGAGAGTAATGTTATATAGGTATAATTACATAGGATTAAAGTAGATCTCATTAGTTGATAATCTTTTCTCTCTTAATCTTATTCAATCAATTATTTTTATTCACAAATCATATTGTTAGGTTTATATTTAGCCTTACAAGGTTAGGTCCAACAATCATTTTCCTACATACGGATAACCAAAACTCGCGGATAAACTCAAAAAACTGACGGGTAATAATATATTATTGGGTGCCCAGCAGGTATAGGGCCGGGTATGCGTACGAATACACTAAAATCCGTCAAACCCGACCCGTTGTCATCCCTAATATAAGTATATTCATTAGTTAAGGTTCACCATAGAGGCTAATCATAGTTGTGTTACTACATCCCGTTGATGAAAGATTATTGTTCAGATCTTTCACGATATATAGTTTACAATTAACTTATAATTATTATGTAAATGTATGCGTATTTCATGTCAACGTCATTTAGAAACACACCTATAAAATTACTACAATGCGTTGTTTTATTATGTAGCCAATAAACTAACAGTCTACCGTCATTATTAAGATTTAGATACTGACATTTATCTTTGCATCATGAAGTAGTCCGTAAATTTTACGGGTTATAATCTAGTTATGTATAAAACGTATAAATAAAACACTACAAATCCATTGTTATCATATGCTGCGTAGCCTCTTAGTGAAGAATGGAAGAATAAACGTTTAAATGTTAAAACTAACTTACGGGTAAATAGTCAATATATGTAAACTAAAAATAAGGGCAAATTGCTCTGCATAGAAATAAACTATAACTGATATGACTTGTCACATGAATTACTACTAGAAATATAAAGAAATTAAGAGTTGATTTTTATTACTGATGATTTCGATCATTGGTTTTTATAATCGAAGACTAGATACTAGTTCATTACTATTGTTTGCAATTTACCCATATCTATAGGGATTACGTCTAATACATCTTCAGAAAAGAGTTTCATTGCTCAATTTTATTAAACATTGATCAATTAGCGAATACATATGTATGTAACTACATACCAAACAAATAAAAGTGAAAGTAATTACACATGTGCATGTTAAGTGCTTTCTGATAACATGATTGTAATTGTAACTAGATCCTACATAGAAAGATGGTAAGATTCAAAATTAGTGCATCTCATAGGCCAGCATATCGAAATCAAGTAAAACACACATCGATAGCACGCACAACGTTGATCGTAGTAAATTTGAGTTGTCAAACTTCTGATTAACAAAGTAGTCAGTCAATTTAAACAAAAAAAAGGATCATTCTGATTAACTGAAGTTTTAAACGAGTCGGAACTAAGGGTGTGTTTGACAACCATATTTGAGGGGATTTTGGGGAGTCTAGGAGATTGAGCTTTTCATTTTTAAGAAACTCAATCATTTGTAAATTGATGATCCTTGTTTGACATAAAATTAGAAAAAGACTTCTTTGAAAAATAATTCTCTAAATAAGAAGCTCCGTGAACTAGCTTATTTAGAGAATCTTCATCCCCTATTTACTACGTTACCCTTTTCTTAATTATTAAAATACTAAAGTTATTATAAATGATGTCTTTTTATGCCAGTTTACATCAATAAACTCCATCTCCAATTAACTTTAGTTCCATCTCCATCTATAGCTCGTTTTACCAAACACACCCTAAGTCTGAAGCTTGAGTTTTGATTGATCGTTTGAGGTGACTTCATAAATCGTTATAGAGGTCCGAGAATAATTCGACATAACTCCAGCTCAGCTTTAAGAAAACTTAAAAATAGTTGTATACAATAATTTTTTATATAAAAAAAATATATTTCAGACATAATCACTCCATTTAATGACATGGGTCATTAGTCCTTACATAGTAAAAGTTAACGGATACACTCCTAAAACAATTACTGACATGGGTGATTTTATATAAAAGTTAACTGATACACTTTCAAAAAAAATAGAAATAATGAAACCTAATAATAACATAATTAGCAAACTCTTACCAACATACTACACAAGAATCATTGAGACTCGAGCTTGAAATAAATACTTATTAAGCCGAAATCAAAAAGGTACGATCTTCAGTTTCATTAAGTGGTTGGTTGGTTATTATCCGAGAAAAGGCATAAGTACCATTCGAATTGATAAATCAATCAAAAATGTGCATATTAATGGTAACCTGTTAATGCATATATATACATGGTGAATTTACCAATTTAGAAAATGGATATATCATCACCCCTGTCAAAAACAATTAAATAAAGACGAACATGCTAAAAGGGCTCCATTAATAAATTGTACTACAAGTATTTAAAAAAAATTATACATCCAAGGGTTTCCCTAATTATCATAATGATGATGATGAAAGCATAATTGCCTGCAATAGCTCGGTATCAAACTTTGTTTCTTTTACACACTTTAGAAGCCATCTAATTGCACAACCAAAAACAGTCGGAAATCTTTCAATTTTATAACCGCATCTTTAACAACATCCTCTACATGCAGCCTGGAAAAATGGACTTGTTTAGTGGCAGCTGTGTCTGTTTATAACTGTCCACTAGATGCTGTCTGGAAATTTGGCCTGGTAATCTTGCGGCACCTGTACACAGATGTAAGAACTTGGTTAACTACACTCAAATAGCTCCGTGAGTCTGTGACCCATAAACATTGAAGTGCACTATATATCGTAATGTAATGTCTTGCATCTGTTAAATCTACTGATATGGTGGTCCATACGAACAAACCGAAAAACTAAATCGATTTAATTTTGAGAGTCCAAAACTAGAAATTTGCGTATAATTACATAATCAGGGACTATTTCAAGCATGAAACTGAACCCAAGTTGATTGGCCCAGTTCCAAGTTTTCATGGTTCAGTTTGATGACTATTTCACTAAAACTCAAAACCAAGCAAGGAAAACGCAGTTTACTGTTATTGTCAGGACCCGAAGACCATAACTGCTTCTCTAATTTGGGCAAAAATTCAAGCGAATTACAGGCTTATTCACAAGATTTCATTAATTGATTCCATTTTAAGAGAATTTCATACATTTGACAACATAACATCCACTTCATGAGTTTATTAAGATAAGTGTGAAAATGGATTGAGATTTACCATAAAGGTAGCGGTGATCATCTTCCCGGCAAACCATCTCCCATGAAGAGCACGTTGAGCCGCTACTGAAGACTGAGAGTTCTCAAAACGCAGATACACGAATCCAGCACTGTTCCTGTTGATCCAAGAAAGTGATCAGCCTCAGGTTGCGAGAGAAATAAAAGACAGTAGTAACTAGGTCGTAGACAGTGCAAATATTTTGAGTGTTGGTCACTTTATATCTACATTGAATAGTTGTCCAGTATGAAACGGTACACTTCACAACATACACCTAAGATTAATTATAGAATTTCCGAACCTACAAGACAGGGTAGGTGGAATTTTCCGATGCCAATGGTAATGTTTAGAACATACATAACATGAATTTAGCAAAGAATTAGAATACTAGAAGATTATGTGCATCCCTATAAAGCTTCAAAGGCCAGTAATTTCCCATCCATCACATTAGCCCATCTATCATACACATTCACTTGTAGACTCTAGTCATATCACATTAGCCCATCTATCACATAAATGTGGTGAATGAAGATTCGATTGCAAGTTGTGGTTTATTTTTGGTATAGTTATAACCTAGCAAGATTTATTGCTAATGTATAGTTACAAAAAATATCATGTCACACTATCTTATACATTATCATTAGCCTCAAAATGTGCCCTGCAAAGCTATAACACCCCAATTGATATGAGAAATAATAAGATTTTCTCTGATCCGTTCCTCTCATCTCCCTTTTTGGTTTTTTCACTTACACATACTGTGAAGTGAAATGAAGCCAAAGGAAATAAATAAAAAATGGTTAATGCATGTTTTACCAAAGAGAGACCTAAGATTAATGAGAAAGTTGTCAATCATCTTCATTTTAGTGAACACAATATAAAATAAACTCACTTCTCCACATAAATATGCCTTAGCTTTCCATACTTCGAGCATTCAGATTGAACGTCATCCTTGATATCTAAATCAAAATCTGGCTCGTCCTGTATTAAATATGAAGTATGTAAGAAAATCTATAATAAATGGAAGGAAGTGAGTTGTGAATTTACACGACCAACCTCCAAGTCAGGATCAAACATGTTGTTCAACAATAAACATTCACTGGGAACACCAACACTCTCTATGGATGGAACAGTAACAGGTGGAACAGAAAGAGCTGCACCCGACATTGATGCAAGGCCAGGAAGAGGAACAACCCCTGGTGCGGGTGGTAGTGGTAGGCCCATGCTATTAGTGGTTGGGATCCCCATTGAGCCAATAACACTGCAAAATAATTGTTATAGACTTCTATCACAATATATGTAGCAGATATGATAACAAAAGCTACAGCAGAGAACTCATATTGTACCCTGGTGTGGTTCCACTACGATCCAGCTTCTGCATTAAAAGTGCTCGAGAACGTGCATTCAAAGACTGAAAATATAATCATAACGTTGAAGTGAAACAATATTTACAAATCTACACGAGTAGCTAAAAAGGAATATAGAACTTCTTGGTAAGCTCCTTAATAGATAAATTATTTTATTTGAGTTGGATATGAGTATAAGGCAAATGGAGGTCACTAACCAAACCGCCACCATCATCATCATCGAAATCACCAGGATTAACACCCATTTCTTGCATTCCAGATTGATCAGTAATAGCAGACACCTGCATAAGTAGTTATGTTTTTACATGATATAACTATATAATTAGTAGAAGACGAACAAAACTACCACTCAACAAAAAACCAATGTGCATTACCACATACCGGTGCTTCACATTACCTCTGTCAATGCAAGAATATAAAGAACTACTGTATTATATCAACATTACCTCTGTCAAAAGAAAAGGACTACAAAAACGAGTTTATGAACCTTGAGATCCAATTGCATGCAAGGTTGAAAAAGTCGTAAGTCGAGGATTAGTCGGTCGGGACATTTTACGGACTAGTCGAGACTAGTCGGAAACTAGTCGGATTTTGACTTTTATTGACTTCTTTAGCATTTAAATAAATTTCAAAATTATATATGAATAATATAAAATTGGTACATGAAACTGGCGTGTTAATGAAGTTCCAATGGAGCACCTGGAGTCCAAGGAACCCAATTTGCGATGAAACTGGTAATTTGTTATTTTTAAAAAGGTTGACCATCGTTGACCAGCCCAAAAACCCATCTCTGACCCGCCTTTGACCCAAAAAACCCGTCCTGCCCCGACTAATCCCGCTTTTTTCGCGTTGACCCGTCTTTGACCAAATTTCCGACCGACTTGGCCATGGATTAGTTGGTAGCCAGGATTAGCCGACTAATCCCAGACTAATCCCGACTTTTAAAACCCTGATTGCATGACCCACATATGGTAAGATGTGTAACTTCCTAAATTACAAATTATTGTACCTTCATCATTCGACCAGCAATCTCCAACTGTCCATTCAAACTCTGGGCAGCCCTGGCATCTTCAAGTCGAGCAAACTGAAGAGACAACATAAGATGCCTAAATTAGAACAGATAAGAATCTGCCTTAGGCAAAATTATTAAAATGATTCTTTTTGTATAAAAATATGTTAAGTAATATTCAGAGGGTAGAAATATTGTGATATAAGCTCACCTGAATGAAACCAAAACCTTTACAATTTCCAGTCTCATCAGTAGGTAACTGCACGAGCTCTACAGTGCCAAATGATTCAAATACCTAAACAAAAAATTGCAACTTTTGTAAATGCATTTATCATGGGTTCAGTTTAAAAAAAACTCACTGGGGTGAAGCATGTCTACCAAGTTATTGCCATTGAGATAAAAATCGACTCACCAGATTTACACTCATAAAATTGATTAGTGCCATTTAAAAACCAGCAATATGTGAAGGTAAAAAAGGTTCTGGGGAGATATTCACTTTTACAGCACAAATCTAAAATGAATATTCACAGATAAAAGACTATGAAAGTGTTGAACCTGACGAAGTTGATCCTCCTTCATATTGTAATGCAGATTGCCAACATACAATTTTCTAGCCCCACCTGCATATGCACCTGTACCTGCGACTCCAGCAGCAGTTGCTGTGGACTGTACAAGATTCTTTTCAGCTTCAGATGGTTTAACCATCACAGGATTACCAAGAAGAGGCTGACCAGAAAGTGCAATTGCCATAGGAACAGACATTGAATCATAAAATTCAATGTACCTACAAAAAAATTGCTAAATTAGAAGATACCACAACAATTCACTACATAAATAACATTAAAAAATGCAAGTTCCAAAGTTTTGGCTGCTTGTTCTTTGTTTTTCTGTAAGAGATAAGAAGTTTATAGATGATCAACATATTCTTAGATCTTTAACAAAAAAGTGGACAAGAATGAAGTTGTATCGAAGGAAAGAACTTTCTGGTTATTCTAAATTTTGAAATAACTAACTTTTAATAAGGGAAGCAGAGTTTGAGGATGTAAAACATATACAACTAAAACATATTACGTCATCGTACATCCACTATTAAACTTGATCATACGTCCATCTGTTAGAACCTTAAGTATGAAGGTCCTCTCACAAAATTAACTGTCCTAAAACAAAAGAGAGTGTATATTATTCTAAATCAGAAAAGCATACCCAACTCCTTTTGAGCGTCTTGAGTTACGGTCCATAATAAGACGTACATCTCGAACCTGAAATCACAATCGGTCATATTAGCAAGAATCATAAAGCAAGAAATCAAAAACGTTTGCAGCTCGCCTCTTTGTTTTAGTTGTATATTGTTATAATTCATGACACATATATGACCTTTTTCTTAATATATATATATATATATATATATATACACACACTAGTCTTTGAGCCCGTGCGTTGCACGGCCGTACACAAAGAATTATATATTAAGGAGATATTTCAACAATATTAATATTGTTAATTGCAAACTATAAAAGTGATGTAAGAATTTTTTATTTTTTTAAACAAACATAAACATATGTGAAACAAAATTTTCAAAGTTTTTTTGTTTTTTGTCAATAATGACATGAGAAAACGAAAACAACATATTCACAATTGCTAACGTAAAATATTACGATTACAAATGTCATATAACTTTTATATAAGCAATATATGTATTAGTTGCTTTAAATCTATTAGTACAAACGTATACAAACATTCTGATTCATAACATGTATATCTTCTGTAAAACTTAAACCTTATTCCCTATGTTTCGTTTATCAAAAGTTGATGCAATATAAAATATAATTTAAAATTAAAATGAATGTAAACGTAACCAACAATTTAACCTATATTAGTGGGCAATTTAATAATTTGTTTTAATAAGATATGTGTAATTTATTAATTATTAAATTTAAATATAACGGCTTATGATATTCCAATTAATAAAATTTATTCCCTATGCTTCGTTAATAAAAGTTTACGCAATATAAAATTGTGATTTAAAATATAAAATGACTGTAAACGCGGTATCTAACCTATATTAGTGGGCAATATAATAAATTGTAATAATGAAATATGAAATATGTGTAATTTGCTCATTATTAGGATTACATAAAAATGGTTTATGATATTTAATAAATTAATACAAAAGGAAATCCATGTAGCATTCCTAAAATTTGTAGAAGATTTTAAAAATAATTATAGTAATGACATGTCATAATTGGTGTAATATTAGGTTGCCACATAAGCACATTAAAACTTTGTTTTATACATACATACATATATATATACATATATATATACACACACACACACACACAAACACACACACATATATATATATATATATATATATACATATATGTATATATGTATATCTTATATTAGAAATGTTCATGTTTCAATGAGCACTTAGATACAGGTAGAGCTAGAACAGCACAACCAGCAGAAAACCGATTTACTCAACAACCATAGGATAGCCTTAACAAGTGAAGCATCACTATATGTAGAACTATGGTTGATTAAGTACTGTTCAACTGAGATTAAAGTTCAGTCACTCAAAATTTACGACGCATGCACCCAATGACAGACAGATTGCAACAATTACAAAAAGAAAAAGAAAGAATGCAAGTATCAAACACAAAACAAGAAAATGGAAGAGTTTAAAATTCAACCTTGCCAGCCCTTGAGAAGAATTCGTAAACATCCCTTTCATCGGCCTTCAGAGATATCTGTCATTTTTCGAAAAAAGTTAGAATAAACACATAAGAATTGATGATTGTATAATATTACCAAATATGTAGCCATGACAGTGAAATATAAAAGTCAGCAGCATGTTTTATTACCTGATAGGCAAAGACCGTCCGCTGATCTCGTTCCGGGTCAACCTCTGGCTCTACCGCTCCTTCCTTTTTGTCTTTATATCGCCTGAATGAAACCAACAATTGCAAGTCAGCACATCTTAAAGGTATGTATTATAATGCTGATGAAATCCACTTTTTAAGGTAGAAATTGAAGAAAGAAAACACTCGATAAATGAATCAACTAATCTTCTGTTTGTGTAACGGAAGGCCAAAAGACTGACCTGGAGAATAATGTAATAATTAATAGCATACAAAACTATGTGGTCCAAATTCAGGCAACAATGAAGGATAGCTTTTGTACTTTTTCTAATGAACCTAAGATTACTTGAACATCAATTCATAAAAATGGCAGTGTGACATAATATTATTAGTAAATCAGTGGGTTTGAACCTGACAAAAGCTTTCATTTCATGATGAGACGTTGCCAAAGAACGGCAAGAGACTGGCATTACAGAAAATTACAATAACACCACCAAACCGGCAAGCACATCCTAATTTTCATAGAGCAACAATGATAAACAACCAGTATGTGAATTGACACCCATCTATGAGATGACATAAATAAAACTCTTCTAGCATAAATTAGCTTTTCATTTAGAGTAACTCAATTAATCCCTGCATCGCTTATAAGTCTGAAGCAAAAATATCACTTCATGAGTTTCAAATATATGAATATCGATGCAGAGTATGTGGCCCTTGAACAGTATAAGTTTTTCTGCTGGACAACTATAGGTGGCACTAGACCTGAAATGTAATCATCATAATTATGATATATAACACATGGCAATAAAATATCCTGCAAAAAATATATATGGCCCTTGATATCCACAAGCAAAGCCTCTGTAAAGCAAAGCCCACTACTCCCACAACAGCATTTCTGCAACAGAACAGATACAGATAAGAGATGATGCTAGTCGAAAGGTGGAGGATAATGAAAATCATAACATGACATCATCACCCTGCCAGAAGGGCCACCACCAATCTTGCAATTTTAAGCTTATAAAAAGCCTAGGAGGGAGTGTTTAGACCCATGATCTGAGTCCCTGAGTCTGGTTTAGAAGCCAAAATGACCATCTGAGGATTGCTTTAGCACATCTGCGAGTTCCCAGAATCTACTGTTCAATATTTTATTCCCAAAACAGAATGTGCAATATTCATAATTCTAAGGAACTAACGTATCACGACTAACTATGTTACCAACTGAATAATTTGTGTTGGCACTAGCAGATATACCATTAAGCAACTGAACAATGTCCAAGGAAGTGTGGTAAACACGCAATTGGGAAAACATACTTCCTTCCCAAACAACTAAATATGGCTGCTTTCAAAATAGAGAGGAATGCCAGCTACATTAAACTCTAACAAAAATGCCTTATAAGTAGCTAGCATTCCAGTTTGAGAGACTATGATTAGTTGATTACAATTGCAATGCTCATGGTACGTGGACATCCACATCCCCTCGGGGTAAAGTGGAAAGTCAAAAACGATATTTGATAACATTAATAAAAAAACAGCTCAGATATTCACATTCAGACAATAGTAGTGGTCTACAAGATAGCTTTTGATATCTTCCTTGATGTAAAAGTAATTAAAAATAATAATAATTAAACATTGAGGTTATGACTGCAGCAGCAAAGATTAACTGAGTTTTTGTTCTCCTGACATACCACTGAAATTTTGTAGGATAGTTGTTCCTGAGGAAAGCTCCCTATTGACTCAGCTACATCAGATATTTTGATGTTACATTCATAAATTTCTACAGCTTCTAATAATAGCAAACAAACTTATAATTTATAACCATCATTGTGCAGCTGATAAACAAGCTAAACACCATGTGCATAACAACTCTCAAGCAGTAGAAGTTTGCACCCAAGGCCACTAAAGAAGGCGTTTTTAGTGGCACTTTCGTAGTCACAACACCAGCAAAAGTCACAGATATGCACTCAAACAAATGACTTGCAAGGTCAAACCAACTAAACGTTGACACATGGAGTTTCCTTGTAATCTACCTTAAAATGTGTTAAGAGGCAACACCCACGCGTCTATATAGTGTCTGGTGACATAACCCACAATAATACTGGTACTTCCTAAGCAAGTAGCCAGTTACGTGAAGAGCAATATAGACAAAAGCTTACGAACGCTAAATTCAGAACATGCATATCCCAAAAATTATTACACCAATACACCTCCATCCATCCAGATACCCCAAATTGGAAAATATGTCCAAGAACATTCAATCGAGACCATGTGCATATAACTCCATCATTGTATGTTACACTAGTCCTTGACAACATACTTGTACAAAACTCGAATTTGTACTACAAGTACATAAACTAGGATCACAAAGACACAAAATAGAATAACCGAGTTTGGTGGTATAAAAGACCAGCAAACAAAATAGGACTAGTTCATGTAATTATTATACCGTAAATAAAAATCCACTATGCCAGTCAATGAGAAATAAACGAGAAGCACTTATGCAAGCTTAACAAATCAAAGAAGATATATAGCACATGAAATTAGAAAATGAACATAAATATTACCTGCTTTCTCGCTCAGGCTCTCGCATCTCCCTTTCCTTCTCTCTTTCTCTTTCTCTTTCCCTATCTTTAACCTCCCTGTCACGACTCTTCTCCCTATCTCGGCTCTTCTCCCTATCACGGCTCTTCTCCCTGTCCAGTTCACTTCTAACTCTTTCTGACCTGCTACCACTCCTATGTGATCTTTCATGTTCTTTTTCTTTCTCTTTCTCCTCCTCTTTCTCGTGTTCACGTCCATGTTCCCTCCTTCCCCTCACACGATCCCTCTCCCTATCTTCACCTCTGTCTCTTTCTCTGTCCCTATCCCTTTCTCTATCTTTATCCCTACCCTTACCATTCCTCTCCTCCCTGCTCTTATCCTTATCTCTGTCTCTAGTTTCACGGCTACTCCTTTGTCTGTCTCTATCACTCCTATCCCCATCTTTTGGAGATGAACGGTGGCGCGATGAGCCCCTTTCTTTCTCACGATCACGCAACTCTTCACCGGATTTTGCACGCTTTGACCTACGATCATCATCGTTCTTCTCACTTCGATGTCTAGAGCTCTGCCTCCGTTCTTTATCTTCATTCTTACCAGTTTCTTCACTGCCATTAGCTCTTTTCTCTGAGTTTGGTACTTCAGAATTTTCCACCATTTTTTCTAAGTAGTCATATTCGTCAAAATCCATTGGATGGTCAGCTAATAGTTACCAAAACTGCACAGAACAAAGGAAGGGAAAAGAACACAAGACACTTATAAATCTTTCAGTTAAAATGAAGGTCTTAAAATCAGTAAAAAAAATATAAGTTCAATTTAAGACGGTTTGAATTCATGTTCAAGAATTGAGGTTGTTCATAAACTTTAGACATTACAGCTTATACTTTCTCGTAACTGAAGTTGCAATTAATTCTTAAGTTGCATATCCCACAATAATAAATCATGACATGAAAACAAAATAAAATAAAAAAACCCCCAAAAAAAAAGTAAAATAGTTACATGTCATCTGCATCATTAAAAAGATTATTCATGAAGAACCCAAGTACTACAAATGCTTAAAAAGGATCTAAAAAAACTTGGATGGATTTCTTTCGTAAACAGCTCATTTCATTAAAGTTGAGAACCAAACAACTATCAATTTAAAAACAGGAAACATCCATAAACATTGCTCAATAATATTAGCCTCAAACATATCACCAGGTTAATCAGATCATATTTCACCTCTACGAAATTTCATATATCCTTCAGTTTCCATCCTTCATATATGGCTAATCTACAACAAACTATGCAAATATACATACAGGTATACATAGGCCTGAAAGCGAACCAAACGTTCAATGAACAATTTGCGAACCGTTCGGCAGGAAATTCGTTTATGTTCATTCGTTTCATTATATGAACAAACATGAACAAAATTTTACGTTCGTTTAATTACATGAACGAACATGCACATAGGTCTCGTTCGTTTATTTACGTTCGATGACATGTTTGTTTGTTAAATAATAGTTTAATTAAATTTTACACATATTTGTATATCTTATGTTAATC
Organism: Pseudognaphalium luteoalbum; assembly: GCA_963422505.1. Taxonomy (NCBI): domain Eukaryota; kingdom Viridiplantae; phylum Streptophyta; class Magnoliopsida; order Asterales; family Asteraceae; genus Pseudognaphalium; species Pseudognaphalium luteoalbum. The sequence continues at coordinate 65,368,511 of OY730198.1, forward strand.
TCATCTAAATTCTAAAAACTAGTATTAAACGTTTAAATAATTTTACCTTCTACATTTTCCCCCCACTCCCACACACCTTCATTTAAATGGTGTATATGTGTGTGTGTGCGTGTGTGCGTATGTGTGTGTGTGTGTGTTTGTGTTTGTGTTCATTTAAGGTATTAACGAACAAATACATTAAATTATATATTCGTTCATGAACTTTCATTTATGTTCGTGAACAACCAAGTTTTGGTATTGAACGAACATGAACAACAAAATCCGTTCACTTATCCATTCGTTTGTTCGATAAAACCTTAATGAATGAACACAAGCATGCTTCGTTCGTGTTCGTTCGGTTCGTTTACAGACCTAGGTACACACACATACATTACTTACTAAAAAACTAATCTAATTATAAACTCAAGTGCGCACTAACACACAGAAAAAAAAAAGTACTATTTCTAGTACTTGTTGCAAGTAACTAGGTGATAATAAATTCATGAACACAAATGCATAGACACTCATATCTTTCCTAATTTCAAGTACTTAAGGCAAGTTATAAATCTAGTAACTTCTACTCTTCTAGTTCTTACTTACATAGTTGCATACCCTCCAGTTTCCATCCATCATAAAAAGCACACTGAATCAAATAATAAAGTTCATCGCAACTATAAAGCCTTATAACAAATCACTTTAACCTAATATAAATAACCACTAACTATAAATATTACTAAGTTATATATATAAAAAACAGATAAAAGCTGGAAAAATCTAAACTTAATCGGTAACAGCATAACATTTATCAGTGTAAGAACATAAATTAATCTAATGACACAGTTCATCCAACTATTTACACTTAAAACCAAATAACCGACACTAACTCTGTATACATTAATTAGAACAATCAAATGCATAAACAAATTGCATCAGCAGACTCGAAAGAAGAAAACAGGCACATAGCATAACATTTCACAGTGGAAGATTGTAGCGGCGGATGAATACGATTTCTGAGCCCTAATTTAGCTTAACAATTGGAAAAATCAATGAATATTTAAGCAATTAGGGTTTATGGATGGAATTAGGATGATTAATTGTTTACCTGATTGATGAGTGCGGAATGAGAAATCTTCTTTATTTCTTTCTCCGTGTATTGGATTTGTGTTGAGAGTTGAAGAAATAAATGAAAAATGGCTGCGATTTTAAGATGTGTATACGACGATACACAGCAGAAGAGGATGAACATTTGGGCCGGGTTTTGGGCCGGGTTTTTGGGCCGGGTTAAACAAAAACAGACTTAGATTTTTGGGAGTTGGGACTACTGCACAGCTGCACTGGGCTCAATTTACATCACCTTTCTCCACCAGATACTTTTGTTTTAAAAAAAAAATTGGTTTTCAATGTTTCAAAGGTTATCGAAAACAATCTCTCATATCTAATAATAGAGAGTTTATGCTGATGTCATTCAGCTGACTTGACAAATTCTTAGACAATTAATTTGATGACCTGGCACTATGATATTCAAGCTTTTTTCTCCCAATTTTGAATTATTTAAAAAATAAAATACAATCAATAGATAATTTATTTGCATTTTCAATTATAAAATCTGCTAAATAGGATAAATAGAATTTACTTTTGTAAGTTCCTAAGCAAGTAAAAATTAAATTTGAGTGTGTTGAAATTTTAAATTATCAAAATTTGAATTTCAAAGTAAAGTAGTGTATTGAAATAATCACTTATTATACACGACTTTAGTTGATTGGCTCTTTTATCAGGCTTTAATTTTCACAGCATGCCTTCCTTATTTTCTGTAGTCACGCTTTGCTTTCTTGAGAAGACAAATTTTCATCTACTCCTTCATCTTATTTCATCATCTGAAAATTAAATCTCCACATCTTTAATAATTTCTTCTTTCAAATCATATCTAATGGACTTCTAAATTTCCAAATCTCCATCTCTCCCATTTTTCTCATTCTGCTTTTGCAACGATTCTCTTCTCTTCTCCATCAGGTATATTTATTTTTTTCAATTTCATGGTTCCAACTTTATTTTTTTTCAATTTCATAATGTCCAATTTCAGGTATTCTCCTCTCTTTTTGTTTTATTACTTTTGCAGGTTATGGATCCCAATTATAAACAAATATGTGAGAGACGAACACTATATGTTTGTATTTGTTCTTCGTTGTTACTAGCTTACTGCTTATATATCACATATCAGGTAACAGCGTTTGAATTACATTTTTGTTTATTTTTCATATGTTTGTATAGCATAAGCTCCGAAAATGCTACATCAAATTTGCATCCTCAAAGTTCTGTTTTTGCTACAAGTAGATCAATACTAGATGTTGTTGTCTCGTGGTTGTTCTTTCAATCGATTCCTCCTGTTATGAGTGTTGCGCAATAAGCTTTGAGTTTTCATTTACTAAAATTCTTAATGCTTTGACTGCAAGGTGTTCGATGAAATGTCTAGATGAGAAAAGATTGTAATTCAAGAAATTTCATATCATTGGTTTTTAATTACCTTTTCATAAGTTGATTACTTGAGTTCACTAAAACAAGATCTTATCTTTGTTCTCTACACAGTAATTAGTTTAGATTTGAAACTAGAGATAGTTGAGACTTATATACAATGTTGTGTTGTTCTATTCTCCTTTTTCTTCGATATCAACAAATACTAATTATTCGATCAGCTTTTATGGATCAATATCTAACAGAAAAAAACTACCTTTTCATCAATATTGCAAAGTTTTGAGTTCAAATTTTATTTCCATGTTATTTATCGTTTTATCAGGGGGTTTATGTTAATAATTTTGTTTGAGTTTCAGACTTTTGAATTGGTTATGATGGGGTAATGTGTTTGAAAGTAGAACCCCTGTTTTCTGTTTAGTTGACTATGTGTTTGATGTAATGCTCACTTGTATTTGTTTAGGTGGTTCTTTGTTAGTTTCTACCATTATAATCTGATGGATGTCATTTTTTCAAGTTTAATGGTTTATATTGTTCTTAGGGACTATATATAAGAGTTTTTTTCGGAATTGAAATTTTTTAGCGGTATGAAATAGTACTTGAATAATTGAGTGCCTAATGCTAATTTGGCAGCCCAATTTTGTGCATTTAATATTTCATTGGTCTATTATTTTTGCTCATTTATTTTTTACCCTATTGAAATGTTTTGTTTTTTGTTTATTTGATTTATAATCGGGCAGTATAGTGTATCTGAAAAGAGTAAGCTAGGATAGGTCTGTTCTTTGTCTCATTTACAATTGAGCATTAATATGGCCAAGACTAAAGAATTATTGTTGGCAATTGCAGGCTTGGACTAATGAATTCGGACATCAAGCATCAAAAGATTTTCGTGCAAAAAAAGTAATAATTTGAAAAATCAGTAAAAAAAGCTCACCTTAAGGAGGTAACATTGCATTGGTCTTAATCCTTACATTTCTTTTTTAAAGTATGCCATGTTTAAAAAGTTATTGGGTGGGTTGGGTATAGTAGATAGAATGGGGCTGATTCAATTAATTATGCCATGTTTAGCAAGTTATTCGTAGTCCCTGCATGGCTGTATATTCATTTTGGATTGAAATATCTGTTTGCATCCTACCCGTTATAAATGGGTCATTTTTGGTTGTACTAATCGATTATACTGCAAGTTTACTATTGATGCAGGTATATTCAAGGATAGATCTTTTTTTCATTTCATGTACACTTGCTTATTTATTTCATTGATAGCAATAGTTTAGCATATGTAAACATATAATGCTACCATGAGTAGGTATTGCAAGGTAGTTTGTTCTTTATAAAGTTATAAGTTTAAATGTAAATGTAAATTATAAGCTCCTTATTGAATAACACATCTCTTTTACTAGACTTTGGGTCTAGGAGTTCAATGAAGTTTTATAGTTGACACTTACAATATAATGTAACTAATTGCTACAAAAATGATGTAGGGTGAAATTGAGATAATAGATTAAACCTGTTGATTCATATGAATACCAGGAAAAATCTCTTCCAAAAGCACGTTGATTCACAAAAGAATACCGTGAAATGGGAAATGATTCACAAATCGAAAGTGAAATCGAAATTCTTGAAATTGAAAAATTGAGTTCCTTACAATGAAGAAGAAAACAGAAATAATAAGCAGATTTTTAAACGGGCCCTTAAATCATAATGGGTCAAACATACAATCCAAAACAAAAGCTCAAAATGCAGAGAAAAAACATATAATGAGCCATATCTTTCAAACGGAGCCATTTTTGGGCTTCGAGCATGGGCCTAACCACCTCATACAACCGAAATGACTCCCGCTAGATAGCCGCCCCTTTCTCTCTTTTTACAGCCTCGTAGCCGTAGAGAGACTTGGTGGTTAGCGCCTTAGTGGGCCTCGAACCGAGCTTCGATTCGCCTGCTCACGGGCCTGAAATGGAGCCCTGCAGCCCAAGTTAGGCCATTTTCCGTGCAGCCCTTTTTATTTGACGATCATGGGCCTCCAGAAATATGTGAGCCCGATCTTCAATACTTGAGCCTCCATAAAAAAATTAACTAATGCTATTATGATAGATATATTGAACCATCACTAAAATGGCTATATATTTGTAAGACTTATGTTAACATTTCTTATAGTTACAAAAAAATCTCAAAGAATTTGATTACTTGATTTTTTTGTCAAAACCGTTTGAACACGGGTCATGTAACCGTATAATATGGATCATTCAACAAACTCGTGTAATCACGGGTCATAAAACTAGTAAATAAAAGATTATATGCTTACTAAATTGTTAAAAGTAAATCTTCTAAGGATTGTGAAAGTGGTGTATACAAAGATCATTGTGAATGAATAATGATATCATGTACGTGTTATGATTCACCACCACATGAACATCAATCAGTGAATGATTTGATCCTATAAATAGGCTAATTTAAAAAAAGTACAATCTGACTAAAATATTTATAAAGCTTGTACCATAGTCCAAAGTTCAATGACATTGATGATGATTGATATTTTAGATTATTAATTTTCATTTGTAGGCTCGTATGCTCTTAAACTTGTTATGACTATTGGTACAATTGTATAATGCTACTATCTTTTGTTTAAGTAGGTTTATCGTCTTAAAAATATATGTTGACAAATTGCATCATTTTTGTAATCTAAAAGTCCAATTGTTTAATTAAATATTTCTGATTGTTGGTATCCTAGACGAATATGGATATCTTTAAATAGATAATGATATTTTAGTAGGATCTTACAAGCCGAACTTACGATCACGATCTTGCAAAGGCAAAAATAGTTTATGTAAGATCTCGATCCTGACAACCTTGCTTAAAAGCTTTAAAAATACTCAACGGGGAAAATATAATGTCATGCAAGAGTAAGGTTCAAATGAGTACAACTGTTTGTGAGAATGAAAGAACCAATAGTAATGCACCATGTGTCACTAAACCCACTTTTCCCCACGTTTTTAAAACTTATATATTTCCCAAATGGTAAATCGAAAAATCACAAAATTGCACCATAAAAATTAGCATTTTATTCTCTTCGATTAGAGATGTGACTAGAGATGGCAACGATCACCCGATCCACCGGATATCCATCCTATCCATTTGATTCATCCACTTAATGGTGGATATAGACGATCTAAATGGATGAATAGTGGATATAGATATGGATGTGGATGATTAGTGGATCAGATATGGATGACAGTTTATCACCCATTGATATATCCATTATTATCTGAAATACATAAACATATACATATACATATACATGCATATATAGATATAAATTAATTTACATATCCACATACATATAAACCATAACTTTTATGATGTTATTGATTATATAAAGTTGTAAATTTAAGATATATAATGTATATTTGATGAGGGTTTTTTTTATTTATATAGAAAATCCCAATGCATAAATATATCGCCCCGAGCCAAAATTTGCTTCCGATCATATAGTGAAGTCACAATACACGATAGATGACAATTAAAACATGTGAGATTAACCGATAAATATAGAGATTACACATTTACATTTGTCAAAATATATGTAGACTTGTAATTGTAACAAATTATGCTTCATTGAAAACAACGATTAAACACTCTTGTGACTATATTTCCTTATGTAATGTTATATATATTTTTTGGTTACAATATTTGTTGGTTTCATTTCATATTAGGAATTTTTTTTAATATTTTGTGAATATCCAATGGGCATCCATTAACCCGCTCAATTCATCGGATATGTATATGGATGGATGAATTGAAATCTAATGGATATGGACGAAAATATTTAAATTGATATGGATGTGGATATGGCATCATCCGATCCATTGTCATCCCTAGATGTGACAAAGTATACTTTCGACGAACTTTTTTTTCTTCATTTTTTGGTGGGTTTTGAAAACGAGTAACACATGTGTTACCGGCGTAACACGTGTGTTACAAGTTAGTAACACATGTGATACAGGCGGATAACACATGTGATAACAACGGATAACACATGTGTTACTAATTTTGTACAATTTGTAAAACCAAAAAAAAAACATCAAAAGTATACCTTGTAAGATTGCAAATCGAAAAAAAAAATGTTAACTTTTATGATGCAATATATATGATTTTTCAACTTACCGTTTGAGAGATATTTAAGTTATAAAAACGTGGAGGTAAATGAAAAGGGTGGTGATTTGTACACCACCACAATTTGGCCATACACCACTAAATATGCTTTACAGTGTTGTACTGTACAACTCTGTAAAACATATTTGGTGGTGTATGGCTAAAATGTAGTGGTGTACGAATTATCAGCCATTTTGTAACACATGACACATTCTGGTTAGTTTTTCGTTCTCACAAATAATCTCATTCTCATCTAAACAGCACTCTATCATCTAATTGGGCAGGTGGGCAGGTCATGTAACTGGGGGGGTGTTTGTTTTAGCTTTTCATTTTAAAAGTTAACACTCGTAAACTCTTTTGCTAGTTGTTTAGATAACCTACCACGTAAATGGGTCACAGTTGCCACCTTTAACTTTATAACCTTTTTTATCAAATAATCTATCATCAGACAAGTTGAAGCAATGATCTTGGGTTTAGCTCCATATACAAACCCAACATTTTTCAACACAATCTGTAACATAAAAGATGTGCACAATAAATGAACAAACTTTTGAATTCATATCAATAACCAATAACATTCATGAACATTGCAAATGAAATTGGCTCAAACCCATTCATAACAACAATGAGAAAACCTCAATAAACTTAACTGCAAAAAGACAGATTTGCCCCTGATAGAAACAAGTTAATCCAGTCCAGATTATTTTGAGAATTTCAACAGAAGTATTGTTTTATTTTGATATCTTCTTGCTTTTTAGACAAAAGTAACAGAAAATCACAAGAATTAACCCTCCAATGCAGATGCTCCAGAAATAATCTCAGTGAGTTCAGTAGTGATTGATGCTTGACGAGTCCTGGTAACATGAGATGACAATAGAGAGATAAGCATATTGACGTATCCTTAAACTAATATATATATATATACATATATATATATATATATATATATATATGTTCACATATGATTGAAGTTAATCACATGTGAACAAACACGTATTTAATGTGGTTCTCAAAGTTCTCAACTTTAGAGTGGTTCTCATTTGAACCTCCCACTATATATATATATATATATATATATATATATATATATATATATATATATATGAAGATTTGCATAAAGACCATACATAGCATACCCATCTAACCAACTCTTATGTTCAATATTTATTAACATTTAAATATTGTTGTATCAGGTATGACTACAAAGAATACTGTTTTAACCCACATCTAAATAGTAAATAGTTTATAATGAAACTAGACTTTAAACCCGTGTATACACACGGGCCGTTGATTTTTAATATGAAATTGCGTACTTGGTAATTTGTTTCTAATAATAAAATGTGTAAGTTAATATGTATATTAAGCATTTAATTGGATTCATGATAATACTACTTTATGTAAATGGATTTATATAAGTAGAGATTATGAAATTAAATTTTTTTGAAACCAAGTTAGTAAAATAAATTTATTATTTCAAGTCTATATTAACTTTTTCAAGTAACTTTATTGCTACTCGGTGAATTAATAATAGAAACGTTACATATCGATTTGGATAATGTTTTAATTAATGAATTATATATTTTTTTTAAATGTAAATGAGTAGTTGATTAATAAAAATTCTTTTTTAATAAGATAGGGATCTTATTTTTAAATATACTAAAATTAAGGAACTTAATTGACAGATTGAAACTTAATAAAAATGATGACATCAAAAACGTGTTTCCTATATATAAATTAAGATTTACCACATTCTATGCATTTGAATACAATTTGGGCCATGTTATACCGGTTCAGCAGACTTGAAAAATCTCATTTTTAGCAACGTTATAAAAATAAACAAGTTTGACAACTTGGAGATGTGTATGTTGATATCTTTCTATATAATTTGGGTTGTACGTGTGCATGGGAGCATGTATGTAAGAGAGAGATATAAAGAGGACCTGTTGTATGTAAGTGTGAGCCGATCAAGCATGTCACCAGCATTTCTGCTGGAGCTGTCCATGGCAGACATCCTAGCTCCTTGTTCACTGCATGCATTCTCCAAAACCGCATTGAACATCACCTGAACAAGTGACAACAATCTCATTAAGAGTTGAAAGAAAATGTGCAAACGTTCAATGCAACATCACTTTTGAAAGTTGCGTGTAAACACGCAATGTGGACCTTAAATCTGCCAAATATCTTAAATAAGATAAGAGTGTCCCCTTCGATGCCAAAAAAAATAACAATTTTTGACACTAGCATACCTAAACAAATTACTTCTCAACTTTCAGTTCAATGTTTGTAAATCTTTAACCTAAAAAATGCTTCCACCTGTCCGAACATAATTGCAACAAATCCAGCTTTATATCCTACGGAAACTCCCATTCTACTCAAAAACATACTACGAAAACTGCCGTTAAAAACTAATCAGGAAGTTCCAAATATTACTACTTATTCGGATACCGTCATCATTTAAAAAGGATCATCATCTCAATTGCATCTTGTTCAAAGAAGTTACAGCATTTTGTCAACTATTGAAGGGAATTTTGAACATTTAATAAATAGTCATTCCCTTAAACTCTTAAAGTACTAGACAATATTTAGGATGTCCATTTGGCAGGAGTATATCAAAAAAGAAATTCAGATTCTATCAGCAAAGGCCCAAATTATACTTGATTAACATTGTGTAGTACAAATATACTTGGTTAAAAATATGTTAGAACGTGTCATGGGGCTTACACATGAAAACTGGAATTCGGAAAGATTCTGAAGAACTTCTGACTTGGTTTCACCGCCTTCAATTTCATATGAATCCAGATCACCGATCTTCCCACCAGCTTCAGATTCTCTTTCCACAATCTGCAACAAGACAAGAGTTAATTATTGTAAGTAGATAACTGTAAGGTGTAAGATTTCAAAACACATTATTTACCTCAGGAGACAACACAGTTGCAGTTGTGGGAAGAAATGAGACAACCGACTGAAACTTGTTAAATACTATCCTCAATGCATCAAACTCCACATTCTTCAAAATGTCATCCGCAATAACTGATATCTACAGAAAAAGCAATATATAGAAAATTCAAATAATCCGTCATCCAAGGATTTACCCTAGCTAACTTGAAAAAAAGGTTTGCTAAGTTAAGTACTTGTTCACTATCATTCCTTCTAGCTAGTAACTACTATTATTCAAGATAGAAGATCACTTCACGCTTAGACTAATATAGAATAGCAACATCAATAAAGAGACACTCAAACTGGATACGAATTCGGAAGCATAAGCAGATTTTCAGAAATTCAGTCATACTTTCAGAGTTTCAAATACCTACGGGGACACTCAAATTAGATACGAAGCATAAGCAGGTTTTCAGAATTCCAGTTATACTCTTTGTGCTGCCTGGCTTGTTCTAACGTTTATGCTAGTGTATAAACATGGCTACCTGGGTGTAGTTGAGAAAATTCTTTTGCAACTCAGTCATACTCAGCTCAATGTCTTTCTTAGAGTCACGGATCAGTTGGGCCTTTCCCTTTTCTCCCAAAATGACGTACTTACATTCTGAGTCAGGACCTACATATAAATAGAACAAATAAATTAAGTCTGACATCTGATGACATTGAGAGTTTAGTCAACTGAGAACTTGCTTTTATCTATATGTACCAGCATTGATCTTGTAAAGTGCTCTGCTTATCTTTACTGATGTAGAGTTAATACCACCACAAAGACCCTTGTCTGAAGAAATAGTGACAATGACATTCTTCTTGACATTCACACCTAATAGAACAATAAAATATAAGAAACTTGAACAGTTGGGTAACAAATGTACAAAACATATATTATCTCGGATGATAAAGAAACTATAACTCTATTTTTGTGGTGCTCAAACCAAAATTCAAAGCTATGGTAGTACCGTTCAATAATAGTAATAGCTAGACTTTCATCTACATAATGCGCAACAACGTCATCCTTTATTTGACTTAGAAATTTTTTCAGTAAAATATAATACTCACCCATCTCATATTAGATGCAATAGCTCCCATTTTAGTTTGACCCACATAAACACAATTTCTAAATATGAAATGTTGTATTCAAGTATAAATTACTTTCCTTCTAGTAATTATTGCATGACTTAATGACATTGACTTAATTCCAAACACTACTTGTGTCTGGTCTTCTATCACCTTGTGTTTACACAAACATTGAATTTCATTTCAATGACATATTGAGTAACTCAGGATTCCAAAGTAAACCATCTAAATCAACATAGATTTATCACCAACCAAGTAAGAAATTATATGGACTAATATATAATTACAACACTAACTGCAGCTACTAATATGCAAAACTCAACTTCGTCATTTTCTAATAATCATCAAGTTCTAACAGAAAATCAAATGCGTATATAGAGAGCGGACAAGCACTTAAAATTATGGTGACCAGAACTAAAAGAAAAAGAAAAAAAGTACGTCAAAAACATTAAACATACTTGGAGTGTCACCAAGGAGGGCAGTAAATGGCTGCCATAGTCCACGAGAGTTTTCAGCTCTGACTTGAATTGCTCTCAGCTTTGAAGCTGCAACCATCTTCATGGCCTTTGTGATCTTCTGAATATTCTTAACACTCTTCATACGATTTCTAACTGCCCAAATAATATTAAACAGCATGAACACTCAAGAAAGGAACTAGAATAACAGTAAGGCCAAGAATAGCATGCACCCTATTAATAAAGACAATATATGTAAAATCAAACAAGATGCTATAATGGCATTACCAATTTGAGTAGAAATGGAGCGAACCCCAAGACCTATCTGCTCCCTGCACGTGATCAACCAAACATGTAATAATCAATAATCGAGCAAAAGTGGAGTACATAAGAATATAAATATAAGGCGAATTTAAATTTGCAAATATCATATACTACTATCAAATAAAATAGATTAAAAACTGAATTCTATAATTCCAGTTATACAGAGAGGCGTTAGTGTCAAATGTAATATCAATATATTAGTCAACAATCATACCACAAACACACACAGCTTCAGTTATAACCAATAAAAGCAACAATTGCCAAAGAAGTGGCAAAGAATAACAATCATAGTACTTAACAGATCTAAAAAGAAGCCATTAGATGGGTAACCAATAGGAAAAACTTAACACTTCGTCCAACTTATCTTATTGCTAAACAGCAGAAACTGGATGAATAACGGGTATTAGTTTATATCAACTTCAGGAAAAAAGCTACATTGTAGCAAATGAAAATTTAGAAACTCCACTGTAGTAACGAAGACCAAAAAATATCATTAATGACCAACCTAAATGCGGAAAAGATCACTAGTATTTTGTCAAATGTACAAATAACAAATTCCCCAATTAATAAAAAATAAAAATAAAAACAACGTAAGAGATGAAGAGAAGAGTGCTACTGAAGAGAAGGAAGACCAGCTACTGAAACAGTGGGAAAAAATCAAAAACATATACGAGGGGGGAAAACAGATGCTTCTACTCAAAAAAATAGGCTTCAAAATCTCTTCTACTTACATTTCTTCTAATGCAACATGTGTGAAAAAAAGCAACACACTTTCCTCAGCTCAGATCATCAACCAAGGCAAAGCCCAGACCCTATCCTCATATCTAGTTGAGCTGTAGCCTGTAGGCGTAAGTGTCATTTTGATAACACTGGCACCAACAGCCGGTAACGATCCTTCCACAAGTGGGTAAAAACTATAAAGAAGGTAGAGATTTAACTATCTAAAGCAATCCATTAACCAGACAAAAAAAACACAAAGTACAAAAACTTTACAAATAAAAAGAAAATCGATGAATGCATTTGATCAAGTTGAGCTCCCTTCCATTCCTCTCAAATTCTCTTACACTATTAATAATTCAGCAACTTACAACTAAAATAATTCACGATTCAAGGCACTTATAATTTCATCCATCATATATTCATTAAATGTGCCAAGTTCATTTACCTAAGCATATGGAGACAAGAACACACTTCTTAAATCTATTTTATATGGTTCTCTTAAGTCCACTGATGTTTCTATTTTGTTGAAGCTAAAAATATTAATAAAACATGATTTCAACATTCCTGCTTATGTACACAAAATCCGATCAGCTATAGTAGATAGCAATTTTTGCAATAAAATTCGCACTGTTCCTACCAATTCTTTGAAAATCAAAATTGCCTATGAATTCAAGGAAAACTAAAGTTAGGTCAAAGTCAATAAAGATCCTAAAAATGAATATGTATATAGCATCTAAATCTGGCACACAGTTTTCCAACCACCTAAAATTAAACATATATTAAATCCTAAAGATAAATAAACACACACACACACACATACAGATTAAAATTATAATAAAATGAGGTAGATCGAGAAATGACGTACTCAGAGGGAGCAAGAGTGGATCGAATCGCATTGAAGGTAGGGTTTGGAGAAGAAACAAGAGGTGTGAAACGCCTTCCTTCTCTTCTAATTGCAGCCATCGCCATTGGATTTCTCGATTTCTGGCACAAATCTGATGGATCGATTGATCAAAAGTTAGGGTTTCAAGTAGCGTTGTTGTTGTTGTTGTTCTTGTTCTGATAAAATGGCAGCGAATTTGATGTGGTTTGATGCTACTCGGGTGAAATGAAATTGGATCCGATTCTTAAGGCCTGCCAAGTGCCAACCGTTAACTGTTAAATGCAAATGGGCTTTTTGGCCCAATTGCTTACTCGTACAGTCGTACACTTTGTGTTTTTAAATCTAAAATCTCACTAATAAGGTTTTTAAGGTTGCTATTTGATGTTTCATATATTAGTATCACTAAAGAAAGAATGGAAATTGTTTTTCCAGGTGGCAATATTTGTCAACTCATGTCACATTTAAGTGTGTGGTGTTTGTCGAAACCGAGTGTGTATTAATTGCGGTCTGAGAATAGAAGGGTCTGTTGGTTGGAGTAAGGTGATAGTAGATTAGGTTGAGATGAGAACGATCGTTTGAACCTGCTTATTGGCATCGATTTATATAATCAGTACATGATTCGAATGAAATTGGCAAGATAAACTTGTAATGTATGAACTTGTTGATTCCATATATTCGGTTGATATATTTTTGTCCGTTGATTTCTCTATGTTCTCTGTGTCCTAAAAATTTCCCATTAAACTTACATATTTAGTTACATTTGAAAAATGGGTTTAATGAATATTTTATCACCTTTCAAATGTTAAATTTTTGTAGAGAGGCCTATATAAAAAACTAGCACAATACCCACACAATGCAGCGGTGAAAGTGGTGACGATGGATGGAGGTGCAAGTGAATGTTTTGAAATAAAAACATATTGTACTCCGTTCGTCCCATTTAAAATGTCCAAATTACTATTTTGAGATGTCCCATTATAAGTGTTCAATTTGATATTTAACCAATAAAAAAGATTTTAGAAAGTATATTTAATATTTGATGGATGAAAAATGTATTTAGTGGAGAATATGTAGTAATTAAAAATAATAGATAATGAGATAGGAGTATTAATGGAAGTGTAGTTAGTGGAGAATAAGTAGTAATGATAATAGATAATTAGGTTTGGGGTATTATTGGACATGTTATAAATAAGTAAAGGGTAATATTGTCTTTTCTTTGTGTTGAGTACCAAAATATGAAAGGTGAAGATACTTTATATATAATTATATATAATGAAGGTGTGTTGTGTATACTAGAATCCTATATAAACATCGGGAGTATAAACCCCAATTAATACATAATATATTAAGCGATATTGTTACTTAAAAAATCTAATTTTGGCCCACTCAAATTTCTATCTACAATTGGATCAGGTCGATCTAATTTAGGTTACGACTTACAAACATATTAACAAATACAACCGGGACTTCCTTCGAGCCTGATTTTTCATCTGCTTTTGCTTTTACATATGTTGTTTGTTTTTGTCTCTCTAGCGAGTCACTCGATTATACTTGTCTCTTTTTTTATTCACCGTCTCAATCGCACTCACTCATATAGTTGTTTATGATCGGGATTTTCTTATTTTAAGATAACCGATTATCATAGTAACAAACTTAATAAATCATATTATAAATATAATGATCCACATTATTTACGTTAATAATTTATATTAGGTGTTATTCGATTTAGGTTACTATATCTTTATTAAGTAATGCTATATAGGCTTAACTATTGTAGAAACTAACGACAACTTTATTAAACAATCGAATGCAATTACAAAGTTTGATAGAAACCGAATACAATGAAGTACTTAAATAGGAAAACTAATAAAACCCTAAACACTAATAAACGGGCTTAAACTTAGCAAACCAAATACGGGCCAATAGGAGATGGACTATTATGCTTACAACTAGATAGACCTAAATATACATTACAAATAGAGTATATGAGTGTGACATAATGTTGAGGTTCTTTAAATGATGGTTTTTATTGTGCCGGTGTTTATGATATGTTTAAGTGTTGTTTCTAACAATCCGATCTGGTATTAAAAGAAACTAGTATAATACTCACGCTATGCAGTGAAGTATAATACTCTATTCTAAATAATGACTCAATGATAGTCATATGATCCCGTAATGATAGGTTGTTAGCTGTAATTTGCTTTTTATGTATAGTTATGAAAATTGATGTTATGCATCCCTTAATGAGGATGACATATGCAGGTCAACATCATAGATATGAAAAAGTTAGATACAAATGAACCATTTTGTAAAAGTAATACAAGGTCTAATTTTGTATACATACATGAAAATGTACATCATCAGGATAATATTTTGTTGTGAATGGATGGTTACCATAAGTGTAATAAGGTAGTGATTTTTCTTGTGATTGGAGGGTTACCATAAGTGTAAAAGGTAGTTTAGGCATTATAATTTTTTTTAAGAAGTGTTAAGATCCAACGATAAGAGATACTTTATAAGTTGTAGTAGATACTCTTTTCAATTGTTTCTCACCATCAAATAATTGGACCCCGTGTAGATTTTTCACTCTATTTATTTGTAGATAGATAGATATACACATTTAAGATGCGACGGTATATAACCTATTAAATCATTTGTAGAAATATACGCTCTCTTATGGGAAGCTTTTCTTCAACCATCGTTTTAGACGTTTACTCCTCCAAACTGTAGAGATCGACCAAAATATCAGTAGTTCAGTAATGACTGTGGTCACAAACCAAAAGGTTTTATTGTTCGACGGACATTTAAGCCATCAAAACCATGGATCGTTAGTGCCAAAGAAGTTACAAGTAAACGTCAAATGGTGAAATAGGAAGTCAGAGTCTAGAGTTACATACTCCATAATAAAATACTAAAGACTCGGTAGTAGAGCAGAGCACGTTAATACATACTTACTTGAACATGGTCTAATTACTATTATACATCTTTTATCTGAAATATATCTTATCCCCATATATCGTCCTTATGGTTTTACATAATGGAGTCTATCTTTATTTTTATATTTTTATAAAACAGAATACAATGGAGCAATCTGAATCTTAGATTGATTCCATCCTTAAAGATCCTACGGTTAAAATTATATTCTTCATTTTTTTTTTCAATTTTTAAAATGTGTACCCACAATTATTGTAATTGACACTTCCGATACTTCCCTATTTTTTTAGTCCTTATAATTTAAATATCATGACATTTCAAGTGATTAATTACATGAATTTTTTTGTTAACATTATGAAACTAAAAACTGGTCATCCATATAGCCAAACAACCGTAATATCATGAATACATTAAAATCGTAACTAAAATATTTTATGATTTTAACTAATAATCCTTTAAATAATGTAACTAAAATATTATATTATTTTAACAATAATCCCTTAAATAATACTTCATCTGCCCAAATTAAATACCCTGAATCAGATTTGAAAGTCTTTTGTAGATCTCTTGTGTCGGCTCAAATCAGATCGTATAATCAATTGTAAGCGCGGAAATCAAACAATCAATCACAAACGTTTTCTAGAAGCTTTTTGTATATATTCACACTTGAAAGTAAACGTTTACAATCTCGTTCTCTCTTCTCTCTCACACCAAAACGGCTCCCTCTCTTTCTCACAAAGTCTAACCTACAAATGAACCCTAACATGTCTATTTATAGGCTGTCCAAACCCTATAGCGACACTAGCCAAGTGTCGCCATATGCGACACTAGCCAAGTGTCGCCATATGCGACACTAGCTTAGTGTCGCCTAAACACTAATTTGTGTATATTTTCTACTTCACTATTCGTTTACAAGCTCGCATATACACACTAAATACTATACATACCCAGACTAATTGACTTTGACAAGTACAAACGTTTGACCAACTGACTGACACACAAAATGCACCAACAAACTCCCCCATGTCAGCAACTTGGTCAAATAAGTCTTCAATTAGTCTTCATCAACAACTCTTTCATGTCTTCAACAATCGGAATCTCTTTCATGTCTTTAACAATAAGAATCTCCCCCATTGAGATAACATGGTCTTCAAAGAAATCTTGATGTCCAAATTCATGTGACTGATACAAATTTATCATACAATAAGGTCTTCAAATTCAGTGACCATCTCTCAATCATCAACTGCTTCTCCGATAGAATTTATCTTCACAGTCTTTGGAGAGTAACCGACATCCTTTACATTTTCAACATTTAACTTTGACAAGATATGTGATATTGAAGAAAATAACATAGAAATAAAATCTTTTTGTACTTTTTTTTATAAATTAAAAATAAAGAATACTTAAAAATTAAGTAATCGGGGATATGATTGTTTTAAGTCTGCTTAGGGATCATATCATAATAACATGCATTTATGAGGAACAGTAAGTGTTATTTCGATCATCAGTATATTTGTCCACTTTAAATTTACTTGGCATGCTAAAAACACTTTTTATAAAAATTATTTCAAAACGATTATCAATATATTTGTCCACTTTAAATTTACATGACACACTTAAATCATCTTTTATAAAAACTATTTCAAGACGATTATTGGTATACTTGTCCACTTTAAACATGTTACACTTTAAACATGTTACACATGGTGTTGCTCACAAGAAAATAAACAAGTATTTATTAAGCTTCTTAAGTACTCAAAGACCATTTTGTAACACGCCTACCAATACATCGTATGATGAAGCTAATTTTCATAAAAGACTGTTTTAAATATGTCAGATAAACCTACTGACACATCAAACATAAACCTTAAAATTTCCATTTTATGCATGTCATCTGACGTACTATCATTTCCCAAGTTATTTATAGACACAACCCAACGTCTTTTCTAGAATTAAGAATCTTGATGTTCACATTTCTGAATTAAATAATCATAATTTTTAATATTCAAAATTACTCCCCTTGAACAACAAATTCTTATATCCAATCAAAAAACACTCCCCTGAAAAACAAAACATATTTTTGTATTTTTAATTTAATAAATTTCGCAATATTGCATTTCTTTGATACTAAAAAGTACAAAGAATGGCTGTTGCATTAATAATAAAATTTAAAAGAAAATATCAAAATCACATATCAAGTCAAATCAAATGCATTTTAGCATTTATATCACCTCATAACATCGAAAGTCTCATCCATCCAATCAAAATCATCATACATGAGCACCTTGAAAACAATCTTCCAACAATATTCACATCCTTGCAGTCATAAAAATATTCGCTAGTAAAAACCTGACTGCACCACCACAAACAATTAAACATTAGTACTTATGGGAAACCCAAGCCTTGATAGACTTGGGTTGTCCATGGTCATCCATAACCATCACATCAATGAGTTTATGATATTTTAAAAATTCAGAAGATTTCATTGATGCATTGTTTGTGGATTTGGGTTTTCAAACCTGTTTAGATTCAGATGATTTGTTTTCAACAATGTTGTGCTGTTGAACTTGAGGTCTACTAAGCACAACTTTGTTTACTCTTGCCATAGGTTTTGGAGAGTTTGATGCACAACTAGATACAGGCGAATACGAACGACGCCTTGAAAAAGATTTTGAAAAAGAATTCCTGAAAGAGGAAGTTCTTGGCATCCCTCTACCAAACCTATCTAGGGATAATAACTTACAATCCCTAATAATATGGCCCTGTTGACCACAACGTTAACAAGAATGACGCTCCACAAAAGATGTATTCCAATGAGTTCCCTCAAATCATTTCGGTGGAGGACAATACACAGAAGGTCTATAAACAGGAACATTTGTTGAAAATTGATGCGTCACCAGCGGTCGGTAAGGATTTTACCCTTATCGTTGCACCGGCTACTGGCGACGGGCATCAGTGAGTGTTTTAAATTTGTAATTGCAGGGCCTAAGTTTTCCCTAACAATGCTAATCCTAAGGGTGAGCAAGTGGTAGGTATGACCTAGAGTCATTCTTCAAACCAACTGAATTGAAACTAAGGCGTGACATATGAGGTCTTTCAAACTAGTGAAGGGTTTATAAAATAGTGGGGGAGTTTTGATTTTTCTATTAACTAACTTAGGCAAGTAAATAGATAAAGGTGAAATTAAAATAAAAGATAAAGCAGATAAATAAAGATAGTATTTGCTGCGATTTCGTTAATTAAGTTATGGGATGATGTTTGGAGAAACCGTTTTGAAAGATATTAGTTAATTATCATTCTTGAATACTTGTATGTAAACACTAGATTCCCTACTAATTAAAATTCCGTTAGCATGTCACACCGGGAGCTAGGTTAAGGTAACATTACAAAGTATTTAGAATAATAAGCAAAATCTTAATTATGGTTTAATAATACTTTCATATGAACGGGAACAAAATCTTAAGGTATTAGACATAACTGAATCATATAACGATTCCTTGTCATCCTAACAGATTCGTATATTTAAAAAGTTCATTTATGACTTTAAACTAGCCCTTGCTTAAGACTACCCAATAAATCCCCTAATTATCCACAATGTTCCTCACTTAAAGTGGTTCCGCTGCTTCAAACTTTGGCCATGTCTTGTCCTACGATAATCCCCCATGTAGCCTTGCGGTTCCATAGTTTCATACCTTTGACAAATTATATTGACATAGATGACTAACTACCTTTCAATTGGACGTCGTTAAAAAGGTGTTGTAATCACGTTTATTGGTGGAAAGGCGATTAGATTAATTTGAAGTTTAAAAGTCTATTTAGAAAGGTTAATTAAACTAGGTTTCTCATTTTATATGTTAGTCCGTAATATAACTACCTTCGGTCGTTACTCGACTTCCATACATTTGTACTCCACCTTGAAGTGTTTCCAGTACTATATCGAATAACAGTCGAATATGGGTCATCATATTACTTCATAATATTGTACCATTTCGTAATATGACTACCTTCGGTCGTTCTTCGACTTCCATACATTTGTACTCCACCTTGAAGTGTTTCCAGTACTATATCGAGTAACAGTCGAATAGGGCCCATCATATTACTTTACGATAATTAAGACCGTTTATATTTTACCACTATGATGATCCTAAGGCAACAATCAAACAAGAACATGCAATAAGACGATCAAAGTGATATTACCGATCTTTAATATTTAATTATAAATCATCCCATGATTAATTAACTACATCGCAAGCAAACACAACAAGTATACTACTCTCTAATCATGGCAATAACTAAATCTAGCATAATCAATATAAACGTAATTAATTAAGATAGATAAGGATTAGAATGCACCAGGATTAAATGCGGGAGAAAGTAGACTTGAATTAATTGACACAATTCCAAGCTTACACCGAAGATTTACAATGCGTTCCGTACTTTCCTTCTATTCTAAACAAACTCCTAAACTAGCCTAAAACTAATTTTTTGTAAGAAAATAGAAAGAAAGTAGAAACAATATCTTAAGAGAAGTATATTGTTCTAAGAATGGTGTGTGTGAAAATGAAGCCTTAGGGCTGCTATTTATAGGTGAAATGTGGCTCATGTTAGCATTCCAAGGCTCACATTAGAAAAAGAGTGAAATGTGGTGCACCGGGTACGAAAAAGTAGCGAAAAGTGGCGCACCGGGTACGAAAAAGCATGAAAAGGTGGCGCATCGGGTACACGCAAGGACGGAAAAGCGGAAACCAGAGGGGGGCAGGTGGCTGGCGCTGCCCACCAGGTGGCCGGCGGCGGCCTGGTGGTGGCCGGTGGCGGCCTGGTGGTGGCCGGCGGCGGCTGGCTGCCACCCGTCCCGGTCCGTCGTCTTTCGCTGCGTTGCTTAATTCGCGCGTATCTTCTTCGTTATGCGTCCGTTTGCGTTGATTCTTTTTGCATTGGATTTGTAATTCAAAAATGAAGACTTTCATGTAAAGATATCCCAAAAATATGTCTCCCATCTTTGGATGTCTCGTATGAATCTTTTGGATCTTCCGGTGTACGTAGAATCTTCATTCTTCGTCCGTTTTTTGTTGATTCTTCTTCTGTTGGATTCGTAATTTGAAAACGAACATCTTGGATGAGATGGATGTTGATGATTGTCACTTTTGTCTTGAAATCTTGTTTTGATGTGTTGAATCTTCAAACGTGCGTGGAATCTTCGTTTTTCATCCGTTTTGCTTGCTTTTTTTCGTGCAACCTTTTTTTGACCATCTTGGCATAATATCACTGATTTGTACTGTTTCTTAGTTTAAAATGCCAAGAATCGTTCCAGAATGAGAGAGATATCGGTAGTAAAAACATGACTTTTTACGCGATATCAAGTATCCCACACTTAGAACTTTGCTTGTCCTCAAGCAAACTGGAATTTCAACATGGTTAAAGATAAGAAGATAATGAAATATTTTGAGGCGGAACTTTTTACTAAAGGGGGTTTTGGAAAAAATGAAATATTTGTTCTTTGAAAAACAAGGTTGTAATCTTTTGGAGCATGCTTTTGATCTTTGATCTTGGATTCATGACTAGGCGATCCTCTCAAGGTGGTCACTCCAATCACTCAAAGTGTTTAGGGTTTCCTATTCTAGTATTATCAATCACTCTGAACGCCAGTCATGTATCGTTTATCATCATAGGCTTGATCGAGAATCAAATCGTTACCTTTTTGGTGAGCGCGAAGTCGATCTAGCCACAATCATTCTAAGGGAAGTGATGTAGGGTTTTTGGGACGAAGTGTTGGTGATGTGAGAGGGGGTTTTGTTGGTTTTTCATTGGTTTCTTTTTGGTGAAGTTGGAATTTTTGGGAGGATTGACGCCCTTTTCTTTTGGTGTTTGCAGAAGGAGTCTTTTTCTCCAATTGATTTTCTTTTCTTCGAATTTTCTTTCTTAGGTTTTCTTCTTTGACGTCATATCCTTGTAGCTTTCATCTTTGGGACTTACTATGAAGTTTGAGGGATGCTTTCGAGAAGGTAGGGATAACGTGTTTATTTTTGGGTGTACGGATGGGTTTAGGAATGATGCGATCTCCTTTTCACTCACCAATTCGGATTCGAAATGTATAACAGGAGCAAGTTCTGATTCTAAACGCATACATCGGCATACTCAAGAATCGAAAAAGTGAAGCATTAAAAATGAATGTTTTATATGGCTCAAGGTACCTCATGAATCGAAAGTTGGTTTGTTGTGTGCCTAGTCATGTGATGCTCTTTATGGGATTACTAAACTAATTTTCCAAAGGAATTCGTATTTTATTTATCCTTCTTCCCCAAAGTAAATTATTCTTTGTCTAAATTTTTTCATTTTCAACATATTTTTAACTCAATTTTGAAAAATTTTATTTGCTTGTTGGAGAAGGATGGTCTAAAGAGCAACGAGCTTAGAATCAAGCATATACCATTATCCATTTTATAGTAGTGTAACTACTGCTATCCCACACTTAAAGGATCATCGTCCTCGATGTTATTCTAAGCTCTGATTGGGGTAAAATCCCACTCTTAAGAATTGAAACATCTAAGACGTATTCTTTCAGCAGTGTGTGTTGGGTTCGAATCCCACACTTAGTGATAAGCATAGTGGATATGGTATATGTAGGAACCCTGTAGTCGGACCTAACTGAAACCTAACAATCAAACGTAGTGCAGAATCCCACGATTGACAACAAACGTTAAACGAATAAACAATGAATCAAACAGAAAGTATATCAATTGAATACCAAAAGTCGATCAGCTTATATTGAATAGAATGGTTACAATATGCTCTCTGATCTCACAAATTCGTCAACTCCCAAAACTGAGCCGAACTCGACTATTTATACTTAAGACCTAATCTGATCTATGCGACACAAGATGTGTCACCAAGTTAACTATTGCGACACAAAGACCTTGTGTCGCCAAAACACAAAATGTAATTAATGCAAACGTTATAACTAACGTAATTACATATCAAACGCATTACAGACTTAGACCAACTGACAGACACACTAAGATGCATCAACAAACTCCCCCGTGTCTTCAGCTTGGTCTTCAAAATTTCTTCAATTAAGCCCAGCCTGCAGGAAACCTGCCTCCAGCATGAATCCCATGCGTAACACACACAGTCACAACTCTCTGGAATTGTCTAGCAAGAATCGAATTCACAACATTTCTTACGTTGAAGCGAATTGGATTATCAAACAACTTCCTCAAGTCTTTCTGTGACAAATTGATCAAGCTCATTGGATAAAAAACTTTGAACTGAGCTTTCTTCAAACCATAGAACGAAGTCTTTTCTGGATGCTCAGATTCTGGAACAAATATAAACACAGCTTCGCCCGTATGTGGATCAAGTTCCCAATGATGAAATCTTCTAAGAAAGTTAAAAGGAACAGTCTCAAGTGGAATCTCAGTCAAACAATCAGCTGGCGGATAATGCACTTTGCAAATCGGTTGCCTTGTTACTGGATCAAGTTTCTTCTTGAATATGAATCTCGTTCCAAGCGTCGGTTTGATAAAGTTATATCTTTTGCTCTTCACTTAACGACGCAAAACCGTCTGTACAAAATCTGCTCTTGAATCACTGGTTGGATTTATCAGTTCCAGTTGAGCTAGACGATTTATTTCTCCCTTTGGCAATGTACTCAGCTTCTTGAATGATCTTTTAAAATACTGAAAACCATCGCTTCTCTTAATCATGAAAATACCTTTGTAGGTTTTCCAGCTTTTGATAATTCCTGTGTAATTCCCACTAACTTTATATGTCTTCAGGAATAGGTTCACCAGGAACAAAACTTATCACAGGTCGCTCAGAAGTTGAAGTAGAAGCAATATCAGAAGCCGGTGTAGTTTCTGGAACAGTTTGTGAAGTTCCAGCTGGCTCTGCTTCATCTTCCGAAGAATCAGTCTCGATTGTCGGAGCATCATCATAGAATTCATCAGGACGCATCTCCTCTTCCTCAATCTCGACATCATCATTGATTTCAAATTCAGGTTCTGATGCCTGACTTTCCTCATTAACCATTCGCTGAATAAAAGATAGATTAGCATTTGAATAATCTACAGCTAACGGTCTTGGTTGACCTGGATATCATCGACAGAGAAATAATCCAAACGAAGAGATTCACTATCATCAGAAATGTTTACATTATCATTTACATTGTCAGTCTGTGTTCCGGCTGAAGCCCTAGATGTGGTTTCTATGGCACGCAGGCCTGACTCCCCCGGAATAGCAGCTAGGGATTCTAATTCTAAAACCCTAGTGTTCAAAGTAGGAACTAATGCTGCTTGTTCTTCTAACACTTTAATCTGAGCAGCTTGAACCTCCAAAACCGATGCTTGAGACTGAATCATTTGAGCTTGACTGTCCATAGTCTGCTGCATCTGATCCATCCTTTTCAAAAGTTCCTGGATAACCGAAGGCAGAGGTTGAAATGGAACCTCAACACGGGGAATGTTGACCCGTGGCCTCGAAGACGACGTAGAAGTACGACGAATAGACTGAGGTGGAACCCAATCTTCATCTGCAAGGTCATCACTTCTTGGTCATTTGCCCTGATCAGGGCGCACATAACTCGTACCTTCATGAATACGATGCTGTATTCGTTTGAACCGACGAGGGTCAAAGCGTTGAATATTCCTCAACGCATCTCCTGAGGGGACATCCCTCGGAGAAGTCTCAGGAGTAGAGCCTCCATCCGAATCTTCAACAACTGGATCTTCAAGATTAGGCTGATCAGCCTGTTCTCCAGCTTGGAAATTATCAATTTCCTGTAACAGGTCATCGACCTGTATTTGTGCATCATGGAGGTGTAATTCCCCCTCCTGAAGTTGCTGCCCAGGTGCAGCCAAAACATCCATAAAACCGTCATTGGGCGGCGCAACATAAGCTTCATCGATTATGTGCCCAAACAACGGAAAATTGTTGTTCGTTTTCGCACCAGCCGCACAAACCGTCCAGATTTGGACGTTCATGGGAGTTGGACGCAAGCGTTCTCGAGCATTTTGCGGAAGGCCAGGAAGCTGGTTATCAAGAAAAAGCTGAATAAAGCGTGGATATAAATTCCAACGCTTGTCCCCGGCGTTAAGATTGTCGACCATCACCCTGAAGATATACCCAGAAAAATTGAAGGGCTTATTGTAGATCAACGCTAGCATGGCAGAGGCCGTAGAATGACTGATATAGTCAAAACCCGCCTTACGAGGAGAAAGACAGACAATAAGAACATGCATCAAATATCTCCAAACCTTAGGCAGATTCGCCTTTCGGTATTGGTCATTAGGCACGCCTGGATAACCGAGACGTGTCATAGCCCCAGCAATAAACTCAGTTCCAAAAAGAGTAGGCATTTCTGTAGTATCACCAAAGTGGAAGAATTCCCGAATAGCCTGTTCGGAGATAATGAGTTGACGATCACCCATAGTGTAGATAATTCTGGTAAATGGCAACTCGGAGTTGATCACCGCATTTTCCCAAAATTGACCCACCTGATCCTTGTAAATGGTGGTTGTTGCGGTGATAGCAGTATGAATACGAGACCGACGTAGAAATGCCACCATTGGCCTGTACGGAGCAGCCGTCTCCTTCGAATCATCCAAAAATACCACAATGTTGTGACGTGGCTCCCAAAGAATATCACCATCTGCCATTGCTGTATAAAGTATAACAATAAAACTCGCAAACGGTTAGCGTAAGAAGATTCAATCAAAACAAATAAATCAATTTAGTAGTGTGTTGTATGCGACAGAGAGAATTGTGTCGCAGAAAAGCTGCGACATAATTGGATTGAGTCGCTAACAAAACAAAATTGATTTTTGACAAAGTAAGCGACATAATGAATTGTGTCGCTAATGACTAATGCGACGGACAGAGTTGCGTCGCTTTTTGCAATTAATTCGAATTTAATTGATTTTATGCGACATAAATCATATGTGTCGCAAAGATGAGGCGACATAAAAGTTGTGTCGCACAACAGAGTGCAAAATCACATATATAACAAGTAAAGTGATCAAATTCGCACAAATTAAGGGTTTAATTGATAATAAAGATAAACACATTGTTCTGATTACAAGGTATCACATTCTAAACCCTAAACCCTAAACCTAGATAGTATCCTCGGATACTATTAATACACAAAAGGCCAAAATTCAAGACAAGGACAGGCAAAGATCCAGGATAATGAGGGGATCCCACCAGACCACCAAAAACGAAAGGTAATCGATCAAGCAAGAATGCTATCATGACACCTGAGTGCACATAAGCTTCCACGACCGAAAGGTGATCCTTGAAGTCGCGGAAGTGCAAGACATGTTAGTCTTTGAGCAGAAGCAGTGAACACAGTAGTGTAAAACACCATTGTCCTGAACGAAATCACCTGCCATGGCTATACCATAATTGGACAAAAGTGAGGAATAGGCCAAACTGATTTAAGCGACATAAGATATGTCGCATTGTTATTTGGCGACATAAAAGTTATGTCGCAAATGCCAGTGACATAAATTGAAATTCAGAAACTCTGCGACATAAAAACTTATGTTACAGGTTATGTTGCAGTGACGAACAGCAAGTCCCAACCCAGAAACCCTAACCTCTAATTTGGGGTTTTTGAAAACGAGACATACCCTAGGGTACGCCATCAAACCATAAGCACGAAAACATACATATTAACAAATAGGAGTGAGATATTCGTGTCTAATTAACCCAAACTCGAAACCCTTAAAAACCCGTAACTAAAATCAACAATTAAAGCATTTATAAACGGTAAAATAGGGTGAAACAAGTACCGATCGATCGAGTAGAAGTAGGTGAACAAGAAACTAGGGAGCGATTGCCAAGATAAAAACCAGACGATCGAAATCAAAGAACGAATTCACACGCAGCTTTTGTGTCACAGGTTTTTGATTTTGTGTCGCTAAAAGTGTGAACAGAGAAAGCGACTGGGGTGAGGTATTTATACCTCAGCCCCACCTAGCGACATAATTTAGCGACATAGAGAGCGACATAAGTTATGTCGCAGGACAATACTTATGTCGCAGTGCCCAGAAAACTTGATTTTTAATTTCAAGTTTTGAACCCCGATGAAAGAGTAACTAATGGACTTGTAAAAATAAATATACAAAATTGAAGATAAAAAGAACTTAATTACTAAACCTAAAATAAAACTTAAATTAATTTTCTTTTTGGTGACGTAGTTATTTTGTCTGGTAAGGGATCATATTAGGATAACCTGCAATTATTAGAAAATGGTAAGTGTTATCTCGATTATCAACATATTTGTCCTCTTGAAATTTACTTAGCATATTTAGAACACCTTTGATAAATATTATTTCAAGATGATTACTGGTATTGTTTGACCACCTAAATATGTTACATCTACGGCTATGAGCGAAACTTTTATTGTTAGTATGAATATAGACATACCCCTATAATTTAGACAAGAACATATCTTCCAAGATAGATAAAATAGAGGAAAATCATTTTTAAGAATCAAGTCAGCGGTGACAGGTCTGTACAGACGTACAACAAAGTGACATAGCTTGATTTAGGTGTAAGCAAAACCAGTCTTGGTCAAACCATGTTGGCGACCTTGTTAGGTATCTTATGATTTAAGACTTTTTCAAGTTCTTTGACTTGCGTTTGCTTAACTTTTAAGTATATACAACTTGAGACCAGGTCTGTACTTACGTACAACAGAGGAAACAAGAAGTATATACCCCCAAAGTATTTCACATTATAAACTAAAATGGAAGTATGCCAAGCTGTATTAAGGAATTAAGACACTTAATCATACATCACAGGATGTTGACTACATGATAATAGACATGTATTAGAATTACTTTTTAATTGCTCAAAGGCCGGTGTAACATGCCTACCAGTACATCATATGATGAATCTAATGTTTATAAAAGTTGTGGTAAGTATGCTAGATAAACCTACTGATACATCAAGGATAAACCTTAAAATTTTCATTTTGTGCATGCAACCTAATGTACTATCATTTCCCTAGTTGTTTACAGACACAACTAAACGTCTTTTTACAAATGTTGCAACTGTGCATTTCTTTAATACTAAAGAGTATAAAGAGTGGCTGTTGCGTCTTTTTTTTTATATTAATAGACAATAGTCCAAGTCCAAAAAGTTACTTTTGAAGCTGAAAGAAGCGCAAACCAATCATGTTGACCAGTTCATCAAATCAGGCACGAGAAAAAACCTTGGTGAATAGGTCAGCATTCTGCTTAAGGGTATCTATGTGGACAAGGTCTATTAAATGTTTCTTATAGCAATCCCGTATGAAGTGAAACCTAAGTTCTGTGTGTTTAGTTCTAGAGTACTATACGGGATTGCGTGTAATGGAAATAGCAGCAGTATTATCAATATGTATAGGAGTCATAGTAAGAAGTAACCCGTAATCGCGTAATTGATGCTGAATCCACAGAACCTGGGAACAGCAACTAGCCGTAGCAACGTACTCAGCCTCCGCAGTGGAAGTAGCCAATGTTGTCTGCTTCTTGCACTGCCACGATACCAAACGCGATCCAAGAAACTGGCATCCACTAGTTGTTGACTTCTTATCTATGCTACAGCCGCCATGATCAGAATCCGAGTAAGCAGTCAGTGCAAACGGTTTTTCATTGGAGTACCATAGACCAAGAGTTGGCCTATGTTTGAGGTACCCAAAAATACGCTTTACTGCTTTCATATGAGAAACCTTTGGCCTAGCTTGATATCTTGAGCAGATAGACACAGCAAATACGATGTCCTGCCGGGATGCGGTCAGATACATGAGAGAACCAATCATTGAGCGATAGTCCTTTTCTTTACAATCCTCGTCATCAATGGCCGGCCCGAGATTATGATTAATTTCAATGGGGGTTCCATAGGTCTTACAATTAAGCAAGTCATACCTAGTTAACATATCAGTGACATATTTGGACTGATGAATGTAAATTCCTTTGACAGACTGCTCAACTTGAACACCCAAAAAGAACGTGAGTTCCCCCATTGCACTCATCTCAAATTCAGACTTCATGAGATGTTCGAAGTCTTTACACATGGAATCTTTTGTAGAGCCAAAAATGATGTCGTCGACATACACCTGTACCAACAATAAGTCATCTCCATCTCATTTTGTGAATAAAGTGCTATCAATACTACCTCTTTCGAATCCATTCTTAACAAGATGAGTGGCTAGCCTCTCATACCACAGTCGTGGTGCCTGATGCAAACCATATAATGCCTTATTAAGTTTACAGACATATTCTGGATGCAAAGGATCTTCAAAACCAGGAGGCTGCTTCACATAAACATCGGTATCAACCTGTCCATACAGAAAATCACTCTTTACATCAAGCTGATAAACAATAAATTCTTTGAAGGACGCGAAGGCCAAGAAGATACGAATCGACTCCAATCTTGCAACAGGAGCGAAAACCTCATCATAGTCCAAACCCTCTACTTGATGAAAACCTTGAACTATACTAGCCTTGCTTTGTTTCTAATAACTACTCCTCGATCATCTTTCTTGATTCGATAAACCCATCGAGTGCCGGTTGGATGTACACCCTTAGGTAACGGCACTAATTCCCAAACATGCAGCTTTTTGAATTGTTGCAACTCCTCATGCATTGCTTCAACCCAGTGTGGATCTTTTAAAGCATCTTCTGTACATTTAGGCTCCAGCTGAGATAGAAAACACGATTTAACCTCAGCAGCAAGACATGCAAGAGAAGCAGACTCAGAAGAGTCAGAAGGGGATGCAGAGGGTGCATTAGCAATAACTTGACTTCTTGTCTGAATCCCCTTATCCAAAGGACCTATAATATTCTCCACTGGATCATCCTTATTAATGCGAGAACTTGGAATCTCGTCAGGCACAATGACAGAGTCCAGGTTTGTGAAATCGGCTTCCTGTGCCGAATCAAACTCCCCCGTATTCTCAAACGGTTCATCTTCATCATTGGACAACTCTGGAACATCAGTATATGTTTCTGGATTTCTTGTTGATGATTCAGGAACATCAGCATTTGGTTGAGAAGGAGGTGGAGTAGCAAAGACAGTCGGAGTCTTTGATTTTGATGGCTGTGAAGTATTTGAAGATAAATCGAGGCCATGAACTAATGTGACCACCTGATCAACTTCATCATCTTCCTTAGGAAGATTAAATGAATCAAAGATTGCCTCATAGTTAAACAGATGTGCTGGTCCCTTTCCTTCCGGATTTTCAGAGTAACGAAGGCACGTGACTTCAAAATGTTCTTCCATACACTTAGTTGCCAAGTTGTACACACATTTATTCGGAGAGTTATTTGAAAAGCCCAAAAATAAACCTTCACTAGACTTTGCTCCAAATTTAGCAACTCTCTCTTTTGTGTACATAATAGTGCAGGGACAGCCAAATGGTTCAAGAAACTGTAGTGAAGGTTTCCGATTATTAAGCAGTTCATAAGACATTTTATTGTGATTTTTAACCACGGAAACCCGATCAAGAATATAACAAGCAATATTCACCTCTTCAGCCCAGAATGAGATAGGCAGCTTAGAGTCTGCCAACATTGTTCGTGCGGCTTCAATGAGTGTCCTGTTTTTACGTTCAGCAACTCCATTCTGTTGAGGAGTTCGTGCAGCACTGAATTGATGATCAATGCCTTTTCTTAGACAGTACAACTCAATTTTTGAATTCTTAAACTCAGTCCCATTATCTGATCGCAGTTTCTTGATTGACAAATTGCACAGGTTCTCGAGCTTATCAAACAAATAAGTGAGAATTTCAGGAACTTCATCCTTAGTAGTTAAGAAATACACCCACGAAAAGCGAGAGTAATCATCAGTTACTACCAAGAAGTATTTAGAACCTCCCATACTCTTCTTACTTACAGGTCCAAAAAGATCCATATGTAATAGCTCCAATGGACTTGAAACAGAATTCACCACTTTTGACTTATGGGACTTCTTTTGCTGTTTCCCTTTTTGACAGGAAACACAATGATCATTGATTCCAAAGGATTACTTTGGAACTCCACGCACAAGATCGTGCTTCACCAAATAATTCATCTTTCTGAAGTGCAGGTGACCCATACGTCTGTGCCACAATAGTGATTCTTTTTCAGGAGCTCTTGATAGTAGACACGTATGTTGGGTTGTTTCAACAGTCTTCATATCTAGAATATATGTGTCTTTTTGCCGAGGTACCCTCAGTAGCACCCATTCCTCAGGAATAACAAATCCTGGTTTCAAAATACGACATTCAGTTTTGGTAAATGCCGTAGTGTACTCTTTGTCGCACACTTGTGATACACTGAGCAGATTATGGGTAAGCTGTTCCACAAAGTTAAGTTTTTCAAAACTCACTTGCCCATTAGTGAGTGTACCTAGTCCTGTAATAACTCCTCCTTTATCACCGGCAAAAACAACGTATCCCCCATCATAATCTTTGACTTCTGATGCAGAGATAAATCGCCTGTCATATGTCGCGAGCAACCACTGTCGATATACCATCTACTATTTTGAACTGCTTCAGATTGCTGCGACATCACAAACAAAGAGATCAATTAGTAAGGGAGACCCAGTAGCATCATCCATAATGATTACATTAGTCAGAATTTAATTTTTTAGCAAATCGAAATCATTGCCTGATGAATCATTGTCAGATGAAGAGTCAGAACATGACTCCTTGATCTTCCATACCTTTTGAGGTTTGGATGGTTGCTTGTTAACATTATTGAGCTTATCATATTTAACTTTGTTTAGCTCAATATTGTTATTCTCAGAAGTAGTTGGTGGAACTGCAGAACCTCTCATAGATTTTTTTGAAATTTTTTGAGAGTGAGAGGTTCGTGTATCTCCCCTTCGTCCATGCTTCTTAGCAAGCAATGGCCACTGACTAATCAAATGACCTTGTTTCTTGCAATAGAAACAAGATCGTTGCTCAACACTATCATGAGATTGAGGTATAAACCTTTGAGCTCGGCCAAAAAATGGATGTGCGGAACAAGTACACTGATGTGTACAAGCAGAAGTTGAACCTTGAGATTTATTTTTAGAAGATTTTTTATTAGATTTGTAATTATCTGGTTGAGAAATCTTCTTTGTAGGTTCAGCTTTGGCTTTACCTTTCATTTTATAAATCTCATCATAACCTTCACTGGTGAAGATATGATGGTCGTTGGTTACATTCTTCTTTTTCAAATAACCGTATTCTTCATCGGTTATATCCTCAATCTCAATTTCCTCCTTCAAACTTACTGGAGGAATTGACTTATCAATAGATTTCTCACACTTGGAAACTACAATAGGCTTAATAGGCTCAGCCTTAGTTTCCTGTTTCTCAACGGATTCATTAGTCATGGGCTTAAATGGCTCAGCCCTGACATCAAGCTTCTTAACTGAGTCAACCTTATGAGCCTTCAAATTTTCAGGCTCACTAGTCGATGCCTTAACTGGCTCAGGCATACTAGTTATAGGTTTTTCAGACTCATCTTTAACATTTTCGGCCGTATCTTCTTGATGATACTCTGTTGGTGGTGGGACTTGATGAAAACCTAGTCCCTCCTTCCCAACCTCAGGCCTACTTATCCTTACTTTAACAGGTTTTATATCTACTTGAGGAACAGTAGGTACAAAATCTTTGATGATTTCTTGTTAAGGCATAGGCAGATAATCTTTTGGAGGTGGGACATGGTGATAACCAAGTCCTGCCTTACTTTTAGTATCTGTCCTTTGTTTTTGAAGAATTTCATCAAAGACGAGAGAGGACGTCGAAAAATTTGATAATTTTCGATTTAAAGTAAGAACTTCAGCCTGTGAATCAACAAGTTCCTTTTTAACAAAATTTAACATATCTACATAACTTCCTATTTCATCTTGCTGTTCAAAATTTTTGGCTTTAAGTTCTTTCTTTTCTTCAAAAATAGCCTTTAATTTCTTTTCGGACGCCTTATAACTTTCTTTTAACATTTCATTATTTTCTGTTAATTGTGAGAAAGTAGCATTAAGGCGTTCGTTGTCCTCTCTACACCTATTAAACTGGTTAATAAGTTTAATGCATGAAACACAAGATAAAGGTTCATCATCTACCTCATGAACGTCAGCCATTAATGCTGTGTTTTCTTCTTCATCATCAGCTGCATCTGACCAGCTGTTGTCCCATGGAGTTTCTGTCAGCATCAAAGCAGCTGACACTATAGCTTTCTCTTCTGCCTTTGTTGGAGAAGTCTTGGTAAGACCCGAAGGTGGTGTCTTACTCTTTTCACACTCATGAGCAAAGTGTCCATAGTTCTGACACTTATAACATCTCACCTTCCCTTTATTAAAACCCAAGCCTTTTTCACCCGGATTGTTCACAGAGGTTCTCCCAGTTTTCTGCAAGAAGTTCTTTACCCTCCTTGTTAGCATAGCCATGTTCCATTTTAAATCTAACCTCTCCAATTCCTCTTGATCAATTTGACCAAAATCTTCATCAGAAAAGTCACCAGCGGAGGCTAAAAGTGCTGAAAATGTAGAAGAATAATCTTCACCAGAAGATATGCCCGAACTTTGAAAGTAAGTACCACCTGATGGAATACTTGTAGATGCATTTCCACTAGAATTGCTAGCGATAAATGCGGTACCTGTATACTTGCTCTAAGATACAGGAACATCTACGCCATATAACTTTGGATTCTGGAGATGGGAAGTGGCCTTGGTCTCCTTTCTTTGCATCTCAAGAAGCTCTGCTTCAATGTGACCTATAATATCTTCGAGCTCCATGTCCATGATATCCTCATCCCTTTCCATCAAGAGAACCCGAGTATGCCACTTCTTAGGAGGTGAATCAAGAAGTTTCTTGTTCACATCATTCCGTTCCAGGGTTACACCTCCTTCCATTAATTCAGTGACCAATTGGGAATATCTGCTACACAGATCTTCCAATGATTCATCCTGAAGCATATCGAAAACCTCGTACTGCTTCTTGATCAAATCAATCTTCTTCTTCTTGTATTGATCACTACCACCACATTTCTTTTCAAACGCTTTCCAGGGATCATAAGCAATCTTATGTTGCCTTAATTGTCTCATGATAGGTTGAGGCAATGCCATAGTGATTGCAGCATGAGTTTTTCTTTCCATATCAAAAGCCTTACGTTCCTCAGGAGTCATTGATTTAATTGACTTTTCAGGAACTGGGCCATTAAAGACTCCTGTTCTTAGAGGATGTTCATATCTTTCCTCTAAATATATCATCATTTCAAGACCATTGAGTTCAACATATGACTCAAAGCGTTGACGCCAATCAGAATAACTCATTCCAGGCATATACATAGGAGGTTTGTTTCCGGAGCCGACCTCATTATTCTGTTTCAACATTGCTCCAACTGATTGAATAGAATGTGCTGAAGATGATGCCATTGTAAAATACCTGCAAAACAATCAAAGACAAAGAGCAAACTGTTATGCGACACAAGTATGTGTCGCAGATAGATTAAGCGACAGAAAGTTTATGTCGCAGAAGAAGCTAAATTCCAAAGTGTCAAGCGACGCAAAATTTATGTCGCAAAGTGATAGCGACGGAAGAAAACCGTGTCTTATGTTGCAAGCTTGTGTCGCAAGCTTATGTCGCCTAAGTGAAGGCTTATGTCGCAAACCAGAAGAAGCTTGAGTCGCAAGCTTATGTCGCCTATTTAAAGGCTTATATCGCAAAAACGAAGAAGCTTGAGTCGCAAGCTTATGTCGCCTATTTAAAGGCTTATGTCACAAAAAACCTAGTCGTGACACAAAAGATATGTCGCAAAGTTGTATCGCAGAAACGGCTGAGCAGCGACCAAAAACCCTAAAATCAAAAAATTTCGGTAACCTAACGAAAATTCACGAATGGAGGACGAATAATAAATCCAAAATCTTCCAGAAAAGCCAAATACCAACTTTGAAGCACCTTTCGTTGAAGATTTTAACCAAAAAACAAGTTGTTTTTCCCGAGAAACGTATTAAAATGGATTCAGTAACACCAAATCCTTAGATTTTGGCTCTGATACCACTTGTAGGAACCCTGTAGTCGGACCTAACTAAACCCTAACAATCAAACGTAGTGCAGAATCCCACGATTGACAACAAACGTTAAACGAATAAACAATGAATCAAACAGAAAGTATATCAATTGAATACAAAAATTCGATCAGCTTATATTGAATAGAATGGTTACAATATGCTCTCTGATCTCACAAATTCGTCAACTCCCACAATTGAGCCGAACTCGACTATTTATACTTAAGACCTAATCTGATCTATGCGACACAAGCTGTGTCGCCAAGCCGACTCATGCGACACAAGATGTGTCACCAAGTTAACTATTGCGACACAAAAACCTTGTGTCACCAAAACACAAAATGTAATTAATACAACTGTTATAACTAACGTAATTACATATCAAACGCATTACAGACTTAGACCAACTGACAGACACACTAAGATGCACCAACAGCATATTTATAAATGAAAGAAAGAGATTAGAACAGAAGTACTCCCCATTTATATATGTGGTTTGTTGGTGATGATGAGGAGTGCTCCGAAGCACATGATTGCCGACTTTTCCGTAGGGTCCCTTCGTTGCTATTGTGTGCTCCGATTTCTTCAAGTCTTTTGTGATTTGTCTCGTAGGTGTGAACACGTTGGATATACTTTTCTTAATTCCGGTGCCAAAAACTTGATGTTTGATGCGGCGTCAAAAACTTGATGTGTCGGTCTTCTTCGTATATACAAGTGTGAAAGATAGTCGGAGACTTCATCACTTCTTGGAATGTAAAATTGCAGAAATGTAAACACGGGTTGCCTCCCGAGAAGCGCTCTTTTATTGTCAAGATCTCGACTTCTTTTCTCCTAGCTAGATGGAGATTGATGCATCCCTGGGATTCCCGTTGATGTTGTGTGCCCTAGGTTGCGGAAAAGTGTATCGAGGTGGATAGATTCTCATGAATTGGTTGATAATTGTCGTAATCAATTCAAGTAGACTATCTCTCGATGTTTCCTTGTAGTTCAGAAGGTGCTCTGAAGTTGTCCTTGCAAGTTCGTAAAGTCCGAAGGTGATGTAATCGACTGCTTTTGTGACAGTCCCACTAGGGTCGGTCATGGTGGTTGTGTCTGTCTTTACAACCTCTCTTGGCGGTGGGTTTTGCCAGAGAGAGCATACAAACGCCAAGAATTGCAGTTTAATGTCTTCATAATTCTCGGTCTTGGGGTCTCCGTTGAATCTTCTGATGGACGTGCACAAGTTCTCTATTTGCCGGTGTTGATGGTTGTTGAATGGAAAGTCGGATTCTGAGAAAACTAGAATAAGCTGACGAAGTATCTCCTTGCATCCTGAGTGGAATATGAACTTTCTTCTAGAGTTACTTTTCCGTTGTTGAATCTCCCGTAGATGGATCGTAACAAAAGTAGCGATATCAAGTGGTGATTCATGTGTGGCCCTAAAAGGTCGTTCGCGCCTTGATTCCTCCCAAACGAGATCACTAAGTTCTTCAATCAATAACTCAATTTGCTTTTCAATAGTGGAGTTGATAACCATAGATCCGCTTTCTTTGGAACTAAGGTGATCTTCTCTATTTAGCAAGTTAAGCAATGATGTGAGGTCATTCATCATTGCAATGTCGGCACGACTGCTCGGATGTCCATTAGTCTCTTTCATATGTGCTCTAATGGATCCTAACATCTCCCATTGGGTTGAGGTGAATGGGATGTTAGATCTTTTAAGGGCATTGTAGATCCTAGCGTAAGTCCGTTTCTGTTGTTGACAGAATTGCAGTTCAGCAGGGGAAAGAGCCAGCATGTTGACTACGCCGGTTATTCCTCCTACTACTTTGTCAAATCTTTGGATGAATTCTTCGAGCACTTTGTAATCTATGATGGGTTACGGTTGGTATCTTGTGCGTTTTGAATATTCCTCAAGTGTTTCTCTTCTCGTAGGATGGTCGTGGTTACTTCCCGCCATTTCTTCAGTGGTAAACGGATTAATTGGCGGTATGCTGCTTTTGTTTTCTTTTTCCATCTTTCTCATCCCAATTTCTTCCATCGTTGAGTTTTTCACTGATGGAGATGCATGTTTCATCTCTTGTACTATTCGTCAGAGGTCAATCGGGAAATATGGCATGATTGCCATTTCCGTGCTAGAGTTCCTTTCAGTTGTTGGCTTTGCAGTTTCTTTGTCCTCCGCGGTCTTGTTCATGGAGATCATGTACATATCAGCTTGGTCCCCAGCGTTAGGATTGTCGATATGGAAAGTGATGGTTTCTCCCTGAGACTGCAAGCTGATAGTTTGTGCGAAGACGTTGATGATTGCCTTAGCCGTATTCATGAAAGGTCTTCCTAGTATGATTGGGATGTTTACGTCTTCCTGCATATCCATTACTACAAAATCTGCTGGGTAAAGAAATTTGTCAATCCTAACTAAAACATTTTCAGCTATTCCCCTAGGGTATTTGACCGAGTGGTCAGCAAGCTGTATGGTCATTTTGGTAGGTCGAAGATTTTCTAACTCAAGCCTCTTGAAAAGCGAGTACGGCATTAGATTAATACTAGCTCCTAAATCAGCGAGAGAACATATAATGCCTGAATTGTAGATGGAAATAGGGAGAGTAAAACGTCCGGTATCTCCGAGTTTTTCAGGGATAGTATTTTTCAAGATAGCTGAACATTCCTCATTCAGCGGGACATTGGGTACTTCAGGTACCTTATCCTTGGTTGTAAGAAGTTTTCTGAAGTACTTTTTAGAATGAACTTTAGGTACGGTATCTATTAATTTCCTATCAAGTTTAAAAGACTTAAGCTTGTCGGGTCGTTGTTTAAGACGATCCGGAAATGGAATGTTTACTTTCCTATTTGGCGTAGACTCTAAATCTATTGTCGATGGGACAATAGGTGGTTCCTTCACCGGAGAAGAAATCGTAGGTGAGCTATGTGCTACCTGAGAGTCTTGAATATGAGAAGCCTCCTTATGGCAACTAGTTGGACTATCCTGAGATTTAGCGTTAATACGATGTGCTAATTGTCCTAATTGGGATTCTAAAGCTTTTAACAAAGTCAAATGATCTCTTAAGATGATATCAGTTTGGTCTTGTCTAGCTGAGAGTCCTTGAATGACTTGTATCAGGGTGTCGTCAAAACTATAGATTTGTGAGGAAAAGGGTTCCAAAGGTTGAGGTTGGTAAGTTAGTGGGCTATTCCTAGGTGGGTTAGTTTTCGGCGAAGTTAGATGAGATTGAGGAATTTGGGCTGAGTAGTTCGGATTTGCCCAATTAAGGAAGGTTTGAACTTGACAGACTTGTTGTGGTTGATTTTTCAATTCCTTGATCTCCTTGGTTAGGTCTGCCACTTGTTGGGCGAGAGTTTTGATAGCTTCATTCCCGATTGTAGTAGGTGAATTAATCAGCGAGGGGTGAGTTTCACTGTTCCAATCATGGTTGTGTATTGTCATTTCCTCAATACGGCTCCAAGCTTCATTGGTCGTACAATTCATGAAACTGCCTCGAGAGGCGGTATCAAGTAAAGGATGGTGATGTGGGAAGAGACCATTGTAGAAAATGCACAACTGGTCTGAGCGCTCAAAACGATGATTTGGACATTTCTTAAGCAATTTCTTAAAGCGTTCCCATAAATCGTAGATTAATTCATCGTGAACTTGGTGGAAGTTTATGATGTTGGACCTAAACGTGGCTTATTTTGATGGGGGAAAATATTTGGAGAAAAATTTGGTTGCTAATTCTACCAAAGAGGTTATAGAGTTAATCTCTAGTTCCTCAAACTAGGTTTGTGCATTGAGAGTGAGTGAATAGGGAAATAGGTATAAATAGACTATGTCTTGATTAACCCCAATCGGCTTAAAGGAGTTGGATAAGGAAATGAATTTGTCAAGGTGTGAGTTGGGATCATCATTTGGTAGGCCATGGAATTGACAGAGGTTTTGGACTAACTGAACAATATGGGGCTTTAATTCAAATGATCCTCTACCAATTTCCAGATACACAATTGGTCCTCCTCGACCTTCAATCAAAGGTTTAGAGTCATCAGTCAAAGTGATACGTGCGGCTGTCATAGTCTCATCGGCAGGTGATTGACTAGTTGAATGGATAGGGGTGGTCATTTCTAAAAGTAGTACAAGGAAGGAAAAATAAAGAAAAACGTAGGGGTCTAAGAAATCCTAAAGGTTCACTAGTAAGTAAGTTCGTCTTAAAGCCTAAGGATCGTACAGTTGGTTCCCCGGCAGCAGCGCCAAAAACTTGATGCGTCATCAGCGGTCGGTAAGGATTTTACCCTTGTCGTTGCACCGGCTACTGGCGACGGGCATCAGTGAGTGTTTTAAATTTGTAATTGCGGGGCCTAAGTTTTCCCTAACAATGCTAATCCTAAGGGTGAGCAAGTGGTAGGTATGACATAGAGTCGTTCTTCAAACGAACTGAATTGAAACTAAGGCGTGGCAGATGAGGGCTTTCAAACTAGTGAAGGGTTTATAAAATAGTGGGGGAGTTTTGGTTTTTCTAGTAACTAACTTAGGCAAGTAAAT
The DNA here is from genome assembly GCA_963422505.1 of Pseudognaphalium luteoalbum. Lineage (NCBI taxonomy): Eukaryota > Viridiplantae > Streptophyta > Magnoliopsida > Asterales > Asteraceae > Pseudognaphalium > Pseudognaphalium luteoalbum. Next base: position 65,407,953 of record OY730198.1, read on the forward strand.
AAATAAAGGCGAAATTAAAATAAAAGATAAAGCAGATAAATAAAGATAGTGTTTGCCGCGACTTCGTTAATTAAGTTATGGGATGATGTTTGGAGAAACTGTTTTGAAAGATATTAGTTAATTATCATTCTTGAATACTTGTATGTAAAGACTAGATTCCTTACTAATTAAAATTCCGTTAGCATGTCACACGGGAGCTAGGTTAAGGTAACATTACAAAGTATTTAGAATAATAAGCAAAATCTTAATTATGGTTTAATAATACTTTCATATGAACGGGAACAAAATCTTAAGGTACTAGACATAACTGAATCATATAACGATTCCTCGTCATCCTAACAGATTTGTATATTTAAAAAGTTCATTTATGACTTTAAACTAGCCCTTGCTTAAGACTACCCAATAAATCCCTAATTATCCACAGTGTTCCTCACTTAAAGTGGTTCCGCTGCTTCAAACTTTGGCCATGTCTTGTCCTATGATAATCCCCCATGTAGCCTTGCGGTTCCATAGTTTCATACCTTTGACAAATTATATTGACATAGATGACTGACTACCTTTCAATTGGACGTCGTTAAAAAGGTGTTGTAATCACGTTTATTGGTGGAAAGGCGATTAGATTAATTTGAAGTTTAAAAGTCTATTTAGAAAGGTTAATTAAACTAGGTTTCTCATTTTATATGTTAGTCCGTAATATAACTACCTTCGGTCGTTACTTGACTTCCATACATTTGTACTCCACCTTGAAGTGTTTCCAGTACTATATCGAATAACAGTCGAATAGGGGCCATCATATTACTTCGTAATATTGTACCGTTTCGTAATATGACTACCTTCGGTCGCTCCTCGACTTCCATACATTTGTACTCCACCTTGAAGTGTTTCCATTACTATATCGAGTAACAGTCGAATAGGGGCCATCATATTACTTTAGGATAATTAAGACCGTTTATATTTTACCACTATGATGATCCTAAGGCAACAATCAAACAAGAACATGCAATAAGAAGATCAAAGTGATACTACCGATTTTTAATATTTAATTATAAATCATCCCATGATTAGTTAACTACATCGCAAGCAACACAACAAGTATACTACTCTCTAATCATGGCAATAACTAAATCTAGCATAATCAATATAAACGTAATTAATTAAGATAGATAAGGATTAGAAAGCACCAGGATTAAATGTGGGAGAAAGTAGACTTGAATTAATTAACACAATTCCAAGCTTACACCGAAGATTTACAATGCGTTCCGTACTTTCCTTCTATTCTAAACAAACTCCTAAACTAGCCTAAAACTAATTTTTTGTAAGAAAATAGAAAGAAAGTAGAAACAATATCTTAAGAGAAGTATATTGTTCTAAGAATTGTGTGTGTGAAAATGAAGCCTTAGGGCTGCTATTTATAGGTGAAATGTGGCTCATGTTAGCATTCCAAGGCTCACATTAGAAAAAGAGTGAAAGGTGGGGCACCGGGTACGAAAAAGTAGCGAAAGGTGGCGCACCGTGTACGAAAAAGCATGGAAAGGTGGTGCACCGGATACACGCAAGGACGGAAAAGCGGAAATGAGAGGGGGGCAGGTGGCCAGCGCCGCCCACCAGGTGGCCCGCGGCGGCCTGGTGGTGGCCGGCGGCGGCTGGCTGCCACCCGTCCCGGTCCGTCGTCTTTCGCTGCGTTGCTTAATTCGCGCGTATCTTCTTCGTTATGCGTCCGTTTGCGTTGATTCTTTTTGCGTTGGATTCGTTATTCAATAACGAAGACTTTGATGTAAAGATATCCCAAAAATATGTCTCCCATCTTTGGATGTCTCGTACGAATCTTTTGGATCTTCCGTCGTACGTAGAATCTTCATTCTTCGTCCGTTTTTTGTTGATTCTTCTTCTGTTGGATTCGTAATTTGAAAACGAACATCTTGGATGAGATGGATGTTGATTATGGGCACTTTTGTTTTGAAATCTTGATGTCTTGAGTCTTCAAACGTGCGTGGAATCTTCGTTTTTCATCCGTTTTGCTTGATTTTTGTCGTGCAACCTTGTTTTGACCATCTTGGCATAATATCACTGATTTGTACTGTTTCTTAGTTTAAAATGCCAAGAATCGTTCCAGAATGAGAGAGATATCGGTAGTAAAAACATGACTTTTTATGCGATATCAAACATGCACTCTTTGATGTATATGTTGAAGTAGATGTTCGTGAGGTTGAGTTGGTTGGTGTTGAGTATTTATTATTTTCAGATTTATCAACCATTTTATCTTTCTTTGTTACCCTTTTAACATTTGTAACCTTAATGTTAGACTCTTCAGGTATATCTTCTACCTCAACGACCTCCTCAACACTAACTGAAGGAGAATTATCAGACTTGACAAAAGTAGGCAATGGATACTCTGGCCGATTAGTTTTCTCATTTGCCTACCTTTTGGGATTCGTTTTAGCTTCTTTAGATTTTGTGGCTGGCCATTTTGAATAGTCAGCTACAAAATCTTCAGTGCCCTCCTTAACATGCAAAGGATAGTAGTTAGTAGGAGGTGGAAAGTAACCCAATCCAGACTTACTATTCTTATCAGTCCTTTGCTTGCTAACGATTTCATCGAAGACATTTTGAGACTGTGAAAAAGTTGAGATTTTTCTATCAAAATACTCAGATGTAGACTTTAACTCATTAAGTTCTTTATTCAAAAGTTCAATTTCTTTAAGATAGCTATTAATAGCATCTTGTTGGCTAAAGACTTTTGATTTATAAGTTTGAGTGTCTAACTTATAAGCCTCAATTTGCTTATCATAAAGTCTCTCATTAGCTTTTAGGAATTTATTTGACTCGGTGAGTTTAACAACTTTTTCTCTCAAGACTTCATTATCTAATTGAGAGCATTTTAAAGAAGCATCAAGCATAATACATGATATACAATTAACGGGTTCCTCGGGTTCATTATGTACCTCATGTACCTCATGTGCATTAGAGTCAATCTCTTTTATTTGAGCCACCATTGAAGTGTGTTGATCCTCTTCTTCGTTTATCAACCTTTTCTTTTGATCATAAGTCTCTATAAGAGCGTCCCATAAATCTGTCACCAAAAAACTCTTTTTTTTTTATATATCTAGAGCGACACTAGATTAGTGTCGCTAAGAAGTGTCGCTTAACAGGTAGTGTCGCTATATAAGTGTCGCACAATATCATATGGCGACACTAGGATAAGTGTCGCTGAAAGCCAAGTGTCGCTATCAAGTGACGCACTAAGTGGCGCTAGGAAGTGACGCACTAAGTGACGCAGCGAGTGACGCAAAAACGGCTGTGAACCCCAAAAAACCCTAAAAATCGAAATTTTTGAAACCCTAACGAATATTGACGAACAGCAGACGAACTAGCACCAAAAATCAACCCAAAAATTGATATAATCAACGCAAATAACCCAGAAACTAATTATAATCGATTAATACCTATGAGAATCAACCGAAAATGTTTTAAACACGATCCGAAACCGTCGAATCCTTGATTCACGACTCTGATACCACTTGTAGATCCCTTGTGTCGGATCAAATCAGATCGTATAATCAATTGTAAGCGCGGAAATCAAACAATCAATCACAAATATTTTCTATAAGCTTTTTGTATATATTCACACTTGAAAGTAAACGTTTACAATCTCGTTCTCTCTTCTCTCTCACACCAAAACGGCTCCCTCTCTTTCTCACAAAGTCTAACCTACAAATGAACCCTAACATGTCTATTTATAGGCTGTCCAAACCCTATAGCGACACTAGCCAAGTGTCGCCATATGCGACACTAGCTTAGTGTCGCCTAAACACTAATTTGTGTATATTTTCTACTTCACTATTCATTTACAAGCTCGCATATACACACTAAACACTATACATACGCAGACTAATTGATTTTGACAAGTACAAACGTTTGACCAACTGACTGACACACAAAATGCACCAACATCTTTCTTTTTTAACTTTGATCTTAAATATTTTTTATTGTGTTCTATATTACTTTATTAAAATTATACCAATGAAAATACATATAAAATTAATTCTATTCATATATTTTGCATCAAGTATTATATAACAAAAACAAAAACTATTTAAGGTCAAAGTTGAAAAAGGAAGACTCAAAAAGTCAAACCAGGACACTTAATATGGGACAAAGGGAGTACACAATAAGCTAAACAATAGACAAACATATGTCATATTCAACCATAATAATAATATTGTTCTATTTTCTTTTTGTGATTCATGGATTATATATTTTTACAAGTTGTTTTCAAAATCAAAAAACCTGAATCGTACCAAACTGATAAAGTATATGCTAGATGTTATTGGTTGACGATTATATTATATAAAAATCCGGTTCATGGTACAATTTCATTTGACTTAACTTTTTCGTAACACAATTTATAAAATCAAATGTCGAAACCTCGCATTGTCGCGGGACCTCACCTAGTATATTTATACTTTCAAACAATACTTACTCAAAGTAGAATCTCAAACTCTAATAAAATTAGGTGTTTACTTGGAAAATAATCGAATAATCCAAAGAGTTACATTCCCCGTTCATGTGATATGTTATCATTTTCACTCCCGGTTCCTGTGATGGATTTTTTGTGAGTTTAGTCCCTCGATCAATCCTTTAGAGGGTAAAAAGTCTTTATTTTTAAAGACATTTTAGTCATTTCATGAGGGTGAGGGATTGAAATTAAAAGAAAAATTCGAGTCAAAATAGTAAACTCGCAAAAAGCCTAACACAGGATTTGAGAGTACTAAAATGGACAAAATACCACATGGACGGTTAATGTGATTTATTGGAGCCCAAATAAACTATTCGGATTAGATTTTTAATATTGGACAAATTCGTTTCTTGTATTAAATATTGTATAAAAGCGAACTATTATTTTGGGTTTTTCGATTGGTTTTGACTACTATGATTAGAAGCGGATAGTCCAAGTAACTCGATAACTTATTGTTTCTCCTGTTTTTGTCTAGCTTTTTGCTAGCTTTTAATAAAATTTCGTCGTTTTATAAAAGAAAACTTATTAACAGTATTTTAATACTTTATTTATCGAAATAAATGTTAAATATTCATTTGATTATTTTTCAAATATGAAAGCTTATTAGATAATAGGTAACGCCGTAATGCTCGTATATATATATTTTTTAGAAAGATAAACATATACTACTTGCACACAATTATTATATGCAACCAAAAATATATACAAATTGTCTCTTATAATGCTTGAACCTATAACCATTAAATTGAAAGGTAAAAGGTTCTCCACATACTGCTAGATAATATGCCCTTTGGTCATTGTATACTAATTTAATATCTAACCTCTGAATTTGTAAACTAATCACATTTTAATAAACCATCAACCCAACACGAAAACAGTTAGCCATTGATACCTTGTGACATTACATGCATTCAAAGAAGAAACCGAATGCTTAAAACCGGTCAAATTTAATTCATACTAGTTTTAAGACCCATGAAAACATGGGTTTGACAAAAAATTAAATAATAAGATTAGTTGATATATTTTACTGATGAAAAATAAAATAATAAAATTAGTTGATATATTTTACTGTCTATAACATGTATACATATTAATTTTGTATATTAAATTTTGTATTACTACGTTTTATAAGCTATTATTAGTGATGCATTTTTAGATAATCAACAAACAGTGAGAATGTAAAACTTAACAATGCATATTCACATGTAAACAAAAGACTTAATGTATACAAAACACCGTACTTAACAAAGCACTATCAATATCAACATTACAACAATAAGTATAAATTTCCAAGTTGTAGATAAACAAATAAATAACATAATAAAAGAGGATTATGGTTGTAAAGTTCATATCCGCCCTTTTACTTTCCAAAAGGCATGTCACTCTCTTGATCTCATCTTGTTGAATACCAACCATAAGCTACATAGGTAGTTAAAATGATACCATTTTAATAAAGAAAAAACCAGTTGGAAAGCTAATTTGTTTTACTGGATTACCCACTCTTTTAACCCAAATTCAAAGACCCTTTGCTACCATTCCAACATCATGTCTTTACACAGTGTGCATGTCCAACTACCTAAAAACTAAGCACATGAAACTAATGTATAATTATCACGTAAACACCATTGCGGAAACCTTACAGAGTTACCCATCAACCAAGCAGATTCATAGCTCCAAGTGCAACAACAACTTTATCTATAATTTCAAAGCACCTAGATATCTAATAAGCTACTTGAAACTAATGTAAATTTCAAAGCACCTAACTATCTAATAAGCTACTTGAAACTAATGTAGACTTATAATATATTTTCCAAAATAGACCAACAGTCCATTTTAGAAAGGTAAGTACGTAAGCAGTACATAGATAGCAAGTTCGGCCTATTAGAGGTACTACTATTGGGGACTAAAATTATAACACTAACCTTCTTATAACAAATATGATAAAAGTCTATTTCATGCTACAAATTCAGAATCAGAACTGAATAAATTAAAAAAGATATTCTCATTACACATATAGTTGAAGTTATGTAATGTAGATCAAAAGTAGCACAAATCGAACCACTCACAAGTAAATGGGTCAAAATTGCTACCTTTAGCTAAAAATACAACTATGCTAAAATCAAGAATCAAGTCTTCATCATTAACTACACAAATCAATAAACTTTTACATATCATAATAGTTGATCTAAGATTATTGGAATGACTGCTTGGGTTAAATGCTACTACTATGAAAGACTACTCAATCCATAATGAACACAGTTCTTAAATGAATAAAAACCGACATCAATTTATCAAACTTTTATTCACAAATTTCTTTCCGATCTAATTTGTCTATATGGCCTAACTATTGCATTTAATAATTACATAGACATGGAGAAAGAATAAAACTCAAACTTACAGCAGTTGTTCAGGTGCTTTTCAGTGCAGTAGCAGCTCAAGCCATATTCCAGCAACAACAGCAAGACCCATCTCGGTAAAGAATTAGTAAACGTAAATTCATGAATACACGTTTAGCCGTTAACATGTCCCCTAAACTAAACCTGAAACCACTTGGATCTGAAGCTAGATCCAACATGATGTCCGAGACCTACAAAATCGGATAAGATCACATGCAAATCAATCTAAGAAATAAAAATACAGTGTTTACGTTCCATTCGACATAATAGTGACGGTTATCTTTTTCTATCGCCATACTCTGCCTATTCAAACACAAAGTTTCAAAACCATTGATCTTTAAATTGTAAAGCTAATTGATATCTGTAACAATATTTAAGGCCTGAATGTGCCTTCCACATCAATGTACGTTGCCTGAACTTCACCACCAGCTTGATCTAATAGAAGCTGAAAATGATATATATATAGCAAAATTCAGCATACTCGTAGTCCATTGTAAAACACACAATAATTTGGGATAATTATATTTGTGTCCTACTTGGCAAGTGACACATAGAGTGTAACAAAGCTTTATCATTTTGAGGAGAATATACTGCTTCAACTATATATGAAACATCATCTTTCAACATCCTGATATCAATATAACCGATCTATAAGTTGCATTACATTTGATAACCGAACCCAATATTACAGCCGCAACATTGATTCTTTTTGGAACATAAATGAAAAATAAAAAGAGTAACCAAATAATCAATAGTACACAATAAGCAAATTGCTAGTTTACTTTGTAAAAACTGAGTAAATAACCATAAATGAAGATTAATTCAATATACCCGTAAGTCTCAAACCTTTTATATGAATTATAAACCAAAGAAACCTGTGCAATTTCTTTGGATGTACTTAAAGCAGCTGAAAATGATATAAACCAAAGAAACCTGTGCAATTTCTTCAGATGTACTTAAAGCATTGATGTTATTCCTCAAGAAAAGCTATATTACATTTACATAATCACAAACCATAAAGTTGCTACAAATGAGCTCAACATTCTGCTATAATGAGATGATGATATTTAAGCTAGTGACTCGACATCTTTTATGATACAGATCTCATTACAAAACTAAAAACAATTAAACAAATACCATTATATGAATTATCACATATATATAAACGGATTTGTAAACAATAATTGATTACTACATGTAGAATTATAATACTGATTCTCCATATCAACATCTTGCTCTTATGGTTCTTCTTCACAATAGTCAAATCCATAATCTTCCATCTAAATTAAATAGCAAGAGCTTGCATTTCTCAAAAAACTGGATTCTCTAATTTAAAATTAGGGTGGAGAAATTATGATGATGGTAAACAAATTTAAATCAGAAAGTTGTACGGAGTAGTAGGTATTGGAGGAGATGAAAGGGAAGAGTGCTGGTAAAAGAATAAAGGGCAGTGGTAATTAACCATACAAATCACAGGAGTGCAAGATTGGGTCAATCCAAGAAGCAGAGTCTCCATTGGATTTATTGGAACTCACAAATACATTCAAACTAATTTAATTAAAGATGGAAAATAAAACACACTTGAATTTACACTCAAAGTAATTTAATTATGGTAATCTTTTTTCTTTATGCATAATGTCATGCTGAGCTAAGCGAGTTATCCTAGTAAGGACACATCAACAGAAAGAACAATCTTAGAAGGTGCCAAGTCAGCTATATTATGTAAGCCTTAGAGCATCTCCAATGCATTAAACTCTAAACAGTTTAATGCATTGCCACATCACTGCCACTTCAGCATAATACTTTTTAATCACAACTTTCACAATGCATTAAATCTTACAAGGTTTAATAGATGCCACATCATCGTACTATATATTTGTAATTATTTATAATTGATATACTCATACACATATATATTTTTAGTTACTTATAATCTTAAACTTCACAACCAAATATGAGTATCTTATTGAAATACTGTCAGAATTTTATAAAAAAAAAACGTAACCAGATATATTGTTTCGGATAGTGTTAAAGGCTAAACAAATTTAAAGTGTAATTTTAGTTTAAAAATACTTTTCTAATACAAAAAAATAAAGTAGTAAATTATTCGGTATAATATATAATAATTGGAACTGCATTTTGTGTTGTGCCGTGAGTGTTGTCTTCATTATTTTATTTTGTTTAATTAATGAGTGGGCTATATTTGATATAATAGGAAGAGAATATAAGTTGACAGGCCCACTATATCGTTTTAACACTAGTTGAAGCAGAGACTCACTCTTGTTTCAGCGATGGAAGACGTGGCAGTGTCACAATGCATTAGATGATGTCATAGAGTAAGGTTCAAATGAGTACATCAAATTTGAGTGAGAATGAGGGAACCCACATATTTTTGTCATGTGTCACTTTATTTTCTCTCTTCTACATTTTTAAATTTTAAATATCTCACAAACGGTAAGTCGAAAAATCATGAAAATTGCACCATAAAATTCAGCGTTTTCTCCTCTTCGATTTGCCATCCCTCAAGGCATACTTTCGAAAACTTTTTTTTTTCTTCCATTTTTTGGTGGGTCTTACAAATTAGTAACACATGTGTTAGTGATTGGTTATATATTTAATTTGGGGTTAAAGTTAGGGTCTAGGGTTAAGGTTAGGGTTTAGCACGATTTAGGGTTTAAGATTTAGTAGGGTTTAGTAGGGTTTAAGGTTTAGGGTTTAGTATGATTTAGGGTTTAGCGTTTTATAAAGCGTTTAGGGTTTAGGGTTTGGGGGTTAGGGTTTAGGGTTTTAGGTTTGGGGTTTCGGGGGAGAAACCCTAAACCTCAAACCCTAAACCCTAACCCCTAAACCCCAAACCCTAAACCCTAAACACAACACTCTAACACATGTGTTGGTAAATGTGAAACCCACAAAAAAAACGAAAAAAAAAAAACTCGTCGAAAGTATTCCTTGATAGACGGCAAATCGAAGAGGATAAAATGCTGAATTTAATGGTGCAATTTTCATAATTTTTCGATTTGTAGTTTGTGAGATAATTGATGTTGGGAGTAAATGGATTTTGTACATGTGGAGCATTCTCTTTCTACATATGGTATGATATCATTGGTTCCCTCGTTCTCACATAAATTAGTATTATCATTTGAACCCTCTCCGAAGCCATAAGCTCAATTTTTTTTCGTATTGCATGATGCCAACTTGGACCATTGTGGATGGTCTTAGTGTCCTTCTAAACGAACACCCACTGAATTCAGTCCGCCAAACACACTTGCTACTCCTCCTTTCTTCAAGAATTAGCAGAGTTGCATACTTAACCACCGCAGCTGACACACACAACATAACAATGGCTTCCACAATCTCACGAAGACTTGCATCCAAGATTTTAAACCCTAATTCATCATCTGCTCTATTCTCACTTTACCCCACTTTACACCATCTAAACCCTAATTATTCGCATCGATCTTTCTCAAACGCCACTCCCAATCCCACTACTTCTAATCACCCATTCAACCCTAATCACACTTCGATCAGATCAAACACCAGTTTCCACCCTAATTTCAAAATCCAATCTTTAAACCCTACTCTTTATCAAACCCCCAAATTCTTATCAACCTCTACTCCTCAACCTGATTCTGAAGAAACCCAGAAACCGAATGAGAATTCAAACAAAACCCTTGATGATTTTAAGCATCAAGAGATCACTGGACCAACTGTTGAACGTGATGTTTCTGCACTTGCTAATGAGACCCGCCAAGTGCTCGATGAAATGTTCAAGACAGTTTATACTGTTAGTAAAAGTTTAGCTCTTTTGGGTTTGTTTCAGTTGAGTTTAGGGGCTTGGATTTCATATGTTACTAAGTCTAGTCCCATCCCAGAAGTGTCTGTGCAGAGCTGTTTGGCATTCGGTTTGCCATTCTCGTTGTCGTTTATGCTGCGAAGATCGTTGAAGCCAATGACTTTTTTTAGGAAAATGGAGGAACAAGGTAGGTTGCAGATTCTTACACTGACACTCCAAGTTGCTAAAAATTTGAACGTGTTTTTTGTGAGGTTGAATGTTGTTTCGTATTTGTGTATCGGTGTTGCTTCTCTTGGATTGCTTGTTATTGCTCTTTATTGATAGTGTTTCATGGATGAATCATATATTGTTAGTACACTGCAATTGAGTTCAAATGACATAGTTTCGATAATAAATTTGATTACGAATATTGTTATATGTGTCCGAGACAATGATCATGATATGGGAATTTTGTTCAAGCTTTTTATTGCTGGGAATCGTTGCATTCTCTATACTTGCTTACAAAATTGACAAAGCATGTATGGGAATTTTGTTCAAGCTTTCTATTGCTGGGAATCGTTGCATTCTCTATACTTGCTTACAAAACTACTCAAGGATTTAGTAAACCATAAATTAGAAGGTAATGACAAATGACAATAACGATCAGAACTAAGGTTACCCTAGAGTTGCGATTTTGGCTTTTATGGATAAAGCGTTTAGGCATAGTGTTATACATGTATGTCGTAGTGCAAGAACGAGAATGAGTAGACTTGTACTAGTAATTAGTAACGTAGATGAGAGAGAACGGATGCATAATGTTATCTCGAAACAAGCATGTTTAAAAGCAACGGTTAAGTGGTAACTCAATTTAATCATGAAGTTATGTATTGAAATTCATTTTGTTAGAATCAGTGTTTCTTCATTTGTTTTCGAATTCTTTGTAATACAAAAGCTTCTACATAAGAAACATTTGAGTTTCCTATTTGAAGTATAGAAGTTGAGAATTGAACCTGTGTAGCACCAGATGTATTTGACAATTTTGCTCTCAAATTTGGATGAAAATAAAGCACGTAAACCGATGTATGAGGATCTTGTCAAGCTTGACAAAAATGAGCTGACCATGGCTGATTAAAAACAAGGTTATCGTTTATTTTTGGAAGCAACTACAATGAGGTTGACATTTGACAGATCTAGTGATTGTCAACCTAAGGATTAGAGGGATCCAGAAATCAAATCAAAGAATCCAGGAAACAACTTGATTTCCAGAGGAAACGTCATTCAGAAACTACTGTAAGTTGCTAACATAAGCAATTAGTTTCCATCTGTTAGAACCTTCATTCCGATCCAGTGTGCCAAATTTACCAGGATTTTTTTGTCTAGAGGTAATGTACAAATGTCCCAGACGTAAAATTGATTATCTTTGGACGAAGCATGCAATAAAGAATAATAACAAGAGTTGAATCTTTAAAAATGAAGGGAACTTGTAGATACATTTTCTCTAATTTTGATTCTCCCAAACTTAGTTGTAGGACACTCTTTAGAATCTGTCAGTATAACAAATTTAAACAATATCGATTAGATCAGAATATAGTGACAGTGCCAGTATTTAATGTCACTTGCAACCTTAACTAATCCAAGAACAAACACACATCACCTGTTTAAACATTCAATCTCATTTCGCCCCGTACCAACAAAACCATAAAATTGCACTACTATATATAGCATTATACTATCAAATGTAGTAATGTACCAATAGCCAAAAGAAATGGAGCAAAATATAACGTTTCACATTTTCTTGGTTTTTTTTTCTTTTCCGATTCCTTTTTCCTTCTTTTTTTTTCTGGTGGACTATGCCTTTTTAAATATGGGGAGGGGTGGATCTCTGTTCAGGTACAAATATGGCCCGGCAGGCAGTATCTTATTACATCAACTCAAAATACTTCTAATATATAACGCAACCAGCCAAATACCTCTGTGTTGTTGACCATAAAAACCAATTGGACCCAAAAGAATACCACAAAAAACCCACCCATAGATCACCACTAACCCTAAAAACTCATCATATCCATTCCCTACCCATTTCGTGCTTGTTGCTCAGCTAGAAAAGAAGCCGTTATTTACCACTTTCCCCAACAGGTCCAGGACCGTGTGAATGATTGGACTACCGTACATTGATGAAGAAACTAAATGACTAAGTTTAGGCATTGTTAGAATTTCCATCTGTCTTGGCCTCTGTTCGGACATAAGTGAGACTGCGGGTGGTGGGAGACGGGATGGCAGCCGGACTCGAAATGCTATCAGATGGTGAGTTTTGTGCAGCATCACGTTTCCACTGCAAGCTCCTAGCACCAGTTTTGATTGGGAGGCGGGACCGGTATAGATTGGGGATGCCCCTCGGGAAAGAAACTCTACCAAATCTAGATGCAGCAAATGGAGAAGCACGGGAGACACGAGGCCATGTTGTAACAGGTGCAGCTTCAGGTTGAGCAGAACTTTTCCTTACAACCTGCACACATCAAAATTAAGCACATTCTAAGATTCTTACTTTTTTGGGGGGCAGGGAAGAGTCGAAGAGATGGTGGCTCAAGACACGTACAAATATCACAACTAGCATCCTTTCAAACAGAAAGTATGAACTACACTATTATGAGACGTTAACCAATTTCAAAAAGGAAATCAGATAACCGTACAGCTCTAAGTTAAACGCATGTTGCAATTCAATTGAAGGGTTTAACCATTACCATTACACAATAAGCATAACAATTAAGGGTGACTCAAACAAATGTTAAAATACACACCAATTTCAAAAAAGAAATCAGATAACCGTGCGTCGTCTTGTGGGCATTTTCCAAACTAAACAGTTAATCAAAAATTAGCTCTAACGCTCAAAATGGCATCAAAGTATCCAGTCTATATTCTAGACAACCAAATATAGTGGCACAAAGCAGGGATATAGTTATCAGTTTGTACAAATTAAGTAATATGCACGTCTTGTATCCAGGTAAAAACCAAGCCTTCATTTGGCAACACTCATATTTTTTCTATATATACCGTAAATGCTCTGATGTTTTATTATAATATAGAATCTGAACGTGTTTTGGCAAAGCTATACCAATTTCTATTTACATGATTGTTGTAATTTGCGATATCTTAAGGTATACGTAGCTATTAGTTACCATTAACTAGTTACATAATAGGAATAGGTTATTTTTACTTGGTCACCGAAATGATCTAAGTCTACCAATATGGCTCTACGTAATCTACTAATCTCCATTACTAAATGCAACCAGTTACCTTTGTGGTTTATTATGGTCCTAGACTAAGAGATCTATACACAAACCGACCAATAACGGTCAGCCGCCATTGGTTGACTAACACTGGCGATCGGAGGGGATCCTGTTCGTTTTATTTTCGGTTTGAATGTGTTGATACAATTGTTTTTTCGGTCAAGCCACAAAACCTAGCCTTCCATACGGTCAAAGAATGCGCTGTTGATGTCAACCCCAAAAAAATATTACCCCAATTACCGACGTAGCTAAACACAGACCACTGCAGATGAAATACTAATCTCCATTACTAAATGCAACCAGTTACCTCTGTGGTTTATTATGGTCCTAGACTAAGAGATCTATATACAAACCAACCAACAACGGTCAGCCGCCGTTGGTTGACTAACACTGGCGATTGGAGGGGATCCTGTTCGTTTTATTTTCGGTTTGAATGTGTTGATACAATTGTTTTTTCGGTCAAGCCACAAAACCTAGCCTTCCTTCCATACAGTCAAAGAATGCGCTGTTGATGTCAACCCCCAAATAATACTACCCCAATTACCGACGTAGCTAAACACAGACCACTGCAGATGAAATCCATTATAACCAAATCCAGTCCTCTACACACCAAATCTACGCACCACACCACTACCATCAGAATGGCTCTACGTAATCTACTAATCACCATTACTACATGAAACCAGTTACCTCTGTAGTTTATTATGGTCCTAGACTATAAGCTCTATACACAAACCGACCAATAAACGGTCAGCCGCCGTTGGTTGACTAACACTGGCGATCGGAGGGTATCCTGTTCGTTCTGGTTTGAATTGTGTTGATACAATTGTTTTTTTGGGCAAGCCACAAAACCTAGCCTTCCATACAGTCAAAGAATGCGCTGTTGATATCAACCCCAAAAAAATACCACCGTAATTACCGACATAGCTAAACACAAACCACCGGAGATGAAACCCATTATATCCAAATCCTGTCCTCTATACACCAAACCTACGGACCACACCACTACCATCAGTAACGAAACTGGATTCAGATTAAAATAATACCTAAAAAGCTTCAGTGGCTAATGCTGTCGCACCGCTTTGTTCAGACATGATACCGACATGCCACCTAACCCCAACCATAAAAAGGAAGAATACGAAATAAAAGAGGGGGGAAACAGGAGAAAAAGAAGAAATATATAAGCAAAAAAGAATACACGGCCGCAACTAATGCAACTATACAGCGTGAAGTTTAGTTGACAACCAACTTCGACAACATACAACCTCCGGACTCGGTATACTTATCATCAAACTTAGCTTTTAAATCATGGACATCGCAGTTAACATCAAAGTTGCACAAGGTTCCATGTCCTTATCTTATAGGCTGTATTAGATAATAATAGTAGATAAACTTTACTTGGTCACCACATTTGTCCAAGCCGATTATATGAATAGGTAATCTTCATTAACCAATGAAATCAATTCCTTCTTTTTGGTTTATTTCAAGCAATATTGTAGTTTGTTCATTTTCCACCCTAGATACACCGTAAAATATCTGAATTACTTCCTTAATATACCCAAATGATTCTAAATCCATGTTGTTTAGTATACAGATACTTTTCTGTCGCCTAACTATTATAGTATTATGTTTGTGGTAGGTGAGATAAATCTACTTGTACAAACAAGCTTCCAAACTAAGATAGAAAAGTTCCTTAAACTAGAATAAATATGGAATATAATGGACGGATTAATTTACTAAACTATTGTGATTCAGTCATTCAACAGCGAATGATAGAGAAATCTAGTAGGTACCTTAAGTATACGTGACATAAAGGATGTACCATCAAGAGACAAAGCATTTTCTGCTGCCTCTTTTCTCATGAACTCCACATAAGCTGATCTGCATAAGGAGCACTGTATATATCAGAAGAGAAAAGAGTTGTATCTTCTACAACAAGAGAGACTCGCTATACTGTTGATCCCAAGTTATTCGAAGCGGACCAAAAATAAAACCCATATTGGACTCGTTGCATATCAAGATAAATAAATTCTTTATATAGCAATGAGATAAGCACAATTCAAACATGTAAAAATCTAGTGTAAAACGAGAACAATGACAAACCCTTTTGGCTGTCCGGTAGCTGCGTCAGAAACTATGACCACTTTGAGCACATCCCCAAATTTGTTAAAATGCCGAGAGAGACTATCCTTAGTGGCAGCAAAATGGACCTGTATGAATTCAACAACTTTATAATAGAGAGATACAATCACATGGATAGAACTAATGACATTATACAAGAAACTTGGATCATTACATTGCTAACGTAAATGGTGCGAGAATCCACATCTTCAGTAGGTCGACCAGTGGGATTAACATCTGCAGAACAAAGATAAACCACTTAATACAGTGTAACATAACTCGCTGAACCAATTCAGCTCTCCTAGATATACTCCTCAATCATGACGCATATATATTCAAGGAGCAGTATAATAATGGGATATTCAAGGCAAAGAAATGCAATAAACCGTAACAAAGAATAACAAGATATAATCAGACACATCACTTACCAGTTAATGACAGTGTCTTCCGAATCTCTGGTTGAGCATGAATAGTGGGTACTCCCTGAGTAGAAAAACAAATGAGAAACAATCCAAGTCTAAATTATTTCTAGAAGATGAAAAATAAACACCATATAAGTAAAGACTGAGTTGAGTATAATCTTACATTTCCATTGCTAACATTTACATATTTGCTATAATTGCCAGCACCCAACTCAGTCTCCTGTAAAAGTTTCGAATTATCCATGTCTGAGACCCCACTTGGTTTCCAGGTATTTACATTCGGAGAACTATTTACTATTTTACGAGAGGAATTGACCATAGAAACAGGAGTATTCTGATCTCTGTGTGCTTTCTTGGAATTCCCATCCACAACCTTTGCTGCATTGTAATGCAACATCAAAGAATCATCACCCAAACGTCCACCTGATTTACCAATCCGAGCATTCATGCTGTTATGCCCCTCATTAATATACGCAAACTCAGAAGCTGTTCCGGTATTGTGTTCCAACATAGGAACATCAGCAATGTATTGCCCAGAATAAGTTGGAGCAGTAATCTCGGTAATTTGAGTAAAACCCTCGTGTTCTTCATCATCTTCTGGGAACTGGTCGACGGTATCTTGTATATCAATACTACGACCAAGCCGGTCAAATACATTTCCAGAGGGTTTGACTTTTACAACATCTTTAGCAGCATCAGCCACAGCTTTGATGGCAATAGCCATGGCTTTTGGCACTCTTGCAACTGAGCGGATTTTGGGACGCCGTTCTTCAAGAAGAGTGTCCTCAGTGGGTGTAGAAACTACAGAGCGTAAGCGCTTATTTGATGGCTCTGAAGTTGAACCAGTGGGCTTCGAAGTGGCAACTGCATCTCGCACTGCAAATTGCAGTAGTCTTCGGGAAGCACCTAGGGTCGGTTTAGACACCGTTTCTCTCTGAAAGTAAACAAGTTAACATGTGGTGAGATACAATTTAAAATAAGCAACATATATAACAGATATAAGAAAAAGAGGGCCCAGACCTTGACTTGTGACCTTTCATCAGTCTGACCTGTTTCACCACTACGACCTCTTTTTCTCTGAACTAGTGGTTCAGGTGAAGGAGATCGTTTCATATGGCCGTCTGCATGAATGTTAGCAATCACTGCGCTGCGAAGTGGGGGCGGCTCCTCTGGGTCTCTTATAACTCCTCTCCAATCTTTGCTTCTTCGACTCCTTGATAATTTATCAGATTTCAAGCCCTCAGTTTCAGACCTTCCATCCTCCTTTGCGGACTGCAGTTTCTGTTTCCCTACTTCATCAGGACGAGATTCTTTTGGTTGTGCATATAGGTCAAGATTTGATCTCAAATGATCCCACAGCCTGCAGAGAGAAAGACAAACATCTGATATCAGAAAAGCCTAAGCACACAACGGCTTTAATCAAAAAAACTACATCCAGTGCAAATGCATTACCAAGATACAAAAGAGTCACTGTCATCACCCAAAAAGACATTCAACTCATTCCTTGCTTCTGCTTTGCGCCGGCCATTTTTTAGCAATACGATTACATACTCCTGCAGAAGCAAAATATTTGATCAAGTAAATCAGAAGTTCAGAATAGTGATGAGTTCTATCACAAAAGCAGAGGATTTCTTATCAACTCCATATAAATAACAAACTGCAATAACCAGCAATGAGCAGCAATGAGCAGCACTTCAGATAAAATAAAAGTAATAACTAGCAATGAGTAACACTTCATATTCAACAGCCAAATTGAACAAAAATTGGTAATGAAGCCTCCGTGAAACAACCTCATTGAATAAACTACCCAAACTGATAGTTCGAGCTGATCCGTAGACCAGACATACTCACCATCATATAAAAGTAATAGTAGCTTGTAAATATATTTGTTTATGTAATCACAAAAAAGAATATACCAAATCCTTGTGTTTCTGCAAATAAACACAACATTCACGTTAGAGTACAAGCTAGATATAAATATTATCTTGTTTACCCTCAAAAGAGGAGGTATTGGTATTAATGGTTCCGATACATCTCTATGACCGTAGGTGTGAGTTCAAGGTGCTTTATGACAACAGTGTATATACTAATTGACCATTCCAACTAAATGTAAAAATAAAAATATAGTAAAAACAACTAAATGCAGTCTGTGGAAACACTACTACTACAAAATATCATCCAAATATAGAATTTAGAAAAACAAATAAATGCAGTCTGTGAAAACACTATCATTACAAAATACAATATGATTCATATATCTCATCTCCTAGCAAACATTGCCAACTCCATATCTGGCTTATTTACAGCATTTTCAAGAGTCGTTCACTCGCACATAACACATTACAGTCTCACAGCTGTCCAACACTACTAGTCTTGTGCTTTCACAATTTTCCATATAAGACAGAAGTACAAAAGCATCACAGGCGTTGCCATACCAACAGACCAATATTTGTGACGGCATACTTTTCATCAGATCTTCTTCAATAATTACTAGTCTTCATACTATCACTTAACTTGTGCACATATCAGATTGCCAACAGCTAGCAGGTTTAGTCCCAGGCCAGAAAAAAGCATGATTGACACCAGTCAACTTTTATCATTTTATCATAATAAATCACGAATTCACCCAATATATTTTAAGAAAATATATGAACACCCTCTAACAAACATTAATATCTTTAACAGAAGTCTGTGTATCGAATACATGCCGTTAAAAGAGCTGATGTAGAATTATTCTAATATGAAGCGCAATCTCAACAACAGTTCTAAGAAAATTTGTCCAAACATGACATAAAACATACAGTTGCACACTGCACAATATGGCATCACATTAGTACGAAAATAGAGATGTGATGCAACATAACTAAAGGACATTGAGTTTATATAAACTCTCTGAAACGAAAACAGAAAATAAAAACATGAAAATTCAGTGCTCGGATTGGCATTTTGTAAGTAGAGATACCAAGCAAACCAAAAGGTTCAACCATATCAGTGTCATAGATCACAGCATTACGATACTAGCAGACATGCTGAGTTAGATCTGACGGATTTTAAGTGCTTAAAAGTAAGGGTGGTACTTATTCACGATATAAACTTAAACTAGCGGTAACAACACCATCTTCGACTTTGGGCTGTTCATGCTAATATATGCTGCAATATACGCAAGACCAACCCTATTTCTTGTACCAATACCACCACACAAACCATGATTCCAAAATGAACAGAAAATATGTAATGATGGTAGCGTAAGAGCTAACATTGGTGACAGTCACTTACTCTAAAGGCACAAAGCTATGATATAGCATGTGCTTTGTAGAGTTCAATCTACTTATGGAATCACCCATCTCATTGGGTGTATAAAACAATTTGCTTTAGTTGCAATTTGAACAGGTTTCTTTTGAATGTTGCTGCACTTGATTCTCCTCAATAAAAGCTATTGAACCAGTAGTGATGTGAACCACTATTGATGTGAACCACTAGAACCTAGATAAAATTAGAGCATAGAGATATGCCCATCCATGTCTAGTTCACTTTACTACTACATGATACCTGAAACTTTGATAAAGGCCTTTACAGATTTAAGCAAGAGAGACGACATATAAAAGTTAAATTTATCATTTTACCAAAACTTCTACCACAAGCTTTTAACCTCTAATAACTTTCTATTAACACCACATGGTATTTCCCAATAGCTTAATTGTTTAACCATTGAAGTTGAATTTTAACCATTAAAACATGTGTTGTAAATTAACAGAGCAACAATATAAAACATAGAACATAAAAGTCACAGTTTACCGGAAACTTCAGGCTCATACAATTTGAGGCACAACCTCATGAGACATGGTACAAACTATACAATATTCATTTCTTAATAGATCATATACAAGCAGTTCTATCAATTTCAGTATATAATCACCAATAATCTATTCATATACGAAACATACCACAAGAGTGTCATCTGTATAGTCCCCCATAAACTCCTTCAGCTTTTCCTTCACTCGATCCCGCAACTTTCCAGCTCCATCTCCAGAAAATATAATCCTGAAAGTCAGATCATCAGCACTATCCATCAACTCCTTTTCGTTCCAGATCCTTCCGAATAAACCACTTCTCAACCCCCAAACTATCAGCTATCCCTACTTAATCGACTCTTTCAAACTGAACAAAATTCAACATACAATCTTAAGTCTTAACTCCGCACCTGCATAAACAGCAGGAACTAGTGAATAAACATATATAACACAAATGGAAGTACAACATAAATCGATAACACTGCCAGTCAACTAAAAAAACAAAAAACAATGCTGCTACGACCCTTTCCAGATTTCCTAAGAAAGAATTGAAAATAGGAATCAAACTACCAAAGAACAAAAACGATAACTAAAGTAATTTGATCAAACAAACTAGTATGTGTGCTTGTATGTGCCTTAAAGATATATTAGGCAAAAACCATTTTTTATTTAGCAACTAACTAACCTCAATACAATCAAACACTACACAATACTCAGCTACACTATCTAACTATCACAATTCTGTTAATTAACCAACATGTGCACCTCATGTGCAATCTACTGAACTGTAAAAGTTTATATTAATAATTACGTACTAGCAGAGATCACGATGATTTAAGAAACCCTAATTTCTACAGTGCACATTTCCTCATTAATTAAACACTTAACACGGTGATTTTACTGAAAATGAATAGCTAACAACACGAATTTATAATAATGATACGCAGAAACCCTAGGTTTTTTCCATATCAATAGAGTAATGATAAAGTATACATACACGCGTATATATAAATACATATAAGTATAGATAATGATATGGTGAACGACGATTGTTACCGGATAGAAGACAAAACTCCGATGAAGAATCGACGGCAGAGGATCAGGTCGCCGTCTTTATTTCTGTTACACACAGTAGAACCGCAGTGAGTGTGGGTAATGACTAATGGTATTACTATCGATGTTGGGCTCTTGGCAAATGTATATGATGACCTTTTATATGGGCCGGTCTAAATCCATTAATGGTAAAAAACTGTGACAACTTAAATTATATTAATAATTTACTCGATATTTAAATTCGATGTAATGTTCCACACGTGGATTCAAAGAACAATTTTTGGAGATTAATAGAGCAATGATTACACTTGCAAAAGTTTACAAAATATGTTTATAAAATGATGCATACCAATCATGTAACGAGTGAGAATTAAGAGAGAAAATAAATCTTATTTTCATTGGTCCACATCATAGTTCACCACATTTTTAATGGTGGATCTTAGTTAGTTAAGGCCGGAAAGGGCGCTCACCCCCTAAAATTTGAGTAAGTAATGTTATATATCTAATACTATTAGGGTAAATTATAATGATTTAAGACTTAAGATCACTTTTCAATACAATGTCAGTGTTAGCTAGTTCTCTTTGACCTATCTCACCCTAATAAATAGGTGTTCTACATCTTCTTCCATAGAGCATTTGGTAAGGAGGCATACCAATACTAGCATGAAAACTATTGTTATATGAAAATTCAACCAAGGGTAGATGATCTTCCCAACAACCTTCAAAATCAATGATGCAAGCTCTTAACATATCTTCTAAGGTTTGAATCGTCCATTCACTTTGACCATCGGTTTGAGGATGGTATGTCGTGCTCAAATTTAGACGAGTCCCCATTTCCTCTTTGAATTTGCCCCCAAACCTTGATGTGAACCGACTATTTCTATCGGATACAATGGATATTAGAACTCCATGCCTAGCAATAACTTTTTTCACATACAATTCGACTAACTATTCGGAGGAAGGTGCTTCTCTAATCGGTAAAAACAAAGCACTTTTGGTCATTCGATCAACAATTACCCATATTGCATCATGCTTCTTTGTGTTTTCAGTAGTTTGGTGATATAGTCTATGGTAATATGTTCCCACTTCCAAACGGGAATGTCTGGTGGTTGAATCTTACCATACGGCTTTTGATGCTCCATCTTAACTTGCAAACACGTCAAACATTGTTCAACATACTTTATGTAACACCCGGTTTCTGGCCCTGGAAATAAATGATTATTTACATAACGGGAAATTAGTTTATTTGATTTATTTGAAAATAAATGGGCAAAATAGTCACATGTTTTATTGTGATTAGTAAAATATTACTTGTTTTAAATTATTGAACCTGACGGTAAAATAAAATATTTTGTTTCGTAGATATTTTCGGGTTCCAGACAATAGCTTAGAAGGGGATAAAAAAATCACACTGTTTTTAAAAGAAATGGAGTCGGTTAAAAGTGGTGACAAACTCATTCTACCTACTTCTTTCTCTAATTTTCTATCTTCATTTCCTTTCAAACTAAACTTTGAGAAAATCAGATACAATTACACAAATTAAATCAAGTAAGGTTTAATCAGTGTGTTCATCACCCTCTTGTATCATCTACTTCTTCACTTTGTAAGTATTTATATGTTTTATAACTTTGAATATGAAATTTCATTGAAGTTAGTTGTTAATGATTTTAGCACATGAATTGAAGTTTGAAACTAATTGATTGTTATTATAAACTGGTTATTTGAAGTTGATTTAGGTATATTGATATCGCGTAAAAAGTCACGTTTTTACTAGCGATATCTATCTCATTTTGGAACGATTCTTGGCACTTTAACTCAAAAATATTACAAATCAATAGTATTATATCAAAATGGTCAAAACAAGGTTGCACGATAAAAATCAAGCGAAACGGATGAAAAGCGAAGATTTCACACACGTTTGAATATTCAAGACATCAAAACGAGATTTCAAGACAAAAGTGCCCATCACCAACATCCACCTGACCCAAGATGTTCGTTTTCAAATTACGAATCCAACAGAAGAAGAATCAACAAAAACGGACGAAGAATGAAGATTCTACGCACTCCGGAAGATCCAAACGATTCGTACGACACATCTAAAGTTCAGAGACATATTTTTGGGATTTCTTTTCATCAAAAGCTTCGTTTTTGAATTACGAATCCAACGCAAAAAGAATCAACGCAAACGGACGCATAACAACGAAAACACGCGCGAATCGAGAAATGAAGCAACAGGCAGCGGGCTGGTGCAGGTAGCAGCCAGCCGCCGCCGGCCAGCCACCAGGCCGCCGCCGGCTGCCACCTGGACGCCACTGGCTGCCACTCTCCCGCACGGATCGTGCTTTTTTATCCTTTTCGTACCTTGTGCCACCACCTTTTCCACCTTTTCGTACCTGGTGCCACCACCTTTTTCACCTTTTCGTACCTGGTGCCACTACCTTTTCCACCTTTTGCTATTGTGTGCTTCCACTTGCTAAAATGCACCAAAACTCTCCTATAAATAGGAGGCATGAGGCTCATTTGCAAAAACACACCAAGGGCACTAGGATACCAACATACCTAGGCACTTTCACACTTTCTTTCTCTAGCTTCTAGCTTTTCTTTCTTTCTTTATTTTAAATTAGTATTAGGCTAGTTAAAATAGAAGCAAGGAACGTGCTTGTAGTCCTTGGTGAGGAACGTATTTGTAATCGTTGGTGTACGCTTGGAGCAACTCTTATTAATTCAAGTCTACTCCTTCTCGCATATTAATCTCGGTTATTTCTATCCTTATCTATCTTGATTAAATATGTATACTTTAATTATGCTAGAGATAGTTTGTGCCATGATTAGCGAGTAGATTACTATTGTGTTTGTTGTGATGTAGTTAGCATATATAATTGTGGGATGACTTTAAATATGTCGTGAAATAATATGACGGCCCCTATTCGACTATTTACTCGGTATAGTGTTGGACATGCTTTTAAGCAAAGTACATACGTATGGAAGCCGGTAACGACCGAAGGTAGTTGTATTATGGATCGACATTATAAAACGAAAACTTTATGAACAGACTTATCTTATGATTTTAAACCTAAAACTTACATTCGCCTTTCGATTAACAAACGTGATTGTAACCTTGTAAAAAGGAGTCGCGAACCTTACTACTTGGTCAATAGTTATCTGTGTAAAACTATGGTTTCAATTGTAACATCATGCGAGCATCATAAAATGCAATGTGATTACGTGGAATTGTCATGAGTATTGTACACTTGAAATCACAATGTACTTATCATGTAAACATCGCGAAGCAATTGAATTCACAATGGAAACATCGATAAACGATTAAATACATTATGGACTACCATAGCATTTTCCGACATGGTCTGGGTTTAACTTTATGCAAAAAGCCGTCATCATTTTAATTACATTTTGAATTAGATTAGTTAGTTTAGATTAGATTAGGTAGGCTATAGGCTAAATAACCATTTACGAAAACCTAGGGATTTGTTAATTGTATTGAGAAAGGCAAGTTTAAAATCCAATTTAAATCGATACTTTTCTTTAACCTATGAAATATAAAGTAAGGTACGCAAGAAACCTCAACACTTTCCATTGCTTACCATTCTTAAACTTCATTAATGGGAATTGATCAACTAAGTCCGAACATATTTGCTAAGTTAGTTGTTTGCTAAATTTATAGTCTTTATGGTATTAAGAACGGTTAGACTTGTTGTAGACTTGCTACTCTATTCCTTCGCCCACGAGCAAATGTGCTCAATAACAAGGGCCACTGACTCCCTCACAGGAGAGTGTGGAGAGTTGAGCATTGTCTGTCTGATCAGAATCATGACCCCGTGATTCCTCGTGACATATTAGTTGATAACCGACTAATAGGGAATCTATCGGTTATACCATAAACTACCAAGTCTAGTGAACATTCCAAATTTTGTAAACGTTTTCCCTACAAGTCATCGTCCCACATTATAAGCTAATGAACTCACAACAAATACTCCTTTTATTATCTAATTTATCATTATCTTTTATTCGCTTTATTTAGTTTACTTAATTAACTGAACCAAAAACTCCCAACGCACTCTTTTAAAACATTTACTTGAAAGAAAGGTTGATTGGATCACCTCTGTTTCAATTCAGTTTCTCTTTAAGAATGACTCTAGGTCATACTTACCATCTACTAGCCTTTGGTTCAGTATTAGTAAGTCACACTTAGACCCCAGCAAATACAAATTTAAAACAAACCGATTGCGGTCCGAGCACTGTCTTCATACGACGCTTCGGCCAACACATCATATATAACCCCAATTTACATGATTCATTATTAATGTTCAAGTTGATTAATTAGTTAGGTGTTCATGAGTTAATTTATGAGATTGTTGTGAAATTTGAGCTTACTTGATATTATAGAATGCTTATATGAGTTTAATAGATTATTGTTGTTGTAACAAACTGATTTGAGAAGCTGGAATTTAGTGTTTTGTGGTTTGATTCGGAGTTGTGTAATTACAGTAGGTACAGGTCTGGGTGACGATGAATATCGCGCCGCGACCTAACTATATCGCGACGCGATGTGTAGTGAGTCGTGACGCGATTCTTTTATGTTGCGACGCGATTGTAGCTAGATAGAGACGCAATCCTTGAAGATTACGACGCGATTTGGGTCTGAACAGACCCTTCTTGTTTCTGCATAAGTATATATGATGACTCATGTGTTATTAAACCAATGGTGTATACAGTAGTAATAATAGATTATAATGATAATGAAATTGAAATTATAGTTACATAGATATGTATTGTGTTAGAAACTAATTAATATAGTTTTGAAAGTATGGTTCGGCTAAGTTAATATAATTGGTATTATGATTTTGGATGGGTTATGATATTAACTTTTGTTGTGAGTTAGTATAATCTATGTTTGCAACTTGACAATGATATAACTTTATGTAATATTTTGAGTATGTTCTTTGATTATGATATGGATTAAATTATAAAACAAGGTACCGACTTGGTATCATTATGTTTCCAGATAAGCGGGCAGAAACTCAGTAACATTAGACCACTGAGTTTGGAGATCGGATATCATTGTTTAGTGGAAATTGTATTCCTCAGTTCAATTCCATTGTAACAGGTTTGGCTTCAACGGATGAACACTTGGTTATTGAAATTGATTGTTTAATCAATTGAGATATAGCTATACTTGTTGATATGGCTGAATTGGGTTAATTAGTTATTATTATTTCATATTGGCATGATGATTATGCACTATGTGTTTCTTGGGCCATTGGGCATATTTGGATTCAGAGGTCAACGCTGGTTGGGTTTGTTGCTATTGTTTGACTGACAGGGTTTTCGATACATATAGTTGATGGATGAACCCTAGTCAGTGAAGATAGTTTCAAACTATCGGTAAATCACTGTTATGGCCGACAGTGGTTTAAGGGTTCTTTGATTGGCTAATCACGAACCGCCGGTCCTCTTTGACGCTATGTGTTTATATGTTTGCGACGCTTTATGCTGTAAACATATCTTGTTGTGTTTATTTGTTGTAAGGCTTGTTATTTCTGAATTGAACTGTCGGATACAGTTCCATTCACTTAGCTGTGAGCTAATCCCATCATGTTTAACATTTTGTAGGTTTTAGGTAAGTATGGATCGGGATTATGAACGAGATGGAATGTTTGATTTTGACCGCGCACACTCTGATCCCTTTTGGGAAATTAGAATCATGTTTTGTTAGTTATATAACACCCGATCTTTAGTAAATGGTTTGTAAATATATAATGATAAGTGTGATGTTTTAAAATTTGTTGTATTTTAGTATATGTAATATCGGTAAATATGTTTTGGGACACGCTTCTGAAGTATAATAATATAATATATGTTTGTTAAACTCGGGGTGTTATAAGTTGGTATCAGAGCATAGGTTTGGGTGAATTGGGCATTGGTAAATGTTCAATCCCAAATCTATTTGGTGTTAGTCAAACATTCCAGTATGTGGGATTAGCTATTAGTGGGATTGATTAGTTAGTCTAGTTTGTTCTAAAGATTAACGAGTTGTGAGTTATTGTTTTGAGTACAGGAATGGCAGATCACGAGAATCCGACTCCCAATGATGTATCTAGAAACGAGGTTCCACCTCCAGAAACTCATGATGGTAATCATGGACAAACTGGTACTTCAAATATTAATCAGGAGGAAACTACTTGAGAGGATTATCTATTGCAGTTAGAGGATGAGGTATTAAGACTTAGAGGAATTGAACAACAGTACTTACAGGATCATCAAGCTAGAACATCTCAACAGAGAGATTATGGATATCAGTTTCCACCACCTCAGCAGCAGAAAAAGTTTGTTTCTTTCAAAACTTTCATGTCCAGTAATCCTTCAGTATTTCAGGGAAGTACTAACCCTACAGTGACTTTGGACTGGTTAAGAGACGTTGAGAGAAAATTTGAGGTTTGCCAATGTGAGGAAGATATAAAAGTTCCTTATGCTATGCAATTGTTGAAAGGACCGGCTATGACTTGGTGGGATTCCATTACTGCTCATTTGACACCACAGCAGAAAGCCTCTATTCGATGGATTAACTTTCATAACGAGGTATGTAGACAGTTCTGTTCAAAGTTTGACATAGCAAGGATTAGACAGGAATTTTTGGATTTGGAGTTAACTGATCGGATGTCCATGGATGAGCTTATTACTCAATTCTCTGAAAAATTGCGATTTGTTCAACAATGGGTACCAGATGAAAGAACAAAGATTGATCATTTTGTTAAAACATTACCACCCTATTACCGAACCAGTGTGAGATTAGCAGGTACCCTTACACAGGCTTTTACATTAGCCCGATCGGCGGATAGTGACATTCGGGCTGGGGACAAATTGATCAAGGATAAGAGTTTGCAACAGTCTAAGGGTAGTTCATCTGGAAACAAAGCAAATCAACAAAACAGGAGGTTGAGTTTTAGTGATGATACAGTTGATAGAGTTTCTTGGTGTGTTAGTTGCAAACCGAGACATCCTGGACCATGTACATCCGAGACTGCAAGGTTTGTGAAATGTGGATTGTTCATGCATAATATTAGAGATTGTATTTACCCTCGAAATGTGTGTTGGGACTGTCAAAAAGAGGGCCATAGGGTGGGGCAATGTCCGGAGAAGACAAGGCAATGTTCGGGTTTAGCTGGGGGTTCAGGCACGGGTTTCTCATCATCTGTAAGACAAAAGAGAAAGAATATACCACCGGCGACTGGTAGAGCTTTTCAGATGACTGTGGGTGAAGCTCATGGGATTGATGATGTTGAAACAGGTATATTCGTATTAACTTTGTTTTAGTATGTATTTTGTACATGATCGAATGATAGAGTTATTGGTTATGTGGTATAAGAATTGGGTTAATTGGATATAATTAGATTTCGGGGACGAAATCTTTTAAAGAGGGGAAGATTTGTAACACCCGATTTCTAGGTCTGGAAATAAATGATTATTTAAATAACGGGAAATAGTTTACTTGATTTATTTGAAAATAAATGGGTAAAATAGTCACAGGTTTTATTGTGATTAGTAAAATGTTACTTGTTTTAAATTATTGAACCTGATGGTAAAATAAAATATTTTGTCTCGCGGATATTTTCGAGTTCCAGACAATAGGCTTAGAAGGGGATAAAAAAATTACACTGTTTTTAAAAGAAATGGAG
This sequence comes from Pseudognaphalium luteoalbum, assembly GCA_963422505.1. Classification (NCBI taxonomy): domain Eukaryota; kingdom Viridiplantae; phylum Streptophyta; class Magnoliopsida; order Asterales; family Asteraceae; genus Pseudognaphalium; species Pseudognaphalium luteoalbum. The sequence continues at coordinate 65,437,005 of OY730198.1, forward strand.
TCGGTTAAAAGTGGTGACCGACTCATTCTACCTACTTCTTTCTCTAATTTTCTATCTTCATTTCCTTTCAAACTAAACTTTGAGAAAATCAAATACAATTACACAAATTAAATCAAGTAAGCTATGAATTGAAGATTTAATCAGTGTGTTCATCACCCTTTTATATCATCTACTTCTTCACTTTGTAAGTATTTATATGTTTTATAACTTTGAATATGAAATTTCATTGAAGTTAGTTGGTTAATGATTTTAGCACATGAATTGAAGTTTGAAACTAATTGATTGTTATTATAAACTGATTATTTGAAGTTGATTTAGGTATATAACCCCAATTTACATGATTCATTATTAATGTTCAAGTTGATTGATTAGTTAGGTGTTCATGAGTTAATTTATGAGATTGTTGTGAAACTTGAGCTTACTTGATGTTATAGAATGCTTATATGAGTTTAATAGATTATTGTTGTTATAACAAACTCATTTGAGAAGCTGGAATTTAGTGTTTTATGGTTTGACTCGGAGCTGTGTAATTACAGTAGGTACAGGTCTGGGCGACGATGAACATCGCGCCGTGACCTAACTATATCGTGACGCGATGTGTAGTGAATCGTGACACGATTCTTTTATGTTGCGACGCGATTGTAGCTAGATAGAGACGCAATCCTTGAAGATTGCGACGCGATTTGGGTCTGAACAGACCCTTCTTGTTTCTGCATAAGTATATATGATGATCTTATGTGTTATTAAACCAATGGTGTATACAGTAGTAATAATAGATTATAATGATAATGAAATGGAACTTATAGTTACATAGATATGTATGATGTTAGAAACTAATTAATATAGTTTTGAAAGTATGGTTCGACTAAGTTAATATAATTGGTATTATGATATGGGATGGGTTATGATATTAACTTGTGAGTTAGTATGATCTATGTTTGCAACTTGACAATGATATAACTCTATGTAATATTTTGAGTATGTTATTTGATTACGATATGGATTAAATTATAAAACAAGGTACTGACTTGGTATCATTGTGTTTCCAGATAAGCGGGCAGAAACTCAGTAACATTAGACCACTGAGTTTGGAGATCGGATATTATTGGTGAGTGGAAATTGTATTCCTCATTTCAATTCCGTTGTAACAGGTTTGGCTGCAACGGATGAACACTTGGTTATTGAAATTGATTGTTTAATCATTTGAGATATTGCTATACTTGTTGATATGGCTGAATTGGATTAATTAGTTATTATTATTTCATATTGGCATGATGATTATGCACTATGTGTTTCTTGGGCCATTGGGCATATTTGGATTCAGAGGTCAACGATGGTTGGGTTTGTTGCTATTGTTTGACTGGCGGGGTTTCCGATACATATAGTTGATGGATGAACCCTAGTCAGTGAAGATAGCTTTAAACTATCGTTAAATCACTGTTATGGCCGACAGTGGTTTAAGGGTTCTTTGATTGGCTAATCAGGAACCGCCGATCCTCTTTGACGCTATGTGTTTATATGTTTGCGACGCTTTATGCTGTAAACATATCTTGTTGTGTTTATTTGTTGTAAGGCTTGTTATTTCTGAATTGAACTGTCGGATACAGTTCCATTCACTTAGCTGTGAGCTAATCCCACAATGTTTAACATTTTGCAGGTTTTAGGTAAGTATGGATCGGGATTATGAAGGAGATGGAATGTTTGATTTTGACCGCGCACACTCACCCTTTTGGGAAATTAGAATCATGTTTTGTTAGTTATATAACACCCGATCTTTAGTAAATGGTTTGTAAATATATAATGATAAGTGTGATGTTTTAAAATTTGTTGCATTTTAGTATATGTAATATCGGTAAATATGTTTTGGGACACGCTTCTGAAGTATAATAATATAATATATGTTTGTTAAACTCGGGTTGTTATACTTTACAATCTCTCTTTTCATACAGGGCCCCCAATAGTCAACTTTCAAAACATGATACATCTTAGTAGCCGGGGTGAAATGAATACTTAGATTTGTGAGCCTTGTCAAGTAACATCTTCTTTAACTCCAACGAATTGGGAATCCAAATCCTACCATATCGGGTTTTTAAGCCACGAGAATCATTAATAAAATCTTGATCTTGACCCTTGATTCATTCAACTTTAAGATCACCCTTGGACCATGCTTGTCATTGTACCTCCTGAATTTGCTCAAAAAAATTGGGAGTAACCTTCATGCATAGGGACTTTATTGTTAACACGTGATGTGAAGCTTTTCTACTAAGTGCATCGGCGACTACATTTGCTTTACCCGGGTGATAGAGAAGTTCACAATCATAGTCCTTCACCAAGTCTAACCATCTCTGATGTCTCATATTTAAATCCCGTTGATCGAAGAGATATTTCAAACTTTTATGGTTGGTGTAAATAGTACACTTAACTCCATAAAGGTAATGACGCTAAATTTTTAGTGCAAAAACTGCCGTAGCTAATTTTAAGTCGTGAGTCGGGTAATTCTTTTCATGTTCTTTTAATTGTCGGGAGGCATAGGCAATAACTTTCCCTCTTTACATCCAAACACAACCTAAACCATTGTGTGAAGCGTCACAATACACAACAAGATCATTGGTGCCTTCGGGTAGCACAAGAATTGGTGCATGACTAAGCTTTTCCTTTAGTATGTGAAACGCTTTTTCCTATTGATCACCCCATTCAAAAGAAATATTCTTACGTGTGAGTTTGGTGAGGAGAGTGGCAATTTTGGAAAAGTATTGAATGAACCTTTGGTAATAACCCGCAAGATCAAAAAAACTACGTACTTTGGTTGGACTTTTCGGAGAGTCCCACTTCATCACCATTTCAAATTTGGAAAGAACCACCTTAATACCGTGTTCATTTACAACATGACCAAGAAATTGCACTTCTCGAAGCCAAAATTTACATTTCAAAAATTTTGCATAAAGCTTTTCACTCCTCAATGTTTGAAGAAGTTGTCTGAGATGCAATTCATGGTCACTTACGATTTTGGAATAAATAAGAATGTCGTCAATGAATACTATTATAAACTTGTCAGGCATAGGACGACATACACAGTTCATAAGGTCCATGAATGCAGCTGGAGCATTTGTTAAACGAAGGGCATGACAACAAACTCATAATGCCCATAACGAGTTCTAAAAGCTGTTTTGGGTACATCCTCATCACGAACTTTCAATTGATGGTATCCCGATCGGAGATCGATTTTAGAAAAATAGCTTGCACCTTGAAGTTGATCAAATAAATCGTCAATTCTAGGTAATGGGTACCTATCCTTAACAGTGACCTTATTCAACTCACGGTAATCTATATATATTCTCATACTCCCATCTTTCTTCTTCACAAATAATATTGGTGCGCCGCATGGTGAGCTGCTAGGGCGAATAAATCCCTTATCGAGTAATTCTTGAAGTTGGCTCATAAGCTCATGCATTTCGGATAGTGAAAGAATTTATGGAGTTTTGGCAATTGGGGTTGTCCCGGGCATAAGATCAATTCGGATTTCTACTTGCCTTTCAGGCGGAATATCCGATAACTCATCGGGAAAGACATCAGGAAATTCATTCACAATCGGGATTTCTTCAAGTTTAGGAGGTAACTTTCGGGTATCAGCTACATGTGCCAAAAATGCTTGACAACCATGAACTAAATATCGTTTGGCACGAGCAAGGGAACATACGGATGGGGAAGATTTCGGTTTCTCACCATAAATATTTATAACTCCCCCACTAGGCGAAGTGACACGGATGATTTTGTTTTCACATTGGATAAATGGCTTCGTGCTTACTAAACCAATCCATTCCTACAACCACATCGAAGTCACCCATACGCATGGGTATAAGATTAATTAAAAATACTTGATCACTAATCTCAAGATGACATCCCCGATAAACACTCGAAACAAATACTACATGATCATCAGCAACTTCTACATCTAAAGAAGTATCTAAAGCACTCAAGGAAATATTAAAATTCAGGGAAAAACTTTTTGATACGGAGGACCGTGAAACTCCAGTGTAACACCTCAAAATTTAAAGTATTATTGTGTTAAAGGTAAAAGTAATTATTTTAAGTTATTATTATTTTCAATATAATAAAATAGTAATAACTGTAGTCGGTTTTAAAGTTCCAGATAATAATAATTACGGGGAGTAAAAGTAACTAACTTATATTATATACATACATGTATAAGTTGGTTTTAATTCCATACATATCTATACATATGCTACGTTCCAGAAACAAAGAGGAGGAAAGAAACAAAATCGTTTCTAACATTACATTGATGTTACACAACTTGAATTCAAGCTCCTATAAACATTCTTAACATGAGGTAATTTGTGTTCTTCATCTTTCTTAACCTAAAAATGGGTTTTGTAGAAGTTATGAGAAATTAGTTGAATTAAAATGAAATTAAGATAGATTATGATTGAATTATGATATAGAAGTGTAGTAATCATTGTGGTTAACATTAATATAATCTAAAACTTGATGAATTGAATTGTAAGAATGATGATCAAAGAGGGGTTTTGGTTGATTCTTGTTAGTTGATATAAACTTGCCCTAATTATTAGTTAGGGAAGTTGTTGTGATGTTATGAGAAGTATTTAAGTGATAATTCAAGTGAATTAATACTTGAACTAATATGATCATAATGAATGATGATTAGTGTTATGTTAAGATGAAATGGTGTTTATTATGTCAATGCAAACTTGAATGATTAAATAATTATAAAAAAGTTGAGTGGTTAAAATGAAAAAATGTGAAAATTTGAGTATTAAACCATTATTAACTCAATATAACTATGAATAATTTCCTACAATTGTGTCCTAAAAGGAGCTTATTTGAGAAACCTCACCCACCAATATGTACAAAGGTTTTTATAACACCCCTCATTCTGTACTCGAATATTATAGTATTTACCACGGAAGCGTATATACTTTAAAACATATTTCAATAATATACATTAAAAACTGCTTGATAACTTTTCGCAATATTTATACAACATTTTTAACAACTAGTTATGATACTGGTCACTTATTACAAAACGGGGTATTATATAATACAAAACATGGTTTATAACAAACTTTATCAGAGTCGCCAACATCAAACATTCCCTGCTACTAGAGCATCATATTCCTGCAACCTACTTCCCAAAATATAACCTGCAGGAAGTAAAAATGAGGGATTAGCACAAAGCTAAGTGAATGAATTCTTCACACACCAATTAACTTAGCTTAACTACTTGTTTACATCAAACAACCGTAAACACACCATTCAACTAATCAATAATTTAATGATGAGGATCGGTGGCTCTGAGGAATACCATAATACCCGGGTGGTTCCCCAGAACACTTATCCAACCATATCCGTATGGCCATAACGGACGAGACCGATAGCTAGAGGCTATTATACTCAAACACAGGTTCTATACACACAACAAATGAAGCAAGACCCTTTGTAATTTATATAATAATCAACTAGCCCAATCAACCAGTTCAACTCGTTGACCTCATTAACAACTGATACCCGAAGGCCAAAAAGCACGTAGAGTCACAATCAACAATATTAATTAAATAATATAACAACATATCTACGTTCATCTGTGGCAACCAAACAGTTACAACTAAATCAAAAGATGAGTTCTAAATCCACTCACTGATACCTCTGTAGTCCCCACACTCAGCAGTCTTATATCACTGAGTCTTTGGATTATCAGATAACAAAATAATTAATAAGTTAGTAACTTACTCAATTATTAATTTAAATACCAAAATGTAATACAATTGAATACTACCTGTTTTTACATCAATTAAATTTTGGTGATTTAAAATACAGACACACAAAATCAAGTATCATCAACCATACCCGATCGGGTCACTAGCCATACTCGTTCGGGTCACTCATCATACCCGTTCGGGTAATCATGAGAAAATTCCCAAGGCAACTTTCTGTAACCTATTTGTTCTAAGTTATGCGATCGTCTAAATTTACGCGATCGGGTAGCTTCACATACCCGTCCGGGTAGCAAAACATACCCGTTCAGGTAAGGTCAAAAACCCAGAAACCATCGACCTGCAACTCTTCCTGTACGAGCTCAACTCCACTTTTAACAAAATAAACACCATTAAACTCACAAATTCAGTTTCTATTACATCTATACTACCACAATTATCAACAATAACGACTAATAACATCAATTTCCACTTCAATATCATTCAATTCATTTCTAAATCAAATTTAACTACATCAATCTTATAAACATAAACTCACCAATTGAAATTGAAGAACAAGATACTGATGATGTTAATGAAACTAGATCACAATCACAGCTCAAGATTTGCTTTCAACTTTCACCAATTTCTTAGTTTCTTTAAATTTTTAGGTTTCTTTGATTTAAGGAAAGGGAATAACTTTCCCAAATTTGAGAAAACTAACTACTTAAGGTCGGCTAACTCAAAACCCGACCCATTTAACTATCCCCTTCTAAATCTATTGTCTGGAAGCTAAAATTATTTGCGAGAACTATTATTTTATTTTACCGTCAATTATAGTAAATTACAACAAACAATAATTTACTATCCACAATAAGTCCTTGAACTTATTTATCTAGTTTCATAATTAAACAAATAATATCGAATACTTTCTAACACAATTAAATAAATCAATTTAAAATTAGAAATTATCAGACCAGTAAAGAGGATGTTACAGTTTTCTTGTTTATAAATATTAGAAAACACTTATGCATTCTACTTAGTATCATTTAGAATGTTTTTAAACATGATTAAGATGATATTAAACTTCTTAAGCTATTTTTAATGTTTAGACCAATTCTTTCAATATTAAGATCGATTAAGATTATATAGATCTTCTAGCACGTTCATGATAATCGCCAAATTAACAATCAAGCCCATATGCACAAAAGCTAAAAGAAAATTAATCTATAATACGGTTCATTGTATGTACGGGAAAGTTGTAAATTCTATAATAAATAATAATAATAATTAATATATAACTTTTGATGATAAAAAAAAAGTAAAAAGAAATAATAGTGTGGTAGTTGCCAATCATTTGCTTATCAACCATCATAATATGACTTGCTTTTACTTTTTAAAAAGAAAATAAAGAATGATCCATTGGGTTTATAAGATATGTATATCATAAATTATTAATTTGGTTTTGGAAAAAGAACGAATATATTAATAGGTAACTAGCCGATAACTCACGCAATGCGACGGGAATATATTTGAAAATCGTGAAAAAGGGTGGTGAAAGAGTAGTTGAAAAATTGATATAAAAAATACGGCTTAAATAAAGCAAATAATAATAATAATACGAAGTAATATGATGAACACCACTATAACATATTAAAAAAACACTGCATGTCTAAGATGTGTACATTATAAATTACATATCATATGATTACATAAAAAAATTATATAACAGATAAATGAAAATAAATTTAAACTTCAATAGCAAAATCTAAACGCACATGAATAGATTGGTATATTTTTCATGAGTATAAGTGCGTTTATATAGTATTAATTTTACTATGTTTTTTTTGTGTAGTGATTTTGTAATTGATTGAGTAGTGAATGTTTTGATGTAATTGATTTTGTAGAGTTATTGTATAGTTGACTTGCCAAAATAGAAAGAGTCATTTGTGTTAACATTATTTTTTTATTTAAGATTAAATAGAATGGTATTATGGAGATTTCTCATATGACATAAGATCAACACATGAGAATGCTTAATAAAGGGTAGAGATTAATCATTCGATAACTTCCAGTTACAGATTTACAACCAACATGATAGAGTTAAACCACGTCATTTATGATTAGAAGGATATAAAAGTAGAGGCAAATTGAAAAAGTAAATAAATAATAAAAACATTACACTTAGAGAGACAAGTGTAACATATCGACTTATCGAGTACTAATGTACCTCTATCCTTGAAATAGTGTCAAATTGGAAGTTGTTTAGAAAAACTACGCACAATGTGATCCTAGAGAACTATATTAACGATTTGAGATTACACTTTTGACATGTAATATTCACGATTACTCTTCTCAATGTCGATGTTGCGGTACATGAGTACCATAAATTCAAAAACTAACAAGATGGTGACTCAAAACAGATATGCATAATTTTTGCTCTTTCAATGTATATAAATGACACGGTCCGAAAAGGCTAACAGTTATAATCGTGTGCGGTTTCAATCCAATTATTATTATTATTGTTATGTTATTATTAATAATAATTAAGAAAATATGTCAAGAGTTTTTTTTTCTTAAAATAAAGAATTAAACTATACACCTCTTCAAAATTAAAATTTTGAAGCAAATAATCAACTGGATTTTCTCAATCTGTATTTGGGTTTAAGTTGATCATCACCTTGATTATAATAAGCACATGCTTGAATTGTTATTGGTGTGTCCGATTGCCGACAACCATGGGCGTCAGAGCGGCTGGTGGACGCCGTTGGCCCATTTCTCATTTTTGATAAAGGAAAAAAAAACTTAAAATGATTAAGTAGACATTTATTTTATTTATATATATTTAATAAAATATATAAATAATGGGATATATTCCCTACAAATGTTGCGATCTAATTGAAACAAAACAATATCAAGATACCAGAGGAAAGTTAAAAGAAGAATGGTAAAAAAATAGGGAATAGAAGTAATAATAAGACTCCTTCCAACTCAAAAACTAACTGACTGAAACTGATAGAGCCACGTCAGTATCACGTTAACTTTTTCAGAAAACTGACTGAAACTGACAAACCCCTCTCATCCCTTGTAACACCTGGTCAAAAAGTCAATTTTCACGCCAAATTTAAACTTTAAATAATGGTATTTTTATATGCGATTATAACAAAGTGTTTAAAAATGTAAGTCGTTTTAATTTAAAACGCATTCTGGTAATCTAAAACCGGGCGAAAACAATCTATTAAATTTTAGTTTCAAAATAGTATTTTTTATAAAATACTTTAACTCGAAAACATTTCAAATTAATATAAACGAATTTTAGAATTTAAAATACTATTTTAAATTACGATCGGGTACAAAAACACGGGCATTTTGTACTGTGGTTGGAGACCACAGTCCCCAGAGTGGGGATCTGAGAATGGATAAAACCACCTCCACCTTTCCTTTTTCTTTCATTTCTATTTTATAAAAACACACCACACATCTTTCTCTAAACTCTCTCAATCTCTTCCTCTCCATCCACACCAACCACCACCGCCACCACCGACGAGCACCACCGCCGCCATCATCATCATCATCTTCGGAATCATCATCATCAACAAGCATTCATCATCATCACCACCTTCATCTTCATCATCAAGAACACCATCATCATCCAAACCCTTGAATCTTCAAATCGTAAGGATTTCTTCACCTTTTCTTGACATTCCTTGTTAAAAACACTTAATATATCATGTATTAACATTATAGCAACAAGATTCGGCCCAAAAAATGGCTAGATTGCGTTTTTGGGTGAAAACCCGTCGAACAGTCGCAAGTGTCGCCCACAGACTTGCAGCGATGCGTCACTTCCCAAATGATGCTACCTAGTGTCGCATTTAGTGACGCAAATAGTGACGCCTTTGAGTGTTGCCCCTTAGTGACGCCCGTAGCGTCACTTCCCAAGTGACACCAATCTTAAGTGTCGCCTATAGCAACCCTAGCCTAGTGTCGCTAAAAACAGAAAATACACATTTTTCACTAAGTGTCGAAACTCAAATTTTACCGCCTAATATTACTCCGAAATGAAATTTCGGAGCGTTTTCACTAAAGCAATACACAGCTCGACCCCAACCAGGGCTCTGCCCCTTGGACCCCGCCAGGGGTTGCCACCCCTTGGACCCCGCTACCAGGGGCGCTGCCCCCGGACCCCCGTACACGGTTTCCAAACCTGAACGACAAATGAATACTTACACAACTCGTTTAGACAAACTAATTTGTCTCGTACTCATATAACCTCACGTGTTTAGGACACTAGGAGGTTACCCATCGGACGATGCGCGTATCGTAGGATCGCTAACTCCTCAGGTGAGTTCATAGCCCCACTCTTTCAACTGTTTTACTGTTTTCGGGGTGAGACGCATGCTCAATTACTGTTTTCGAATTATAATAATAAACCTTTATAATTTACACTTAATCAAATTACTGTTATGTAATACAAATGTGTAATACTTAGAAATTACACCCATAATAATGCTATTGAACAAAACCACTACTTAACCTAGTTAGGTTATAATTATACGTTGGTCATATTGTCGCGAGATAATATCATGGAATACATTAGAACAAGTTAGTTCTACCCACATTGGACAACATCTAGATTTTTACAGGATTAGTCTTCCTTTTAGGAACTAAAACTGCTCATATATATTCCAGGACTTTTAAATTGGAATTGAACTCAAGTAAACAACAACCGAGGATCTCAATATACTTGCTAGGCCGAGGCTAGGAGTATACATTAGAAATATACGTAAGTATGAATTTCATATACTAATACCAAAACAACTAGGTGATGATTAATCATACCTAGGATTATTGCAACACAACAAAATAGTTAAGTACTGTATATACATACTTAGCTACAATAAATCAATTTCACATGCTACATGATACTCTATCTGAGGTATTTGTTAATTCGACTTATATATATATATATGTATATATAAATACACACATGCTTGTACTTCATCTCGAGCACTTGGTGCCACTTACAATTTAGTTATGCATATAAGTATACATACACGCATACGAACACAATCGAACTAGTCGGACATGTCGTAGTACTGTCGGCTCTCAATTACTCAAGTCGGACATGTCGTTGTACTGTCGGCTCAATTACTCAAGTCGGGCATGTCGTAGTACTTCCGGCTCAATTACAAACTTTGCTTGCGAGCAATTCGGTCGATGCCAGTTGGGCACACAACGATGCCACGGTAAAGTGGGCACAAAACGATGCCACGGTATTGCAGTGGGCACAAGTCCATATCGCGGTAAAGCGATACAATCGATGGATGGGCTAGCTTATGCTCGTGATCCACACTCATTCACGGATGGGCGAGCTTATGCTCATGATCCGCAACAAGTTAACGGGTCGGTGGAGTTTCCACGCGAGGCCGTTAGCTCAATCATGTCCGGGTTAGCACACACTAACTGGTCAAACTGACACAATAAATACTCAATCATGTCCGGGTTAGCACACACTAACTGGTCAAACGGACACACTAAACATTTTTAATCATAGTTCTGCGGAACTACAATCATTTTCAATCATGTCCGGGTTAGCTCACACTAACTGGTCAAATGGACACACTAAACGTTTCAATCATGGTTCTGCGGAACTACAATTATTTGCAATATGTCCGGGTTAGCTCACACTAACTGGTCAAACGGACACACTAAACATTCAATCATTGATCTACGGGTCTACAATCAATTGTTGCTGGATGCAATACACTAGTTACTCAATCATAGTCTGCGAGACTACAATTTAATTTTTGCTAGACACCACATATTATGCCACGGGGGCATCCTCACGTTTTAATACAACATAAGTAACATCATTACTCGTTAACATATGACGCGATCATGCAATCACACGATTCATACTTAGGCATGTATTGCCTCACGCCTGTAGACTCAATTATACCTGATAGGTAACTAGGCATAGTACGCCACACTCTTTATGTACTTAGGTACACGTCACCACTATTTGGGTATGAAATACCCCGTTAGAGTTATATACATTGGTATTATAATAACATAACAATACAATTCAAATCGTGGATTTTGAAATCATTTTCAAAACATAAAAGGGTTTATACTTTATGTTTCAACTAACAATCCTATGAACTCACCAGCTTTATCGCTGACTCAATTTAGCATGTGTTCTCAGGTGTCCAGCAGGATTAGGATTGCTACAAGCCTTGCTAGCTCGAGTCGCACGTTTTCAAACAACTGGATTTCTCTGCATAACTTTTGAATTACAAATTATGTATTGAAATTACTTTGCAAACTCGCAACTTGTATATACTTTTATTATGGAAATGTATAACTATTTTCAAACGTCTCATTTAGAGTCGATCATTATTTACCTTTGTGCTGGTGATATTTGATTCGGTAACACCCGACCCGACCGCTTTCGCAACCCGAAATTTGAGGGTGTTACATCCCTTATCCATCACTTCATTTTTCTGGGACCCACTGAGCAATTATTTAATCAATTAAAACACAACTATTTAAATAAAACACAATAATTTAAATTAAACACATTCCATTAAAAATAAAAATTACCACAATTCCTAAAAATAAAAATTACAATGTGACACCCCGCAAATTTAAGTACAATTAATACAGTAAACACGTGTATTTTACGCTAGTTTCCTGACAAAAGTTTAAACAAAAACTACTGATGTAATATAAGCCTAGCGAGCCCAACACTTTTGTACAAAAAGTATTACATATTTCGTAATTAATTATAATTGCGTACAAACTTATCAGAATGAAACCGACAAAAATAAATGCAATCGTTGGTAAACGTTTAATTAATAATATGAAATTATTAATTAAGAATATTATTAAATTTATATTATTGTTATAATATAAAAACATTATACATTTTATTTAAAATGTATCGTACAAAACTACGTCAATTTTTAAAATGTACCCAAAGGTCGAAAATAATAAAAGTATTATTTTCGTTATTCATAATAAAGTATTTGGGGAATTACCTCAAATTACAATTAAGAAATTTGAACGAAAATTGACACACAATTGGACCAGTACACGAAACTAACGGGTTAAAAACCTACAATATTAACACAAACTAAAATATCTGGGAGACACAACTCGTACCGAGCCATGCCTCCCTTTGACATTTAAACAGATACATACTCCCTCTTCACTTGATCACTAACTCAAATAATTGAGCTACCAAACTTTTCTTTCCTCTCCTCTGTGAAACAATCAGCAGAGCAAAACAACAAGATCAGGAACCAAAAACCACCAATATCATCATCATTAAATTATCTACAAAAAGGGAGAAAATCAAGAGCAAGGAACAAACAACAACATCATCATCATCATCACCTCCTTTGATTCCTTCATTAAACTACTTTGTAAGAACACTTAAACTTTCACTAATCTTGTTTGTTTTTAACACTTAAACATGTTATAAGTTCATATCTTGAAAGATCATGTATGAAAACTTAACAAAAACTAGGTAAAACATAACCTTAGTGACATATAAATTTTGGACAGATTTTAACATCTCGGTATAAAAATTGTATAAAATCGTACGAGTAACGAAAACACTTGAGACCACTTGAAAAATCTTCGTATTTATATTAAGAACAACTTTCGTGAAGAACACTTCGCTTGAAAATGCACAGATTCTGCTCTAGTAACCGATTCGTAAAGTTTAGTTAAGAAAAATGAGTTTCTGGACAGGCCTGATCACGATTCTTTTAAAAATATTGTGGATGTCTAAAAATCATAAAAACGATACTGGAAGTAGGTGATATATGTGGGAACACTGTGTAAAAATTTCGGAATCGTTTGATAACTTTTGGCCTCCGAAAACAGGCCCGAAAGTAGATCGAAAAACGTTAAAAATCTGTCAAATGAACTAGCAGTAATAACGAGTTATAAAGGGCAGCAATAACGAGTTATAAAGGGCAGTAATAACGAGTTACAAAGGGCAGTAATAACGAGTTACAAAGGGCAATAATAACGAGTTATCAAGGGCAGTAATAACGAGTTATCAAGGGCAGTAATAACAAGTTATCAAGGGCAGTAATAACCACTTATAATGGGCTAAGTAATGGGCCTAGCCCAATGGGTAAAGTTTTATTAAAGGGCCGAATGATTTGGGTTGAGCCCAATGGGCCATAAAACTTTAAAACATAAATGCAAACTTTAACCGAGATTGAATGATACATTTTTATAAAGTTACGACATAAATGTAACTTATAAACTTTACACATATATATGGGATATATGTTTAACAAATGTATGACTTAATAATATACCATAAGTATATTTGCACAAGTATACATATATAGAACAAGTATATGTATAAAGGGAACAAAATGACATCCAATTATATATACGACTACATATGTGTATATACACTTGACAAAGTATACGATGTGAGAAATAATAGCCATATTTCAACACAAAGTCACCAACGAATTCAACGACTTACATTATTAAGAAATCAACAATTTCTTCAAACAAACAAACTATTAACATAAGTTGATTAAATAAATCAAACGTACTTATGTTAATACATTTATTGTATATAGGTTAACATACTTTGGGCAATTATCTGTCGGCTGCTAGCATTCATACCGAGCGAACCACAGTGAGTTCACAGCCCCACTTTCTACTGTTTTATTGCTTTTAAAACTTGGGGTGAAAAACATAACAAACCGTCTTGCTATAACATGCAATAATTGTTCATAATTGCTTTGGTGCCTATGTGTTACTTAATTGCTTGGGTGCTTATGTGCTACTGAGTATATGGATGATTTCATTTTATGATTGAGAACTATATGTGGATACTTATAGGCCCTTGTACGAACTACTACGATAGGATATTTGCTTTCCTACAAACCTTTATGAACGAAACTTGTTTGACTCACATGTCAATAACTCGTAAACGAACATGGTTTAACAAACCACTTTACATACATAAAACCTGTGAATTCACTCAACAATTTTGTTGACTTTTTACTATGTTTTTCAGGTAATTCACAGCACAAGTAAGAACGCGTACTTACGGAGTTAGACGACCCATGACGAATTAGGATGCCACATTTTGGGACAAACAAGGATTTATTTTGTATAACTAATACTATTTCTACGACTTGACAAGTCGTAGTTCTTTGTAAACCAACTATTTTCATAAATGGCATCTTAATTTACGGTTCAGCAATAATCATAAGCTCTGATCTGGCATGATGTTCAACGTTAACGTCAGCACCCCCGCACATATTAATGCTTCCGCTAATCGCGCGTTAATCGCGTTGACCGAAATTGGGGGTGTCACAGATTGGTATCAGAGCCCTTGGTTATAGCGAACTAGAAGTTTTTAAGTGACCTGAAAGCCTTAGAGACCTAGACTATAGCCTTGGCTAGGACACTCATGCATGCTCATATTTGTATATGTCTAACTCATTATATGACAACTATTGTCACAATGCGTTTAGATGAATAATTGCGTGTTCCTACGCGCGACATCTCAAATATGGTTGGGATAACAATGGCAACTCGATACACGAGAAACCATCAACCAACACCATCACACACTTAATCTATACAAACGTTATCGGCTGATGTTTAGTTAATCTGACTTGTATTCCCTGAAACAAACTACACTTGAGGCAGTCAATCCCACTTGAGCTTTAGAAGAATGCTTGAGGGCACTTTTATCATATCAAAAGTCTGGAACTCTTCTCACTCATACAGCTCCCACTTATACGAGCAAACATATATAAAACTAATGGTCCCTACCTCAGTTACTGTACTCCACACACTAATCAGAAAACTTTCTGACATACGAATGACGTCTTAAGAACTACAAAGTGATATCCCCGATTGGATGGAGACATGATCTCCACATACAAAACGCCTCGAGCCTGTTGAAGGCCACAGGAACTTAGACAACGAAAATTTCCCTTGCTACTTATGCCCGAGTACAAATGCTAGGGGAGCGTGCTCGAGTGGCAGAGAGTGTAGCTGAGATCAGCATGATGATGACTATATGATGGCAGAAGTAGGAATGTACTTATCGCATCTGCATTAAATTTATGTAGGGCAGGCTGTGCTACTACTATGCTATACAAAAACTTCTATTCAACACATACATACAAATTCCGTCACATCTTATACGAACACAATCGTACGAAAGTCATGTTTGACAACTACTTGGTCATAGTTGACTACTATGCAAACAAACTCTAACTTTCTAAAGGATCGTACAAAATCCTCACTAAACATTTAACGATTAGGACTGACAACTTATCAGTCGAATGGATGGAGAGAACAAATGGAAGTGTGATACATATTGGAGTGACGAGCCTTTTAAGTAACACACAAACACAACAAAGTAAAGTGTAGCTATACACTAATCGAGATAGAGGTTTAAACAACCACTAGGGTAATCAGACCCAATTTCCGCGAAACAAATTTCCTCCCCACAAATAACAAACTTTGTGTGACAATTTTTATACAAATTGTTTACGAAAATGCTTTACAACCATATTTTGGATAACATTCCAACAAAAATAATATATTTTGGATAACATTCCAACGAGAATGATATTTTGGATTACTTTCCAACAAGAACTATATATTGGACAACATTCCAACGAAAATTATATTTTGGATAACATCCAAATGAAAACTATAAATTTTGAATAACATTTCAACAAACACTTTGGATAAGAAACCGGAGAACGTACCGGTGGTATTTAATACTGGAGAACGTACCAGTACCCATTTATTAACCGGAGAACGTACCGGTAATGTTTTGATATAGTGAAGAACGTACCAGTAAGGCTTTAAACCGGAGAACGACCGGTAGATTAACTGGAGAACGACCAGTACTATGATTTGCTGGAGAACGACCAACAGTATTACAAATCGGAGAATGACCGGTAGACTTTGGGAAATGTTATTTTTAATAAATAACCTTTGTTTCCTACGATAACTACTTTGGGAAATGTTATTTTTAATAAATAACCTGTGTTTCCTACGATAACTACTTTGGGAAATGTTATTTTTAATAAATAACATGTGTTTCCTACGATAACTACTTTCGAAAACGTTATTTTTAATAAATAACTTGTGTTTCCTACGATAACTACTTTGGGAAATGTTATTTTACTAACTAACCTGTGTTTCCTATAAACCGTTACTTTAGGAAATATTTCTCTTAATTGATAAACTTGTGTTTCCTACAAAGCAAACAACTAAACTATATTAGGGATAGACATCCCACTTAAATTGTAATTTGGGCAGACATCCCCACAAAACTACATTAGGGATAGACATCCCACTTACATAGTAATTCGGGTAGACATCTCGACTAAACCGTATCTTGGGTGACATCCCAACGAAATCTTACTTTTGGACGACAATCCAACAAAACGAAACTGATTGAATCCTAACACCATCACCGAGATGTCGTGGAAAACGATGACTTAACTTTTAACAGTTGACTCATGTAAACTAGATAACAAACATGCCATAGAACTAGCCGATGCTAAGTTGATCGAATCAGGAGAAATAGTACCGGGATGTATCCTAATGTTTGAGGGTCATCTCTTCGAAATAGACTTACTATCAGTAGAGTTGAGAAGTTTTGATATCGTAGTCAGTATGGACGGGTTGTCAAGGAAACTAAGGACAAGATATCTCTAATACTTAACCAACTGAAAACAGGGTGAGACTGACAGAGTTTCGCCAATAACCACTGTAAACCTCTTGAATTTCAAGTAGGTGACAAAGCTCTACACAAAGTATTGCCCTAAAATGGGGTCGCACAACTTGGAAAACGGGAAAACTTAACCCACGATATATATATAGGACCTTTCAAAAATCCTTGCAAGGATTGGTCTTATGCTCACAAGCTTAAAATACTTCAGGAGCTCAATAACATTTGTGACACTCGTTGAATTACAAATTTTTCAAGAGAACCTTTATGATGAAACATTCATCAGTTTGCTCAACGAAGTTCTTGAAACTACAATAACAACTACGAGTCCATGTATCATTTAGATATGGAATATTTTGATCTAGTATATATGAAAACTTTGGAAACTTAGACAACTTTGAACGCCACGATGGCAACCTCGCATTTTCTTGAGAACTTAACTCATTAATGTTGGTTGACACTAAACGCATGTTACTCCTTCCTCGATGCCACCTCTACTGATTTAACATCAAGAGCATCATAGGAATGACATATCTAAGTCAACGTTAAACTCAGGGTCTGCATTTAGCCTACAAGTCAACTCACTATTTTGTCAACCGATTAGTCACGATAGGACTACACTGTAAACCACCATCGTATAACAATTTAGTCAAGGATAGATTACCTTGTAAATAGCTACCTTATAGCCACAATATAACTACAATTTGAACCATGAAACAGTCAGGATACGACTACTATGATATAACTACTATTTTGGACTATGACATGAGTCATGGACGATTAACAATGTCATTGTAAGCTACCAATAATGATGGTAACTAAGCACTAGTGAACTAATGAGCAGACATTAGTCCCTCGGACGTGAAAGGTCATCACATAGAAAGCCTTCTCTCTATTTTTCTTTAGTTGCCAGCACGACACTAGCCTAACAAGGGGAGGAAGACAGACACACCTGAACGTCACACTACTTGACGCATACCCGGCTATCGGTGGGTGATACACAGTCTACTATGATCAACACACTAGACTATTATATATGTGCATATTAATATGTAGACCCCACTCCCAACTACACTTGTGAGCTACGAAACAGGTCAAGGAATGACTACCTTCAAACTCGCTCTAGACAATCTAGGCCTACTCTCAGTTAAAGGACTTATTTACAACTAAGTCATGAGGCAAGTATACATGTGTAAACAACTCATAACATAACCTAAATTTCGAGGACGAAATTCCTTTAAAAATGGGAGAATGTGACACCCCGCAAATTTAAGTACAATTAATACAGTAAACACGTGTATTTTACGCTAGTTTCCTGACAAAAGTTTAAACAAAAACTACTGATGTGATATAAGCCTAGCGAGCCCAACACTTTTGTACAAAAAGTATTACATATTTCGTAATTAATTATAATTGCGTACACACTTATCGGAATAAAACCGACAAAAATAAATGCAATCGTTGGTAAACGTTTAATTAATAATATGAAACTATTAATTAAGAATATTATTAAATTTATATTATTGTTATAATATAAAAACATTATACATTTTATTTAAAATGTATCGTACAAAACTGCGTCAAGTTTTAAAATGTACCCAAAGGTCGAAAATAATAAAAGTATTATTTTCGTTATTCATAATAAAGTATTTGGGGAATTACCTCAAATTACAATTAAGAAATTTGAACGAAAATTGACACACAATTGGACCCGTACACGAAACTAACGGGTTAAAAACCTACAATATTAACACAAACTAAAATATCTGGGAGACACAACTCGTACCGAGCCATGCCTCCCTTTGACATTTAAACAGATACATACTCCCTCCTCACTTGATCACTAACTCAAATAATTGAGCTACCAAACTTTTCTTTCCTCTCCTCTGTGAAACAATCGGCAGAGCAAAACAACAAGATCAGGAACCAAAAACCACCAATATCATCATCATTAAACCATCTACAAAAAGGGAGAAGATCAAGAGCAAGGAACAAACAACAACATCATCATCATCATCACCTCCTTTGATTCCTTCATTAAACTACTTTGTAAGAACACTTAAACTTTCACTAATCTTGTTTGTTTTTAACTCTTAAACATGTTATAAGTTCATATCTTGAAAGATCATGTATGAAAACTTAACAAAAACTAGGTAAAACATAACCTTACTGACATATAAATTTTGGACAGATTTTAACATCTCGGTATAAAAATTGTATAAAATCGTACGAGTAACGAAAACACTTGAGACCACTTGGAAAATATTCGTATTTATGTTAAGAAAAACTTTCGTGCAGAACACTTCGCTTGAAAATGCACAGATTCTGATCTAGTAACCGATTCGTAAAGTTGAGTTAAGAAAAATGAGTTTCTGGACAGGCCTAATCACGATTTTTTTTAAAATATTGTGGATGTCTAAAAATCATGAAAACAACACTGGAAGTAGGTGACATATGTGGGACACACCGTGTAAAAATTTTGGAATCATTTGATAACTTTTGACTTCCGAAAACAGGCCCGAAAGTAGATCGAAAAACGTTAAAAATCTGTCAAATGAACTAGCAGTAATAACGAGTTACAAAGGGCAGTAATAACGAGTTATAAAGGGCAGCAATAACGAGTTATAAAGGGCAGTAATAACGTGTTATAAAGGGCAGTAATAACGAATTATCAAGGGCAGTAATAACGAGTTATCAAGGGCAGTAATAACAAGTTATCAAGGGCAGTAATAACCACTTATAATGGGCTAAGTAATGGGCCTAGCCCAATGGGTAAAGTTTTATTAAAGGGCCGAATGATTTGGGTTGAGCCCAATGGGCCATAAAACTTTAAAACATAAACGCAAACTTTAACCGAGATTGAATGATACATTTTTATAAAGTTACGACATAAATGTAACTTATAAACTTTACATATATATATATATATGTATGTATGTATATATATATATGTATAACAAAGAACGATTATGATTATATATTTATGTATATATATACATACAACAAGTGAACATTACATGTTCTTATACAAATGGGATATACGTTTAAAAAACATATGACTTAATAATATACCATAAGTATATTTGCACAAGTATACATATATAGAACAAGTATATGTACAAAGGGAACAAAACGACATCCAATTATATATACGACTATATACGTGTATATACACTTGACAAAGTATACGATGTGAGAAATAATAACCATATTTCAACACAAAGTCACCAACGAATTCAACGACTTACATTATTAAGAAATCAACAATTTCTTCAAACAAACAAACTGTTAACATAAGTTGATTAAACAAATCAAACGTACTTATGTTAATACATTTATTGTATATAGGTTAACATACTTTGGGCAATTATCTGTCGGCTGCTAGCATTCATACCGAGCGAACCACAGTGAGTTCACAGCCCCACTTTCTATTGTTTTATTGCTTTTAAAACTTGGGGTGAAAAACATAACAAACCGTCTTGCTATAACATGCAATAATTGTTCATAATTGCTTTGGTGCCTATGTGTTACTTAATTGCTTGGGTGCTTATGTGCTACTGAGTATATGGATGATTTCATTTTATGATTGAGAACTATATGTGGATACTTATAGGCCCTTGTACGAACTACTACGATAGGATATTTGCTTTCCTACAAACCTTTATGAACGAAACTTGTTTGACTCACATGTCAATAACTCGTAAACGAACATGGTTTAACAAACCACTTTACAAACATAAAACCTGTGAATTCACTCAACAATTTTGTTGACTTATTACTATGTTTTTCAGGTAATTCACAGCACAAGTAAGAACACATACTTACGGAGTTAGACGACCCATGACGAATTAGGATGCCACATTTTGGGACAAACAAGGATTTATTTTGTATAACTAATACTATTTCTACGACTTGACAAGTCGTAGTTCTTTGTAAACCAACTATTTTCATAAATGGCATCTTAATTTACGGTTCAGCAATAATCATAAGCTCTGATCTGGCATGATGTTCAACGTTAACGTCAGCACCCCCACACATACTAATGCTTCCGCTAATCGCGCGTTAATCGCGTTGACCGAAATTGGGGGTGTCACATACAACAATTCCTAAAAATAAAAATTAAAACAATTACTAAAAAAATACAACAATTCCTAAAAAAATAAAAAAGTAGAAAAGGAAAAAAAAATGCTACATTTATTGGGGAAGAAACACAATTACATAAATAACGAACACGATAATTTAGTGGAAGTTGCGAAATGTGTTGGATTAGAGCATTGTAAAGTCGATGATGAACATCCCGATCCCGTAATTCCTTGTCCATACGCAATGAAGTTGCAACTCTTTCTTCCCACGAGCGATTTGGTCTATTTGACGGCTCAGAGGGATAATCTTCTTCCAGTTGACACATATTTCGTCCATTATCCTCCGTTATCATGTTGTGTAGAATCACACAAGCATACATTATTCTTTTTATTTTGTTAGTGCTATATGGTCTAGCCGGGTTCTTGATGATTTGCCAAAGGCTTTGAAGCACACCAAATGCTCGTTCCACATCTTTTCTTGCAGATTCTTGATATCTCTTGAAGCGAGCCTCGACTTCAGTTAGTGGATGCCTGAACGACTTTACAATAGTCGCCCATTCCAGATAAATTCCATCCCCCAGATAATACGCCTGTGTGAAATGTTGTCCGGCAATCGTAAAGTTAACTTGGGGAGCTTTATCTTGTAGCAAATCAGAGAACAAATCCTATTGATTAATAACGTTAATGTCGTTGCTCGAGCCCGCTGGACTAAAGAAAGCGTGCCAAATGCACAAATCATAATACGCAACTGCTTCGAGCGTGATTGTTGGATGACCTTGATCACCTCTAGTGTATTGACCTTGCCATGCTACTAGACAATTTCTCCAAGGCCAATGCATACAATCGATGCCTCCGAGCATACCCGGAAAACCATGCAACTCGGAATGATGTTGATGTAAACGTTGCACATCTTGTAGTGTTGGTTTTCTTAAATACACCGTAGAGTACAAATGAAATACACATTTACAAAAATTATCCAAACACTCGTATGATGTTTGTTCACGCATATGCAAGTATTCAACAAACGCATCCGCGGCACAACCATACGCTAGTTGGCGTACGGCGGAAGTGCATATTTGGAAAACATTAAACCCGGGTTTGCCGAGTGCGTCATTACGTTGATGAAAATATGAAAAGTATTCCGGTAATGAATTTTGAGAATAAGATATAATATTTTGACATATACTGATAAATAATGGCTTACTCATCCGAAAACGACGTCGAAATATATCCGCCGGAAATGTTGGGGTGTCGGCAAAGTAATCTTGAAACAAACGTTGGCCCGTTGCTTGGTGTGACACCCGCCAAATTTGGACTAGTAATTAGTGCCTAATCAATTGTTAATACATGTAATTAGTTCTGTGTTAGGCTAATTAATGTATCGAAATATATATTGATGAATATATACAAGTATGCGATTTGATTAAATCGTACAAGTTTCAAATCGAATGTAATTCGATTCAAATTTATACGGACGTTGGTGAACAATTTTATTAAATAATATGACATTATTTAATAACTCTATTTTATTTAAATAATATTTCATACACAATTCGTATCATACAAACAATGACTACGTGACTAAAATATTAAACGCGCAAACAATCAAAATAAAGTTAAGTTATAGTTTATAACTCAATTCTTAAGTAATTAGTGAAATACTTCAATGAAGAATATCGAACAATTATTCGTATTTTAAACTTATATTTAAACGTGTGAAAAAAATAATTTAAATTAAACGTTTAGACGATCGGGAAAAACGAACACCGCACGAAGCGCGAACGCGGGGAATTAAAATTTGTGAGATTCCTCCCCTTTTCCTCCCCCCAAAACCGGCTCCACCCCCTCCCCTCCCCTCATTCTTTTTCACTTTTCACACACACTCTCACACTTTCTCTCTTTTCTCTCTAAACACAATCACCACACCACCGCCACCTATTTCCACCAAAAAGCACCACCAAACGACCTCGAATTTCACGACTCCTTTGGAGAAAAACATTCACCTCATCACGATCCACATTTCTACCTTTTCAGTTTCTTCCGGCGTTAAATCGTAAGTTTCCGACAATTCTCGAAAACTCTTAGATTTCATTTATTTTTCATAAAAGTTGTTTATTTAAGCTTGAAATGTCCAAATATGGGTTGGGTAAAAGTTTCAGACCAAACGGAAACCGGAAAATACGTTTTCGGCTCAAAATCCGGCCAACAGACCTAAGTGTCGCACAGACCAGTGCAGCGTAGCGTCACTTGATGCGTCACTTAAGTGACGCACTGAGTGTCGCTAAAAACCCTAATTTTGTGTCACTTGCCTAAGTGCTGCATAAAACCCCTTTTTCCCGACACTTGTCTAAGTGTCGCAAATTCAATACCCGATACTCCCATCCGACACTTCTAGCGTCACTTGCCTAAGTGACACCTACAACCGAATTCTGATTTGATCCATCACTTGTCTAGTGACGCCTAACACCTTTATCCGACACTTTCTTAAGTGTCGCCCTTGATGCGTCACATCCTCAAGTGACGCTACTGGTATTAAAATCACAATTTTATGCGACACTTCCTGAGTGACGCATAAACCCTAAGTGTCGCTATAAGTGTCGCATGAAACAGAACCTAGAAAACACAGATTTTACTAAGTGTCAAGACCTAAAATTTTATCACTTGATTTCACCCCAGCCAGGGGCTCTGCCCCTTGGACCCCGCCAGGGGTTGCCACCCCTTGGACCCCGCTACCATGGGCACTGCCCTCGGACCTCCGTCACCTAAAGTTTGTAATTACTTTTTAAGTATAACACTTCGAAATCAAAATAATAATGTTGAAGATTATTATTACAAACAATCACCAATGGGCCATACACATTTTCAAAACGTAATCAAATCAACCAAATCGTAGTAATTTGGACATTCTAGTTGGACGAACAACTACAAAGGTAGTCTTTCTAGATATCTGCTCACATTTATAACCATCACGTTTCGTGGACACCCTCAGGTTACCAGTCTTCGGACAACTCATTTCGGCTAATCAACTCAAGTTTATTAATTTAAACTTTCAAGACTCAGGTGAGTCTCATAGCCCCTATTTTACTGTTTTACTCAGGGGTGTGATATCATTGCTCGTTTTATTTTAACTATATGAACGCAAGTACAAAAACAAACAATGACTACATGAGTTATCTCACTAATCTTTCAAAGCCCTCCTCAGCATAATTTGGTAATACATTGTAGCGTGAATATTAGTATATGGTACCATATAGGATTGACCCTACTCGTCCGGGTTAGTATGCACTAACTGGGTAAACGGATGTACTAATATTTGTTCAGACGAGTGTAGATTAGGCACTCGTGGGAGGCACCTCGATCAGGATACCTTAAATGTGGACCTGACACCTCGAGTTAAGCTCAGACTGTGTGCTCATGGCTGTAAAACTTTTATTTTGCTTAAATGCAATTTAAATTCAATTAAATCTTGCGGTTCATACAATATGTGTTGACATACAAACCTGTGAGCTCACCAGCGTTTCGCTGTCCCATTTTAGCATGTATCACAGGTACCCAACAGTAGATTGGACTGCCCAATTCAGAAATCATTAGCTCGTGTCAGCATGCAAACATTCAGAGATTTAGCTGCATTATTATATTTTGTATAAATTAATTATGTATGTAAATCTCTCAATTTCAAACTGAGATAACGTAAACTATATTTTGATGTAAACTTTGATTTTATCAAAACAAGTTGTAAAACGACGCATATAGAGTCGTTCATTATCTCTTTGTGCTGTGATTATTAATTAGTCGCGCCCCGACCTGATTCGCTTCCTCAACCCGAATTTGAGGGTGAGACATTTGGCGATCTCTTGGAAAGTATCGACGGGGAGCTCTCGGGATCGGAATTACTTCTTCGTTTTCCGATTCGGAGGATATGGTGTTGATAACATTAATCGCCCATTCCGGATTCAAAATATTGTTGAGTGCCTGCAAATCTTCAAGATCAGAATCGGAAGACATTTTAAATTTTGAAAGTGTATAAAAATGTGTAGTATGAATTGTATGAAATAGTTGGAAAGATTGTGTGAATTGTTTGAAAATGAGGTATGTATTTATAGTTGAAAAAGTGATATTTTAAAAAATTAAAAAACCCCAAACGGCTCTTTGACCGTTAGGAAAAAAATTATTTTTTTTTATTTTGTACAATGGCTACAAAGTAAAAAATAGGAAATGGGCCCCACTCACATCCGAACACACTTCGGTTATCCGAAGAATCAAACCAACCGACGTAACCGACGAGGGCGTGCCATCCTTGTCGGTTCATCAGTTTGGAGCTGACGAAAACTGATGCTCCGGGTTGGGAGCGGCTTTAGATTGCTTCATTTCAAAAACTCATTTTCACATTTTTTTCAAAGTTAAATATCTTACAAACCGTAAGTCTATATCTTATAAAAGTTACATATTCAGAATCAGCTTTTTTTTTCTCCTCGATTCTAGATCCAACAAGATATAATTTCGACAAAGGTTTTTTTTTCATTTTTATTTGGTTTAATGTGAAATCACATGTGATTTAGCACTAAAAACAATCACACACGCTTATATCTTCGATTAAACTTCTAATTCAAATCATTGATGATATAAAGAGATTCAAACATGAAAAACTAAGTTGTAATCACAAACGATTGAACATCAAAGTATCAATCACATGTGATTAAAGGGTAATCAAATACGAATTTCCAAATCATTAACTATAATCATACAATTAAGTAAAAATTAAATTCGAAATCATACATTAATCATCATATATCGGTAAATTGCTAATCAAATATCAATTTTTAAATGAAAATCATATGTGATTATATATAAAATCATATGTGATTATATAGCAAATCACGTGTGATTAAATGTACAACTAACAATCACATGTGATTTTTTAATGAAAATTACTGCAATTTTTAATTTTTTATTTATAACTATTAATGCGGATGAATATTAAGTTGTAGTCACGTGTTAAATAACATATACCATGAATAAATAATTGTGAGCAAATTTTATTTTTTCATCATAAATCACATGTGATTATATTGTAGAATTGGGTAAAAAATGAAAGAAAAAAAACTCGTCGAAAGTATAGCATATGACATATTTAATCGAAGAGAAAAAAACGTCCGTTCCTAATATGTAATTTTTTATAATTTATGGATTTAATGGATCCATGTCAGTAGGATCTAGTACCCATGTCAGTAGGGTTCAAATAGTAGGGAGTGTCAGTGTCCCTTGATCCATGTCAGAAGGATCTGGTCCATGTCAGAAGGACCCATTAGTTACCTAGTCAATTTCGTAGAAGCGTTGCTGGTCGTTCTCCAGCGTTTCCAAAACAAGTTTAATACGTTTACAGTGTTTGTAGTATGAAAACGTTTATTCATAAACGTCAGTTTCTGTAACAGTTTAACAGTTCAATGTACTCCAATTGTTCGAGTAAATCAGTATACAATCATGTATTTCAAACGTTTGACTATGTTTTCCACCCCTGTTCAAAAGCAGTTAAAACAGTAAAAGTAGGGGCTGTGAACTCACCTGTTGAGTTAAGTAATAGTGCGAGAGCTAGCAAAGCCTAAAGTCCAAGTCTAATCCGAAATCTCCTAACGCCCTAAACGTATGAAATTTATAAGTATGAGTAAGTGGATGTCTTAGTTGACCATCCATGCTAGTGTTCTCTCAACTAGATATGTCCAAATGGTTTAGTTGTTTGTTCGTGTTTTAAAATTGTATACAGAACGTTGGTGAGTTTTTGTAATAATAATTTCAAGTATTATTATTAAGTGTTTCATTGTTTTGTACACTTATAAAAGTGTATGCGAGAGTATAATTAAGTTTACGTTTATTTTTCCGAAAGTGTATGTTTTAGCCGAAGTTAATGAAAGTCAAAGTTACTGTTCATGCGTGAGTCAACAAAAGTCAAAGTTACTATTCATGCGTGAGTCAACAAGTCAAAGTTACTGTTCATGCGTGAGTCAACAAGTCAAAGTTATTGTTCATGCGTGAGTTAAAAAAAGTCAAAGTTACTGTTCATGCGACAGTGTGATTCAAGGATTCCTTGTGATTTTTATATAAAATAGTAAACATTATCGAATCATTCTGAAATTTTTACAAGATGTTCCCACATATGTTATGAACTTCATGTAATTTTTTTATGAATTTTTGAGGTCGTTTGATGTTTTATAAAAATTCACTAAGTGTCAGGGTTCAGTTTAATCCGAGATTAGACCACTTCTCACTAATCTAATTTTCTGGAGAAATGGGTGCATTTATGGAATGAGCCAAAGAAGGACTTTTTGTAGATAAAAAATTTACCAAGATTTTCCAAGTGGTCTCACACGTTTTTGAGATTTAGAACTCGAGATATAGTCCCGAGAAGTTACTGAAAATTCCTGTCTGCCGGAACAGTAAACCTATGTCACCGGAGAAAAATATTTTCGAGTAGCAAACGGAGTCAAAAAGTCACGAGACTAATTTTTTTGGAAAGATAACTTCTTGTACTACATTATAGGCTTAAGAAATGCATCATTTCATGGAGAAATGATTTTTAAATAATTCGTTGAATTTAGAACAGAAATCTGGACAGGAAATAAAATTATATATTTCGAGTTTTAAAACGCGTTTCGTTTTATATTTTGGACATTTTATAGTTGAGTAAACATACTAACATGTAAATATATATGTTCCAAGTATAATTAATGAAGAATAAAGAGTTCCTTACAAAGAAATGAAGAGGAGAAGGAAGAAAGAAGTCGAATGCTCGTTTTTATGCATTTTTTCTTGAATTCCGGCGTGACGGATCGTGGCGGCACTATGGTGGTGATATGGTGGTGTTAGGAGTATGTGTTGGTGGCTTATGGCAGCCTCCAAGTCAATTTAGAGAGAGATAATAGAGAGAAGGAGGAGAGAAATCAAGAAGTGATGAGATGGTAAAATGAGGTATGGGGTGGTGGAGTGAAGTGATCAACCAAGAGGAGGGGGGGGGGGGGGATAAGGCTGATTTCCAGCAGGTTTTAAGGGGGCCCCACCCCCATGTGGATGTGTTAAATCTTGTTCCAAAATTTACGTTTCATATGGTGTCTGTTTACCCGTTCGTTTAAACGTATAATTAGTCGCGTAACGTTATTTGAATGCGTTTTCGTTTTCGATACAATTCTCAATATTTTCAATCGAAGTATTTTATCAAAATACTTTGTTTTGAGTTATAAAAATATAACTTGTAACTATTTCATTCGTTGGGCGCGAATTACGCATTTTTGTCGCGTACTGTAAGTTTTATACGTTACAAAATACGTGTTAAATATTATCGGCATAATATTTAGTAAATAATAATGTTATTAAATAATTTCGTTCACCAACGGTTGTATGTATATCTATCGAGTTTGTTCCAAATGTTTGGTACGTAATTACACTAATTTACGAAACGTTAAATACTACGCATATTAACTAGCCGGGCTTTGCTAGACTTACCTCTAAAAGTAGTTGTGAATTCACTCAAGTAGGGAATTAGCCTAATAATGCAAATGTTTAACGTTTATAATCGCGTTTAAATTTGCGGGGTGTCACACAAGTATACAACAATCTGAACATAGTAACAATACTTTGAAACTATTATTACAACCGTCACCAACGGGCCTAAACATGTTTTCTAGAACAAACGATTAAACAAACTTTGGACATAACTAATTGTGTAGACAACTAGCCTATAGGGTCTTGCGAGACATCTACTTATATTACTACTTTTTACGTTTAGGACGTTAGGAACTTTACTTGGGCACACGCTTTGCTAACTCTCACTACTTAGCTCACGAGGTGAGTTCACAACCCCTATTTTTACTGCTTTTACATGCTTTCTTAGAGGGTGAAAAACATAGCTACTGTTTTTACTATTTGCCATAACCTGTAACAATTATATATATGCTTTTATGCTTCATACGAACTGTTGACTTTATGAATGATTTCATACTATACATACATACCAACTGTTTACAAAAACGTTTTACTATATGTGATCAATCGAGAACGATCGGTAACTTTTGTTTCGCTGGAGAACGACCAGTAGTGTGATAAACTGGAGAACGACCGGTAGATCAACTGGAGAACGACCAGTACTTTGTTTCGCAGGAGAACGACCACCACTGTGATAAACCGGGGAACGACCGATAACTTTTGTTTCGCTGGAGAATGACCAGCAGTGTGATAAACCGGAGAACGACCGGTAGATAAACTGGAGAAAGACCCGTACTTTGTTTCGTTGGAGAACGACCAGCACTGTGATAAACCGGAGAACGACCGATAACTTTTGTTTCGTTGGAGAATGACCAACAGTGTGATAAACCGGAGAACGACCGATAGATAAACTGGAGAACAACCAGTACTTTGTTTTGCTGGAGAACGACCAACACTTTGATAAACCGGAGAACGACCGGTAACTTTTGTTTCGCTGGAGAACGACCAGCATTGTGATAAACCGGAGAACGACCGGTAGTTTTTGATACGCTGGAGAACGACCAGCAAAATGTTTTAAACCTTATTATGGGTAACATCCCAACTAAACTGTATGTTGGGTGACATCCCAACTAAAGTCGTGTTTGGATAACATTCCACAAAACGCTATTTGACTGTTATGACAACTATTTTCAAAAGAACTTGGTTTACTAAACTATACGTATAAACATAAATCCTATGAATTCACTCAACAACCATGTTGACTTTTTACTATGTTTTTCAGGAAATTAGCAGCACGTGTAAACATGCACACCTTTTGGAACTAGGCGACCCAAGGAGTATTTAGGATGCCACTTTCTGGAGAAACTGTATTTCTTTTGTATAATTGATATGTTTTTAGTCATATTTACGAAATTCACTTTTGTATACACTTTAACTTTACTTTTACTTCTACAATTCGATGAATCGTAAACATTTGTAAACAATTAACTTTGACATCTTAATATATTTGGATGTTCTTCGATAATCATATACTCTGATATGCGTGTTTGTCCTACGTTTATGTCGGCGCCCCCACTCGATCTAATGCTTTCGCAACCATTTGATAAACTTAAATCATGGAATTTGGGGGTGCGACAAAACCCCACACCTTAAACCCTAAACACTTTACAAAACTATAAACCCTAAATCATATTAAACCCTAAACCCTAGTAAACCTTAACCCTAAACCCTGCTAAACCTTAACCCTAAATCCTAAACCCTAAACCCTAACCCTAACCACAAATCAAAAGTACAACCAATCACTAATACGCGTTTTACTAATTTGTAAAACCCATCAAGAAATAAAAAAAAGTTGTCAAAAGTATGTCTTGAGGGACGGCAAATCGAAAAGGAGAAAACGCTGAATTTTATGGTGCACTTTTCATGATTTTTAGACTTACCGTTATTGAGATACTTGAGTTTAAAAAATGTGAGGGAAATAGATATTTGATGAAAATGAGTGGTTGAGATTGATTCTCCTATTCTCACTCAAAATTGATGTACTCATTTGAACTTTACTTTTTATATTTAATTTAATAATAAAAAAGCATTAACATTCTTGAATACACCATTTCACAAAAAAACTAACACAACCTTAAACATATTTAAAACTGTACAACTTTCGTTCCACTTTTATCGTCAATTAAATTTTTTAAGATGAGTTAAATAAATGTCACTTTTTCTTATATATTCAAAGCAAATTTGATTGAATATATTTGTAAAATAACTAATTGAAATTATTAGATGAAGGCTAATTAATAAGTTTAATAATCTTTAATAGTTTTTTTTTTTTTTTTCAAATAGATTGAAACCGATGCTTTTTATTTCCGTAAGTACAAAAGAAATTAAATTAATACGGAGTATTTAATATTGTACTCTACGGATAAAATTTCTCAAACTTTGTATGTTGTGATTATTTAGTTTTATATTTGGTGCATAATTGAAATATCATCACATAGAATTGTTGTTTATATTGTATCATTCAAGTGTCTCATATTATACCCTTAATTAATTTGGTCAAACCTTTTCTTATGTAAATAATTTCTTTATAGGGTGGGTTTCAAATGTGTACAACAACAATTTTAAGTAAGAATGGAGAAACCAATCAGAATGTGTCGCATGTCACAAAACTCATTTTCCTCTACGTTTTTAAAAATCAAATATCTTACAAACGGTAAGTCGAAAAATTATAAAAACTATACTGTAACACCCTGTTTCTGGGCCTGGAAAATTGAATGATTATTTAAATAATGAGAAATAGTTATTTGATTTATTTGAAAATAAATAAGTAAAAGAGTCACAGGTTTTATTGTGATTAATGAAATATTACTTGTTTTAAATTGTTGAACCTGACAGTAAAATAAAATACTATTTTCGCAAATATTTTCTAGGTTCCAAACAATAGATTTAGGACAGGTATAAAATTATACCATTTAAATATGTGAGTCGGTTTGTAAACCGACTTTACAACCCATATGTCTCAAGTTTTAACACTTTCTTCATTTTTTCATTTTGCAAACTTGCAAACTCTCAAGTTCACTACACCATAACCAAATTAGAAACAAGCTATTGTTTCTGTGATTTTGATTTCGAAACAGCAACATCATCATCTTCATCATATCACCTTCATCTTCATCACAAAAGTGAGTTTAATTTTGAAGTTATATGAAATGGGTTTTGAGTGGGTGAATCAAATTAATGCTTGTTGTGTTGTTATTTAGTGTTATTTGATGTTAATAAGATGTTAGGAACTCAATAGGACCCATTTCTATGTTGAAATCATATCTGGGAATGAGATTTTGTGATAATTCGTAGATTTTGGGGTCTGCAGAACTCAGTTCGCAGTTCTCAGTTCGTCCTGCGAACTGAGCTCAGGTTGCGAAGCGAACTGAGATGCTGGGAGTTGAGTTTTGCTCTGCGAAACGAGTCGCTGCGATGCGATTTGAACTTGCGAAGCGAGTTGAGTTTCGCTGTGCGAACTCAGTTCTGCGAGCCGAGATGGCTGTGTGAACTGAGTTATTTCGTTGCGAGTTGAGTTTCTGCGAACCGAGTTGACCTGCGAAACCAGATCACTGCGAACCGAGATTTTTAAGATTTTTGTTTCGCAAATTTTGAAAATGCGCAAGTCTTTTCGGGGTAAGGGACAGATGACAATTTCACTAACTCGGATTGGATTGAAATTTGCATGGTCACTCGGAAACGGCCTAATGATCCCGACTTTATTTTAAGAGTCTAGGCAATTTTTGGCAATTCGGGGTCATCTAGGGCCCGAAAATGGCATTTTTCGGTTTTTAAACGTCATTTCAGGATTTTCTGATTTCTTATCTGATTGAACTGTTGTTTGCCTAGACTCTAGGGATTACATGATTTGATAAATATGTTAAAATAATGCTTATGGAATGAGTTACTGATTTGTTATTATTTGTGTTCTCAGATAAGTAGAAGGAAACTCAGTGACATTAGATAACTGAGTTTAGAGACTGGATTATCGGTGAGTGATAACTGTATTCTTCTGTTCAATTCCGTTGTAACAAGTTTGGTACAACGGATGGACATTTTGGTAATTGGTTATTGACTGTTTAGTTTATTGGGTTATAGTTATTGTTGATTGGTTATTTATATTCAGTATTGGCATGATTATTATGTAATATATGATTCTTGGCTGCTGGGCATATTTGACTATGTGAATTATTCAGAGGTCAACGTTGGTTGGGTTTGTTGCTATTGTTTGGCTGGCAAGGTTTCCGATACACATCGTTGATGGATGAACCCTAGTCAGTGAAGATAGCTTCAAACTATCGGTAAATCACTGTGATGGCATACCAGTGGTTTAAAGTGTTCTTGTGATGGCATACCAAGAACCGTCGATCCTCTTTGTTTGTGTTAGGTTATGTTTATTTGTTGTATGAATTGTTATCTCTGGATTGAACTGACGGATACAGTTCCATTCACTTAGCTGTGAGCTAATCCCACCGTGTTTAACATTTTGCAGGTTTTCGGGTAAGTATGGATCGGGATTAGGAACAAGATGAATGTTTGATTATGACCGCGCACACTCTGATCCTTTTGGAAAATTAGAATTATGTTTGGTTAAGTTATATAACACCCGATCTTTACTAAATGGTTTGTAAATATTTATTTATAAGTGTGATGTTTTAAAATTGCTACATTTTAGTATATGTAATATCGGTAAATATGTTTTGGGACACGCTTCTGAAATATAATAATATAATACATATTTGTGAAACATGGGGTGTTATATATACCATAAACACCATCAGTTTTTCTCTTCGATTTGTCATCTCACAAGGTATACTTTCGTCAAATTTTATTTTTTGGGTTTTATAAATTGTACAAAATTAGTAGCACATGTGTTATTAGTCGGTATCACATGTGTTACTCGTCCATAACATATGTATTAGTCACCGGTAACACATGTGTTACCAGCCGGTAACACATGTGCTATTCGCCGGTAACACATGTGTAACACCCACCTTAGGGGTCTAGGGGTAATCCAATAATTTTCTAAACTTTAAATAATTATTTAATATGTTAAAAATAATTTATATTGTTATGTTTAATTGTAAAATTAGGTAATATGTCAAATGATTTATTGTGGCTGGTGAATTACTGATTGTTTTAAATATATATAGTTCTAAGAAAAATAAAATAGTTTGACTCGTAAATGATTTTTAAGTTCCAGACAATAAGTTTAAAAGGGAAATAAAATTAAAGAATATTGGGGTCGGTTTAGAGGATAGGTCGACCTAACTCTTTCTAAACTCTTCTACACTCTCACTTATGAAAAACAAAGAAAAACACTCCCATAAGAAATTAAAGTAGAAGCTAGAAAGAAATTATCTTGTGGTTTAGATTCAAGTTCTTCAACATCAGATTTCATTATCATCTTGCTTCCTCCATTTGAGTGTAAGTGTTCTTGTGTTTGTTAGATATGAACTTATTTTGATGAAATTAGTTAATTCGTGAATTAGATGAAATTGAAGTTTAAATAGAAAGAGATGTGATGTTGTAGTTATTGTTTGATATTAGTAAACTAAGTTGTTCAATTCTTCTTCAACTTTTGATTGAGTAAAGTTTTTAGGGTTAGAGTTATATATATATATATATATATATTATCGCACCTCCAAATTCAGGTTGCGGAAGCGAATCGGGTCGGGGTGTGACTAATCAAATATCAAACACACAAGGTATACAATGAACGACTGTATATGCGTCGTTACCAATACATTGATATTATAAAAGTCTTACACTGTTATAATAGTTTACAAAAGCTAGTAAGTCAAATGATAGGGATTCAAGGGCATATCTAATTATACAAAATATAGAAATGCAAGGGAATCTCCTGATGTTTGTATGCAACTCGAGCTAATAGGCATCCTGAGTGAGCAGACCTACTGCTACTGCGAGCCTGAAAATACACGCTAAAATGGTCAGCTAAAAGCTAGTGAGCTCACAGGTTTAATGATAAAGTATAATGTATGAACCACAAGATTTAAGTATGATGATTTGCAATTAATCAAATAAGTAAATGATAAATGATGTATAAAACTGTCATGAGCACATAGTCTGAGCTTAACTGAGGTGTCAGGATCACAATCAAGTGCCTGAGCGAGTGTGACACCCCGCAAACTCAAACGCAATTACGTACAATAAAAATTTGCATTTTAGGCTAATTACCTAACTTAGAATGAATTCACAACACATTTTAGAGATAAGTCTAGCAAAGCCCAACTAGATAATACGCGTAGTATTATACGTTTCATAATTATTATAATTGCATACAAAAAAATTGGAACAAACGCGACAAAAATATACGACTGTTGGTGAACAAAATTATTTAATGATATGAGATTATTAAATAACGTTATTAATTATTATGTAAACTGAAACAACTCGAAATACATCGGACAAAAACTGAAACAAAACAAAGTTATAATTTTACAACTTAACTAAATTACTTTTATAAAATATCTCAACTAAAATATATTCGAAAATGTATTTAAAAAAATCTATCATTTAAAAATATTATAACATTTAACGATCGGGTAAACGAACACGGGTTAAATACCACAAAATTTGGGACAAAGATTAACAACTTTTCTCCTCCCATTTGGTTCCCAAAAACCGGCCCAACCCCTACCCAATCCCATTTCATTTCATTTTCATTCTCACCAAAACACACAACTCTCTCTCCTCTCTCTCTAGCTTTCTATCTCTCTCTAAAACTTACTACTAAATCACTAAAAACTACCACAAAAACGCATTGAATCACTTAGCTCATTTGGAATAAAACATTCACGGGATCACGAGCTACACTTCTACCTTTTCGGATTTTAAAACCGACACGCGTAAGTTTCCGATATTTCTCGAAAACTCTTAGATTTCGATATTTCCTTTGTTATCTTATGTTTATAATGATTAATATACCATGTATTAGTGTTATATTAACTTATTATGTCCAAAAACACCATTAAAAACACTTTAAAAATTGAAATCTGCACAAAAATCACGAACAACGAATTTCGCGAGCTGAGATTCAATTTCAACTCGCGGGTTTTAACTCGCGAGGCAATCTCAACTCGCTGCGCAATCTCAAATCGTGAGGCAACCTCAACTCAGGAGGCAATCTCAACTCGTGGGGCAATCTCAACTCGCGGTCAACCTTGGTCAACATTTTCATGGATGGTCAAACTTAGACATCCACATACTTATTAAATATCATACGTTTAGGACGTTAGGAGGTTTCGGACTAGAGTTAGGCTTTGCTAGAACTCGCACTTTACTTAGCTCAACAGGTGAGTTCACAGCCCCTACTTTTACTGCTTTACTACTTTTGAACATGGGTGGAAAACATAGTCAACTCTTTTGCTACAAGTGCAACTTTTTATACAACTGATTTGATGTATACTATACAAATTGTTTATGACTGCGGTCAAACTGTTACAACTCTTGTTTATGAAATGGTATTTCATAAAACTAAATTGGAACTCGCTGGAGAACGACCAACTACACATTTTCGCTAACTATCTTATATGAAATAGCATTTTCATAAATACTTGAAAAGCTGCTACGTCTTGGGCACACATACAGAAAGTCCCTACATCTTGGGCACACATACAAAAAGTCCCTACGTCTTGGGCACACATACAGAAAGTTCCTACTTCTTGGGTAAGGTTCCATCCTACAACTTGGGTGAAGGCTCTACTTCTTGAGCAGTGAGTCCTACGTCTTGGATGCCAGTCCTACTTCTTGGACACAACTTGAAAAGTCCCTACGTCGTGGGCACATAGAAAGACCCTACTTCTTGGATAAACGTTTTAGTCCCTACTACTTGGGCAAACATTGAAAGGTCCTACTTCTTGGACAAGCTTTTCTAACCTTACTTTAGGGTGACATCCCAACAAAACTTCATATTTGATGAACATTACTTTAATTGTTATGGCAAAACGTTACAAACAATTTGGTTGATCAAACTTACATTCAAACATAAAATCTGTGAATTCACTCAACTTCGTTGTTGACTTTTTACTATGTTTTTCAGGGTTTTAGCAGCACACGTAAGGACCACCTGCACATATGGAATTTTGGCGACCCTTGAGCTTTAGGATGCCAACTTTTGACAATGGAATTTCTTTAGTATAACTAAAAGTGTTTGTCATATTTTTGAAATCTACTTTTGTAAAACAGTAATTACTTTTATATGATTCGGTGAATCGTCAACTTTTGTAAATTATTAACTTTGGCATCTTAATATTTATGTTATGTGGTAATCATATGCTCTGATACGTATGCATGTACAATGTTGACGTCATTACCTCCATACTTAACTAAATGCTTCCGCTAAACGCAATCAACGAATTTGAGGGTGTGACAGATTGGTATCAGAGCCATTGGTTATAGCGAACTAGATTTCTTAGGTGACTTAGAGACCTTAGAGACCTAGAATATAGCCTTGGCTAGAAAGCACATGCATACACACATTTGCATACGTCTAACTATCTATACGACACATCAACATGCGTGATCCATTTATTGAACCTCACTACGTCCGATTCGTTCAGTCTCACTCTGATCTCAGGTGAACCGGATCGTATTAAGTGGTGATGAAAAGAAGTATGTATTTAGCATCATATAATGACGTCTGGCCAACGTGATTATATTATACTAAGTACATATGGGCATTCATAGTCGTAAAATACGTGATGGAAATACCGTTAAGCCTTCTCGTTGTTTGATAACATATCCGTGTGAAACATCTTTCTTCACATTTCTTACTTTGGCGTTGACTACTATTTAAACTACTACCCAGTCACGCCTGACTACTATTTTAACTACTATTCAGTCATGGTTGACCATTGTACAAACAAACTCTTACTCCCTAATGGACCGAATGAACTTGTACTAAACGATTAACGAATGGAACCGATGACTCACCAATCAAATGGACGGAGGGAACAAACAGAGATCGTTACACAATCGGAAATTACAAACTTTTCAGGTACTACGCGAACGAAGTATAGTGGTATGCTAGTATACGATAGTCGAGTCGGAGTCTCACACAATCACTTAGGTGATCGGACTTAATCTTGCGAAACGAATCGCGAGTAGCAACTTTATCGAACTAAAAACCTACGAGCTATATTTTGAAATGTTTATTTCACAAGCAACAATATTGGAAAGTTTTTCCTACTCTTTATTTAGCAGGTTGATTTCCAATCGAACACTATAGTTTACGCACTGAAATGATTTTCTAAACACATACGAAAGGATTACTATTTTGACTGAATGTCAACAACCTATACGCTGCCTATTTATACTTAAACAGCAAGTGGCTTACAAATAAGCTTACCAACTGTATTCAAACAATTACTCTATTACGATTTGATTACGATTTGGACAACTATTTAATCGCTTCAAATTGTCAACTGTCTTGACAACTGTTATCATTTTGAACTACAACCATGACATTAACGTTCCAACAGCTCCGGGACGCATGTACCTTCTCAGAACAAAGGATACGTAACCAGATTCCTACGTCAACATCGATACGTCTTAGTAAACTCCTAATACGCTTAAACGTTAAACGATTCGAATGCCATTTCGAATCTAACACTTGGTAAACATTGACTACTTTTCGAACGCATGACTTATCTAACTATACCGCGAGTGTACTCAATTGTTAGAACTTATATATCAACCTAGAGCACTATACTATTGACAAACGCAAGTTTTCGGAAAACATACGCGACGGGTGTTCCGACTTGATTTTAAATCTCGGTACGAGATTTCTTTAACAGGGGGAGAATGTGACACCCCGCAAACTCAAACGCAATTACGTACACTAAACATTTGCATTTTAGGATAATTCCCTAACTTAGAATGAATTCAAAACACATTTTAGAGATAAGTCTAGCAAAGCCAAACTAGATAATACGCGTAGTGTTATATGTTTCATAATTATTATAATTGCATACAAAAAAATTGGAACAAACGCGACAAAAATATACGACTGTTGGTGAACAAAATTATTTAATGATATGAGATTATTAAATAACGTTATTAATTATTAAATATTATGTTGATAATATTTACAAAGTATTCCGAAATCGTACAATATTTATTACGTAAACTGAAACAACTCGAAACACATCGGACAAAAACTGAAACAAAACAAAGTTATAATTTTATAACTTAACTAAATTACTTTTATAAAATATCTCAACTAAAATATATTCAAAAATGTATTTAAAAAAATCTATCATTTAAAAATATTATAACATTTAACGATCGGGTAAACGAACACGGGTTAAATACCATAAAATTTGGGACAAAGATTAACAACTTTTCTCCTCCCATTTGGTTCCCAAAAACCGGCCCAACCCCCACCCAATCCCATTTCATTTCATTTTCATTCTCACCAAGACACACAACTCTCTCTCCTCTCTCTCTAGCTTTCTATCTCTCTCTAAAACTTACTACTAAATCACTAAAAACTACCACAAAAACGCATTGAATCACTTAGCTCCTTTGGAATAAAACATTCACGGGATCATGAGCTACACTTCTACCTTTTCGGATTTTAAAATCGACACGCGTAAGTTTCCGACATTTCTCGAAAACTCTTAGATTTCGATATTTCCTTTGTTATCTCGTGTTTATAATGATTAATATACCGTGTATTAGTGTTATATTAACTTATTATGTCCAAAAACACCATTAAAATCGCTTTAAAAATTGAAATCTGCACAAAAATCGTGAACAGCGAATTTCGCGAGCTGAGATTCAATCTCAACTCGTGGGGCAATCTCAACTCGCGGTGAACCTTGGTCAACATTTTCAGCACTTTATAATATAATGTAAATGTTTACCCAAAAGATAATACTTTGACATTAAAGTTTAAAAATGATATAAAAACTTGATTTCAATAATAAAAGTACTATTTACAAACACTTTGGACATAATCTAGTTGCGTGAACACTAGCATGGATGGTCAAACTTAGACATCCACATACTTATTAAATATCATACGTTTAGGACGTTAGGAGGTTTCGGACTAGAGTTAGGCTTTGCTAGAACTCGCACTTTACTTAGCTCAACAGGTGAGTTCACAGCCCCTACTTTTACTGCTTTACTACTTTTGAACATGGGTGGAAAACATAGTCAACTCTTTTGCTACAGGTGCAACTTT
Organism: Pseudognaphalium luteoalbum; assembly: GCA_963422505.1. Taxonomy (NCBI): domain Eukaryota; kingdom Viridiplantae; phylum Streptophyta; class Magnoliopsida; order Asterales; family Asteraceae; genus Pseudognaphalium; species Pseudognaphalium luteoalbum. The sequence goes on from OY730198.1 coordinate 65,477,289, forward strand.
TTATACAACTGATTTGATGTATACTATACAAATTGTTTATGACTGCGGTCAAACTGTTACAACTCTTGTTTATGAAATGGTATTTCATAAAACTAAATTGGAACTCAATGGAGAACGACCAGCTACACATTTTCGCTAACTATCTTTTATGAAACAACATTTTCATAAATACTTGAAAAGCTGCTACGTCTTGGGCACACATACAGAAAGTCCCTACATCTTGGGCACACATACAAAAAGTCCCTACATCTTGGGCACACATAGAGAAAGTCCCTACTTCTTGGGAAAGGTTCCATCCTACGACTTGGGTGAAGGCTCTACTTCTTGAGCAGTGGGTTCTACGTCTTGGATGCCAGTCCTACTTCTTGGACACAACTTGAAAAGTCCCTACATCTTGGGCACATAGAAAGACCCTACTTCTTGGGCAGTTATTGTTAAGTCCTACTTCTTGGACAAACGTTTTAGTCCCTACAACTTGGGCAAACATTAAAAGGTCCTACTTCTTGGACAAGCTTTTCTAACCTTACTTTTAGGCGGCATCCCAACAAAACTTCATATTTGATAAACATTACTTTAATTGTTATGGCAAAACGTTACAAACAATTTGGTTACAAACAATTTGGTTAATCAAACTTACATTCAAACATAAAACCTGTGAATTCACTCAACCTCGTTGTTGACTTATTACTATGTTTTTCAGGGAATTAGCAGCACACATAAGGACCGCCTGCACATATGGAATTTAGGCGACCCTCAAGCTTTAGGATGCCAACTTTTGACAACGGGATTTCTTTAGTATAACTAAAAGTGTTTTAGTCATATTTCTGAAATCTACTTTTGTAAAACAGTAATTACTTTTATACGATTATGTGAATCGTCAACTTTTGTAAATTATTAACTTTGGCATCATAATATTTATGTTCTGTGGTAATCATATGCTCTGATACATATGCTTGTACAATGTTAGCATCATTACCCCCATACTTAACTAAATGCTTCCGCTAAACACAATCAACGAATTTGGGGGTGTGACAACGAGGGTGCCTCTATGCGTGTGCCTAATCAACACACGTATGAACAAATGATAATGCGTCCGTTTGACCAGTCAGTGCTTGCTGACCCGGACGGGGTTTGTCAATCCCAAATGGTACCATACACTAACATTCACGCTACAAAAGTATTACCAAACTATGCTAGAGGACTTAAAATGATTAGAGAAAACAACTCATGTAGTATATGGAGATATTTTGATACTTGCATTCACATGTAAAACAAAACAAGCATGTATTTCCACCCCTTGGTTTAAAACAGTGAAACAGGGGCTATGAGACTCACCTGAGTCTGGTGAGATGCTAACAAGCAATGATGATGGTATACAAGAGGAATGTTGTCATCTCCAACAACTGAAACCTTCTGGGCATCCTAAACGTGCAAGGTTGAAATGATTAGATGTGCAAACCTGCTGGGCGTGTTAAACGCGCAAGGTTTTAATGATTAAATGTCTCAACAGACCATCTATGCTAGTTGTTCCCTCAACTAGTTATGTCCAAATCATTTGGTTAATGTTTATGTTTGAAGTTGAGAAAATGTATACGGCTCGTTGGTGATAGTTTGGAATCAAGAGTTCGATACTATAAGCATATTTGTGTTCATAAAAGTTAAATACTTAGTGTAACAATTAGTTTCAACCACTTAATAAAAGTCTCTATTTTTACACGATAGCCGATTGGCTGGAGCATAGCCGATAGGCTAGATCATAGTCGATAGGCTGGATCATAGCCGATAGGCTGAAACATACCCGATCGGATGAAGTATAGCTGATAGGTTGGATCATAGCCGATAGGCTGAAGCATACCCGATCAGCTGAAGTATAGCCGATCGGCTATGAGGTTGTTTCAGGTCAGTTGCAGGTCTATTCGCGAAATCAGTTGGGAAAATGAGAATAAGTTCGATTTTAGGACATAATCTACTTGATAGAACACTAATACATGATGATATATGTTATTTAAACACAAAATTTAAAAGAAAAGTGAAAGATTTCTTACGAGTAAAAATGGGAACCAAAAGATGGAGATGGTGGTGAGGATGATGATACATGATGATGATGATGATCCTAGCTTCTTCTTCCTCCAAATATGATGATGATTTTGAGAGTGATGATGATGATGGCGGTTTGGTAGCTTGAGCCGAGAGATGAGAGGGAGAGATAGAGATTGATGATGATGAAGTGAAGAAATGAAATGGAAGGTCAAGGGTGGGTTTGGTGTAGTCGACTGGCTTCAATTATTGGAGTTGGTTGGCTTCCATTCGTAGTACAAAATACCCGGATTTTTATACCCGATCGTAAAGTAATATAATATTTTCAAATGATAAATTTTTAAAAATGAAATCGTATATACTTTTAATTGAAGTATTTTATAAAGATACTTTTAGTGAGATATAAAAATATATATTTTTTATTAAGTTTGAATGACGGATATGGTTTGAATGGTTTCGTCGTGTTGAGTACAATTTGAATGAAACGTAATATGTTATAATTTTTATCCAGGTAAATAATAATTATTATTTTTGATAATGATACATTATTTATATGTTTTGTCATGAATGTTTTGATTTGTACGATATGAATTACTTTATATATTATCAAAATAATATATAATAAATAATGAGTTATTAAATAATAGTTCCATATTACTTCATACTTGAGTTCACCAACGCCCGTATAAATGAATCAGAAACTTGACCGATTTTGATAATGCACGATTAAATTTAATCGCGTACTGTTATATATATATATAACAATATACATATTGGTACACACAATTAGCATAATACATAGCATCAATTACATGTATTACTAGATGATTAGGAATTAATAACTAGTCCTAATTTGACGGGTGACACACACACACACACACATACATATATATATATATATATATATATATATATATATATATGGGTATTGATTCAAGTATGAAATAGAGGCTTGAAGGAATGTTATTTGATTTTATAAGTGATATATGATGATATTTGAGGTATTGGTAAATTGTAAAAACTGAGTTTGATGATGCAAGTTGGGAAAATTTCGGATTAGTACTTGCAGCTGGTTGAGGTCGCTGGAGAAGGGGAAGTACCCACCGGGTAATGGTGACTAAATTGGGTACCCGACCGGTAAAACACTACCCGGCCGGTACTAATGCATAAAATTGGACAGAAAGTGACCCATAACCGAGTACCCGGTGCGTACACTTGATACCCGACGGGTACTATGGTTAGCCGGCGGGTACACTTGATACCCAACGGGTAACTTATGTTTTGTAATGACTTTTATTGTAGCTTAAATACTCATACTATATAAGTTTCATATATGGTTTAAAGTATGTAATACGTATTTGTTTAATGTTCTGTACTTGAATCGGGTATATCAATGGATTACTAACTTGTATTCTGTTTTATTCTCAGACCCGCAGAAGACTCAATAAACTAAGAATTCTGAGATTTAGGCTGAGATACTTAGGTGAGTGGATCTGTACTCTTATTGTGACTTAGTTGTAACTGTTGGGTTTTCTATTCCCTAACTAGATTAATATACGCAACGGAATTATAACAAAATAATTAATCTAGGTCAATTAGGAAACTAAACCTTAAGGGATCTTAACTTGAATAAATAAAAGCAATAAAACAAATAGATAAAGAGGAAAGATACTAACCTTTGAGAAAACCAATTTCTCACGCGCAGATGATCTTGTAGACCTTCCTTACTTGGAGGCGAGTGCCCAAACCAGAACACCTCTAATGGCTCACACCCAAGAACTAAGAGAAATTCCCAAACTCCCAGGGTCATGACTCTAAGTCGTGTAAACTCTTACAAGGAGTAGAAATGAGAAAGAGAGAAAGAATTGAACTCTATTCAATTCTGGGATGCCTTGAAAGCATAGGGTAGGTCCCTATTTATAGGGGAAGAGGAGGCCCAGGGTTTCATCATGCTAGCCGATATGGGACAGAATCCCAACCGGTGATTGGACCTTCCAATCGGCGATTGGATCGTATTTCCAGAATATTCTCATATTCGTTCCACCACCTTAAACCCTTTGGACTCCAGCCGCCGGTTGAACTAACTATAATATTAATTCCAATTAATATTATCTCTCTATTTATTTCTCTTACTGTTAATTGAGGGCGACCCAAAAAGGACTCTATTTTTAATGATATTCTTACCAATTAGTTATGATCTTGGACACTATTTCAACAGTAACAGGTTTGGTTACAACGGGTTAACATAGTATTACCGTTTATAAACTGTTTAGTTTGACATAATACCATGATGAATTTAGATTATGAACATGGCTATTGAGCTTATGTGATTTATTCATAGGTCAACATGGTTTGGGCTTTGGTGCTATAGTTTGGTCAACATAGGTTCTTTGTACATGCGTTGTTTTTAGGGACCTGTGTTGTGTGGGGTATAGCACCAAGCTATTGGTTAACCTCTGTATTGGCCTGCAGTTAGTTTAAGTGTTCTTGGAGGGCCACCGCGGCTGAGGGCACCTCAAGAACCACCGATCCTCTTGGAAGTTGCGTGTTTACGATTTATTTTTTGTAAACAGCTTTGTTAGGCTAAGTTAGACTGTTAGTTACATGTTTTCTCACTTAGCTTCGTGCTAATCCCACCACCCTACTTCTTGCAGTTTATGATTTTGATAATGGGTTGGGCAAGAAGTTAGTTACTGGATGGAATGTTTGACGATTTGCTCACTCTGATATTGTTGGAAAACTTATGTCATTTTTTTGGAAGCATATAACACCCAGATTATGTATAATATTTTGGGAACAATATAACTTTTGTTATGTTTAGGTTATGTAATGTAAAATTATAATATATGTATGAACTTGCGCTTCCGGCATATTATATATTAACTGTTTTAAAAAAATGCTTCTAATTAAGGGGTGTTATAACATGTTATGCTCGTCGGCAACCTATGTGTTAGTTGTTTTTCAAAACCCATCGAAAAATGAAAAAAACAAAGTTCGTTTAAAGTATACCTTGTCACATCTCTAATCGAAGATAATAAAACACAGATTTTAATGGTGCAATTTTTATGATTTTTCAACTTACCATTTGATAGATATTTACTTTTAAAAAACGTGGGAAAAGTGAGTTTTGTGACATGTGGTGCATTCTGGTTGGTTCCTCAATTCTCACTCAAAGTTGTTATACTCATTTGAACCTTATGCTTACTTTATAAGTATATAATATAATAATTATTCTTAAATTTATCTTCTTTACATATAGGGTGTGTTTGGCGAAATTAGTTATAGATGTAGCTGGAGATGGAAATGGAGCTGGAGATGCAGGTTAGAACCTGTAAATAGAGTTGGAGATTTATTTATTAATAAGTGTTTGACAAACTAGCTTGGGCTGAAGCTTATTAATGTCAAATGACATAAAAGTATATGATATTATATAACTCTGAATTTTTTAATAATTAAAAGAAGAGAAATATTATAATTTCATAATTAAGGGATGAAGATTCTTTGAAGAATTTACCATGAGGAGCTTTGAAAGGAGGATATTCTTTTTCAAAGAATCTCTATTATATTTTTGATGTCGAACAAGGATTGTAACATTATAAGGAATTGAAATGCTTAAAATTAGAATCCCAAGCTCATTGAATCTCCTAAAAAGTGGTTGCTAAACCCACCCATAATGCATCTTCATAATAATCTTAATTTGGCCTCAAAGAAATTATTAAAATGCCCATCCATAATCACTTACATTTTCAACTCTTTAACTACATAAAGAAAAAATTAAAAAGGAAATAAAGGTACCATCAAACTTTTTAAAGTGAGATAGAAATGAAAAAAACTCAAATATAAAGTAAATTAATGTCAACTACTCCGTAAATTTCTAAGAAATATGGAAGATGATATGTGTAACATCTTGTTTTCGGGTCTAGAAATAAATAGAATTTTATTAAGTTTTAAATGGTTATTAAAGAAAATGGTAAAATAAAATATTTTGTTTTGCGAGTATTTTCGGGTTCCAGACAATAGGATTAGAAGGGGACAAAATTACACCGTTAATATTTGAGGTCGGTTTGAAAGTATAACACCCCTCATTTAGAAAAACAATATTATATTATATTATCACGGAAGCGTATACTTTTAAAACATATTTCATTATCATTAATATAAATAATGTACATCGCCTGTTTAAAACTTCTATACATAACAGGTTAACAACTGACGAAACATGTTTCACTTACTATAAAATGGGGTATTATATAATACAAAGTATGGTTTATAACAAACTTTATCATAGTAGCCAACATCAAACATTCCCTGCTCCAAGAGCACCACTTTCCTGCTACCTCCATCCCAAAATATAACCTGTAGGAAATTAAAATGATGGATTAGCACGAAGCTAAGTGAATGAATTCATCACACACCAATTAACTTAGCTTAACTACTTGTTTACACCAGACATCCGTAAACATATAATTCAACTAAACAACAAATCAATGAATGAGGATCGGTGGCTTTGAGGAATACCATAATACCCAGGTGGTTCCCCAGAAGACTTATCCAACTATATCCGTATGGCCATAACAGACGACACTGATAGATAGTGATTATTATATTCAAACACAGGTTCCATACACACAACAAATGAAGCAAGACCCTATGTAATTTATATAATAACAAACTAGCCCAACCAACTCAACTCGTTGACCTCATTATCAACTGATGCCTAAAGGCCAGATAGCACATAGAGTCACAGTCAAAAATATTAATTAAATAATATCACAACATATCTATGTTCATCTTTTGTAACCAAACAGTTACAACTAAATAAAAAGGTGAGTTCTAAATCCACTCACCGATACCTCAAGAGTCACCACACTCAGCTTCTAATCATCAAGTCTTTGGGGTATCTAAAACATCACACAAACGCACAAGTTAATAAATCATCATCAACAAATAGTACTTATGTAAATGGATACCTTATACAAGTAATCACATTAACAATCAATTTCAAACATAAGTAATAATATTTTATATATATATATATATATATATATATATATATATATATATAGTATACACTTGAATTCACAATGTATCATATTCATCAAAATTATACAGTCAAACGCGATCCGGGTCCGGTTTAGTGGGATCGCGTTCCCCTTAAGAAAAGTTTCTGTTACCGATTTACACTTAGCAACGCGATCCGGAACAAAGGGCTGGATCGCGTTCGTCTTTAGAAAACTTTCTGTAACAAAATAACACTTGGCAACGCGATCCGGAAGTAAGGGTTGGATCGCGTTCCCAAGAAGGAAACGTACTGTAACCAAAATGCACTGAGCAACGCGATTTGGACAAAGGCTTGGGATCGCGTTCCTAAGCACAAAATCCGTTTAATCCAAGTTTTAACTAACAAACGCGATCTTGGATAGGGTTTTGAGATCGCGTTTGAGCCTTTTACAGCTCAACATCATCCCTGTAGTTACACAGCTCCGAACCTAAACCAATTCTCACACATTTGCAGATGCCAAATCGACAAAATGAGCATTTTAACATCAAAGAAACCTCATATCATCACTAACTAACATATAACAACATCAATTACTTTCACTTTTAAGCCAAAATCATAACAACCCTAGTAGGTTATTTGCTTAAATCCAAATTTATAATTCGATAACAAGAACAAAACAATTCAATCTAACAATCAGTTCACTATCATCATGTAGCATCATTAATCATCATGTACAACTCAAGAAATCAACCAATCTATCACTTTCATTTTTGACCTAACTAAAACTTAAGTTCATAAAATTAAGAACACTTACACTATGATGATCAAGATTATGATATCAAGAAGAGGGTTGTAACACCCCCAAATTTATTGTTTGCCGGTAGCATACTTGGGGTGCTACTAATCAATAATCACAGCACAAAGATATAATGAACAACTCTATATGCGTCTTCTTAAAAAAATACATTGATCATAATAAAAGTTTACAATAGTTATAATGATTACATAAGCTCGGTACCCTGATCTGAAAGATTCTATAGCATTACTACTTATACAAAATATAATAATGCAGAAAAACCTATTGATGTTCGTGTTTGCATGCGACTCAAGCTAAGTAATATCCTGAGCAGTCCTACTACTGTTGTGTACTTGAGAATACATGCTAAAAGGTCAGCTTAAAGCTGGTGAGCTCACAGGTGTAAATGATAAAACCACAATGTATGAACCACAAGATTTAATAATGTGTTTGAAATTAATCAAATAAATGTGTATATTACTGCCATGAATCTATAGTTTGAACTTAACTGAGGGGTCAGGATCCGCCTTTAAGGACCTGAGCGAGGTGCCTCCGAGCGAGTGCCTAATCTACACTCGTGTGAACAAATGATAATGTGTCCGTTTGACATCACAGTCAAGGTAGCGCGACTACCCCGGACAGGGATTGTCAATCCCATATGGTACCATGCACTAACATTCATGCTAAATCCATATTAACAAACTATGTGGTGGAGGACTTTATGATTAGTAAAATAAACTCATGCAGTCAATATATCGAGTTTTGTACTTGTGTTCACATTTAAAACAAATCTGAGCATGTATTCCCACCTCGGGAGTAAAAACAGTAAAATGCGGGGCTATGAGACTCACCTGAGTCTGATGCATTTATCTCAATAAACGTGCATTGCTAAACCAAGAAATGATGTCCGTAGACTGTAACCTGAGGGCGTCCAAGACGCGGGTTGGTTAATACGTGAGTAGGTATCTCAAAAGATCACCTATGCTAGTTGTTCATCCAACTAGTTATGTCCAAATACATTTGTTTGTTTGATTGTTTGTTTGTGTTCTGAAAACATGTACGACCCGTTGGTGACGATTTGTAATAATAATCTTACATCCTTATTATTATGTGTTGTATCGTATATAAGTGTTGAAGTTTATGTGTATCATGTACGAGTACATCGTATGTGGTTCAAAAGTTGTAAATGTTTGACACGCAGTGTGTAAAGTATTTCCAAACTTTAATGACGGCGGTTCGGGGGTAGCGCCCCTGATTAGCGGGGTTCCAGGGGTGGCAACCCCTGGCGGGGTCCAAGGGGCAGAGCCCTTGGCTGGGGTCGAGGTGCCAGGTCAGCTCGAAAAAATTTTATTTCCACTATATTGCTTTAGTGAAAAACGCACTTAAAATCTGCATTTGGGAAACACAGGTGATAAAATTTCAAGTCTTGAAACTTAGTAAAAATCTGTGTTTTCAAGGTTCTGATTTGTGCGACACTGGGTGCGACATAAGGCTTTTTGTCGCTAGATGCGACATTGTAGTTCTAGTGTGACATAGGCTGTTATGTCGCAGGTCATGACGGCGACATAAGTCATTGTGTCGCTATGTGCGACATCCGCAATTTAATGCGACATAGGGTGATGTGTCGCTATATGCGACATCCGAGGGTGTTGCGACATAGTCACTTGTCTCGCTATATGCGACATAGGTAATGGTTTTGCGACATAAGGGATTGTGTCGCAGAAGGTCCAGCCCTTCTGCGACATAACAGGCTGTCCACAACAAAAAGTGTCGGGTTTGTGGTCAAGCGACTTCGGTTTGACCCGAAACTTTTACACAAGTCTTATTTGAGTTTATAAAGCTTGCAGAAATTATTAGTTTGTGTCGGGAGTAAACCGAAGTGTTGATTCTATAAAATGGTCAAAACTGACATTTTCGACAAATGTTTAGAAAATGAGTTTTATTACTTTATATGGACATAATCAAGCTAGATAAACAACATAACATGTAAAAGAGTAAAATACAAGAGTTTTCGAAAGTGATCGTGTGAAGAAACCGAAAAGGTAGGAACGTAGAGCTCATCGCAGTGATCGTTTTCTTATAAATGAGCTTGGTGATTTGGTGGTGGTTTTTGGGCTGCCGTTTTTAGGGGAAGAGAGTGGCTAGAGAGATTGAGTGGAGATGTGGTTGAGTGAAATGGGGGTTTGGGTTGGGTAATTGAGTCAAAGAAGCAAGAGGGGTAGGGTGGGGGTGGTTTGTCCGGTTTCTAGGGGCCCCCATTTGGGGTGGAAGTCTCAACTTTTGTTTCCCTGTTTATGCTCCGTGCGGTGTTCGTTTCCTCGATCGTTTAAATGTTTAATTATCGTTATACGTTTTAATACGTGTGTTTCGTTAACGTTTTATGTCGCGATACTTCTAATGAAAGCATTATTATAAATACTTTATTTTAAGTTACTAAAATATTGTCGGGTCTCGGTTTGCGCGTTCGTTGCGTAATTTGTACATTTATTTAACTCGTGTAACTTTTTATTCGTACGCGTGAAATCGTAATATTTTTACTTGGAGTATTTTATCAAAATACTTAATAATGAATTATAAAAATATAATTTGGGTTTATTTCATTTGTCGGGCGCGTTTCACGCGTTGCTATTGCGTACGGTTAGTTTTAGACGACACGAAATACGTTTGTATATATTATCCAAATAATATATAAATAAAATGAGTTAATTAAATAATTTCCCACTATTTAATAAATTGTTCATCAACGTCCGTATTTGTGATTGTGTCGGATTCCATCCGATAATGAAATGCACAATTTAATTAAATCGTGTACGTGTGTATATATATAACCATATACAAAATGATACACATAAATAGCCCTAAACATAACTAATTACATGTATTAATAGAATGATTAGGCACTAAGTACTAGTCCTAATTTGACGAGTCGTAGGTGGAGTGGATTCTGTGAATAATTGTGGGTACTTGAGTTGCATTTGGTCTTCCCGTTCCCAAGTGAATTTCGGACCACGCCTTGAATTCCACTGGACTTTAACGATGGGAATACCACTTTGTTTCAACGGTTTGACCTCACGGTCCATGATTTCCACTGGGTTCTCGACGAAATGAAGTTTATCATCGATATGGATTTCGTCAAGGGGAATAATGAGTGTCTCATCAGACAGACATTTCTTCAGATTAGAAATGTGAAATGTGGGATGCACGCTACTAAGCTCTGGTGGTAGCTGCAACCGATATGCCACTAGACCAATCCTTTCAAGGATTTCAAAAGGTCCAATGTACATGGGATTTAACTTCCCACGTTTGCCTAAGCGGATGACACCTTTCCAAGGTGATACTTTCAGGAGTACTCGATCCCTAACCTGGAACTCGAGATGTTTGCGTCTCACGTCAACGTAACTTTTCTGATGATCACGCACGGCTTTGAGTCGGTTTTGTATACCCATGATCTTTTCTGTGTTTTTGTGAATGATTTCTGGACCAGTGAGTTGGCTATCTCCCACTTCGGTCCAACAGATAGGTGAGCGGAACTTACGATCGTACAGTGCCTCGAAAGGTGCAGCTTTGATGCTGGTGTGGTAGCTGTTGTTATACGAGAATTCGCACAATGGTAGATGGTTTTCCCAGTTCTTACCGAATTCAACTACGCAAGCTCGTAGCATATCCTCCAGTGTTTGAATGGTTTGTTCGCTTTGGCCATCGGTTTGTGGATGATATGCGGTACTCATATCTAGACGAGTACCCAATGATTTCTGAAGTGACTGCCAAAAGCGAGATGTGAAACGACTATCCCTGTAATAGATAATTAAGATGGGAACGCCGTGTCGGGATACAATCTCTTTCAGATAGATTCGTGTGAGGCGTTCCATTTTATCGGTTTCTTTGATGGCGAGGAAATGTGCAGATTTGGTGAGACGATCGACGATCACCCAAATGGTATCGCAATCGCTCGGTGTTTTCGGGAGTTTTATGATGAAGTCCATAGTGATCTGCTCCCATTTCCAGTGGGGAATTTCCGGTTGTTGAAGCAACCTAGAGGGTTTCTGATATTCGGCTTGACTTTCAAGCAAGGCACTTGCTGACGTATGTGGCGATTTCAACTTTCATGTTCGGCCACCAATAAAATTCTTTGATGCCATGATACATTTTTCGGATCCAGGATGGATAGAATATTTGGACTTGTGAGCTTCATCCATCACCAAGTCCCGAAGGTTTCCAAAACTGGGTAACCAGATTCGGTCAGAGAAGTACCTAACTCCGTTAGGTTTGATGTCAAACTGTTTATCCATGCCTCACAAGGCTTCGCTTTTGATGTTTTCAAGTTTCAAGGCTTCGAGTTGAGCGGTGAGAATTTGAATGTTTAGGTCGTTATGAATAGTCATACTAAGGGCTCGAACTCGAAGTGGTTTCGATCGTTCTTTTCGACTGAGGGCATCGGCAACAACATTTTCCTTCCCTGGATGGTATTTGATTTTGCAATCGTAATCGGTGAGCAACTCGACCCATCGACGTTGCCTCATGTTGAGATCTTTCTAATCAAATATGTGCTGGAGACTTTTGTTGTCGGTAAAGATTGTGCACTTAGTGCCGTAAAGATAATGTCTCCAGATTTTGAGAGCGAATACGACAACTCCAAGTTCAAGGTCATGGGTAGTGTAGTTCTTTTCGTGAATTTTCAGCTATGGAGAGGCGTAGGCAATTACCTTATCTCGTTGCATCAACACGCAACCAAGACCTTGGTGGGAAGCATCGCAGTACACCACGAAGTCATCGTTGCCTTTGGGTAATGATAGAATAGGAGCACTGCAAAGCTTTTGTTTCAGAAGTTGGAAAGCTGACTCTTGTTTATTTGTCCAGTCAAACTTCTTGTCTTTTTGAGTCAGTGTGGTGAGAGGTTGGGCTATTTTTGAAAAATTCTCAATGAAACGCTGATAGTACCCAGCAAGACCCAAGAATTGGCGTACTTTGGTTGGCGTAGTAGGTGCTTGCCATCACTTTATAGCGTCGATATTTGAAGGATCAACATGAATTCCTTGACTGTCAACCACGTGAACAACGAATTGAACGGTTTGCATCTAGAACTCACACTTAGAGAATTTGGCGTATAACTCCTCGTGTCTGAGCAGTTCTAGGATGGTTTTGAGATGCTGCGCATGTTCCTATACATTGCGCGAGTAAATGAGGATGTCATCGATGAAGACAATGACAAACTTGTCAAGATATGTGATTTGACGTAAAAAGTCACATTTTTGCGTACATAATTCCCACCTTTTTAGCCCCAAAATGGATGAAATCATTCAATATCAATACTTTTTCACCATAATTCATTATTAAGGCTAAAAATAAGGCATTGCTTCAAAAATCAAGTAAAATGGCTAAATAACGTACAAAACAAAGCATAAACAATACGGTCACGTTCTAAGAGCACTTTTTAGAATATTACCTTGAAATTATTCTTTGATTAGTTCATAATGATCTTCAGGTAATTACGATCACGTGGATATAAAGAACACTGAAAACGGATCAAGAATGAAGAAGTTGTGGCCAAACGAAGTTCGACCAGTGCACAAGACTTACGATCCAGCACACAAGACCACAGACCAAGGGGATACCACCCCATAGGGGCCGTATACCCCCCTGTAGGGGTGGTATACCCCCTCTATGGTGCCGGATACGCCCCGTTTGCTACCGAATACGCCCTATTTGCTACCGAATACGCCCTATTTGGTGTCGAATACGCCCCTGTTGGTGTCGAATTTCATAGCTCGGGGGTGTATTTCAGTGTGAAACTGGAGCGAGGGTGTTAAGTGTAAAATCGTATCTTGAATTCCTATAAATAGAGGCTTAAACCTCCTCATTTCTCATTCAATCAATCCCTCACAACACACAACTCATTTCACACACACTTCACTCTCTCTAGAGTTTCTCTCTAGACTTTCTCTCTCTAGTCTCTCTCTAGTTTCTCTCTCTAGGGAACTAGTGGGAAGATTAGGAGAGAATTCTTTCTTCTTAGAATAGCTATGTAATATAATTAGTAGAGGCTAGCGGTTGTAATATTTGGATATTATTTGAAGAAATACAAGCTGTTATTCTGCTCGCAATACGTATCGGTATTATCTATCCTTTATATTATTAATTTGTCATAATGTTCTTGTTTGATGTTTGTGATTTATTAATGATAGAAATGTTTATTGGTATGCTTTGTGATTAGTTGCTTGTATGTTTGCCATGATTTAGATAGTTATGAATGATGTTACATTAATTATCTATCTGTATAAATGGGAGTTGTTATACTTTGTTATCGGTCTAAACTTTACATAAATAGATCTTATCATTCACCCTTTCCAGGCTTTCACGTGACTATTGCCCTTAGGATAGGACTTTGAATACCCTAATACTACATAAATATAGTTATCTGTGTTTTTGTATGAAGCTGTGGACATGCTGTAAAACGGCCCAGTACTTAGTATAGCGCTGGAAACACCGTTGGTGAAGTATAAATGCGTGGAAGCTATGGACCGGTCGTAAGCATATGACACCGTGGATACCTTGAAGTTACCCTTCCTGAACATGGTCTAGGATATAAGCTATAGAAATGCTAAACCTTAACAGTATTATACACCGTGAGTATACCTAGGGATGAACGTCTGATCGTAATGGAGGGTCAATTTCATGACGGAAGGATTTGAGCTTAAAATAAGTAAAAAAGGAATTTTGAAAAGAAAGCGAAGACTCGTCAGTGGTCTAAGATGCTTAAACCCCTTAATTCCACTTTGCCGATAGTTTAGAGTAACAACGTAGAAAACCAGTACACAATTAGGTAATAACATTTAGACATAGGTGTTAAGAACGGTCAGAATATCCTGTAATGGTGGTTTGCTACCTTATTCATGCACCCAGGAGATATCTCCAAGAAGGGTCACTTGTCCTTATCGGACAGTGTTGGGGGTTGAATAACCTGATCTGATTAGAATCATGATAGCCTAGGTACTCAGTGACATACTAATTTAGAACCGGAACTAAATAAGTAGGGTCCTAGTGTTTACATCGAAGTTTATTTGTCTGTTAGCTGAATGTGTCCCCAATAATCATCATTCCAATGATACTCTATTCTAAATCATGGTGAACCACGTCTTTGTTATCCTTAAGTGTTACATATCTGCTAGCCTCCCTTTACTTTTATGCTTTCTTAGCATTTTAAATAAATAAAAACCCAAAAACAATCACCCTTCAATCTATAAAAAAAAAACCCAGCTTAATTACTAAGTTATTAGAACTAGCTCTGTTTCAATTCTACCGTCGTGAGGAACGACCCTGGATCATCCTTACCACATACTAATATTAGGTATTCGTACCTAGTATAGTAAGTAGTTCGGAAGGTTTTAGCTCCCCCCGACTATTATAAATTTAAAACCACCCTCCGATCGCCGCTCTCGACTGGAAGGTCTGTAACGACAGGGAAACGATTCCCTGACCGACCGTTGGGGCGCGATCAGGTTTTTGGCGCCGTTGTCGAGGACGGTAGTACGATTCAGAGCTTGTTTAGACAAATTTAGTTTTTAAGCGATCCTTTGGATTGGGATTCACCATCCCTATCCGAAGTTACTTTCTGCCCGTAGATTAGTGTAGTTAGATTAGATTAGCATAGTTTAAATTCCCTTCTCACCCCAACTTAAATTCTTAAACCTTCTTCGTGTGTTGTCTTTACTAATAACTTGGAAATGGCTACTCTACAACAACTAAAAGATCAAATTGATAGTCTTGCTAAATCAATCCGAGATAGATGTAGGAGTGATGCCCACTTAGATAACGAATGTCAAAGGAATAGTATGATTTATTCGGATAACATAGGGTACTTAGATCCTAAATTACAATATCATTATGACCCTTATGCTTTCCAAACACATCAATACCAGCCTTACTATCCTAAACCATTCAATATCTATCCACACTCATCTTACCCTATACACAAACCACTACCGTATGAAAGTTCTGACTTGGGAGATACGCCTATAACTTATCTCAGCAGTAATGCTACTCCTTCACCCTCTCAAACCACACTTGAACAACTAATGAAAGAACAAGATGACATGCTTAAAAGATGTTCTGATAAGCTGTCTGAAATAGATGCACTAGTCAAAGTGAGAAGTGAGAAAACTAGGAGTCAAGTTACAACTGATTATAGGCTACAGGAAGATGAAAGGCACCCACACACCACATCTACATCATTTGATACAGAATTTTATTCTCATGTGTCCGGTTGCAAAATTCCTTCCACCCCTACACCTACCCAGTCTTCTAAATTCACACTTCCACCCATTCTTAACCTATCCACGTCCGAGACCGACGAGGAGTTCATTCTAGAGGAACTCTCCAAACCACTACAACTCGAAACTACTGGCCAGGGTAACGAGTATGACGAGGTAGACGAAGAGATAGAAATAGATATCCCGGAGGTGGAGATTTATACAGAAGACCCAGCTTCAGAAGGACCGGAGGAATGCACACCATCTCTGAGAAGTGATTTCATGCCAACTCAAACCGACGTGGTTGACAACATCCCGCAACAAGTTGTGTTTAATGATGTCCCACATATCTTCCCGGATGAATCACCCCTTGATCTAGTTGAACCTTCTACCTAAGACCAGCCAGTTGCCCAAGTTGTCAATGAGAATGTTGCTACAAGATTGGAGACGTTAATGGACTATGTCCCACCTCCATGCCCAAAGTACAACATTATCATTGACCAAAAGACCATAGGAAGCAAGGAGGGATCTGCGTCATGGTTTCCCTTCAAACTATCTCTCCACCATATAATGTCTTATACATCATTGAGAGGTGAGGATTCCTTTGACCGACCCATTCTGTCAATCCAACCCAAGAAGGTATTAGAAGTTGAGAGATCTGTTATACCTCCTGTAGAACCATTTCCTCACTTTGAACCATCTCCTTATATTGGACATACCCTAGCGTTAACCTACTTTAAACTTTTAGGTGTGTACCAATATTACCCCTTGTGTCTACTGATGGATGCAAGGAAACCCCAAGGATTGCCTGATAAGTAGTGCTAGAGTCAAGCTAGTGACTCGAACAAAAACAAGCGCTTCTCGGGAGGTAACCCGTGTCTAACGTAGTTTTAATAGTAGGATAAGTCGTAAGCTAACCCAAATAAGTAGAAAATGATCCCTAAAAAATTGTTCCAAGTTTTCTTTATTTTTAGAACAAAAAGGATGGTTTGTGAAATTACTTCATTGAATTTTTTGTCAAAACCTTAAAACTTCCTACTCCCACTTGTTTGAGCTTTATTGCAAAATTTAATTTTTACATTATCTAAGATCTCAAGTTCTCAGTATCCCTTTCACTCTCATGGAAACCTACTAGGAGTTAGGAGCATTAGTCATACCCACTGGCATGTTTCGAGCATTTGAGGTACTTACATATATTTATGTGAGCATACATGAGATACTAATACTTAATTTGATATCCTGATCTGTATGTCAATACGTGTATTATGCTTGAACTCGTTTAAAAATGTGTACTTTGGATATCTCTATTCTTGGCTACCTAATTCAACTAATAATACTAGTATTTCCATATCTGCTACGGTGAAGTTTTAGGCAACTAACACTTTTAGTGTGAGATTAGACTCCAAGTCATATACTGGTTTGTTTCATCTTCAAAGTACTCACTTTGATAGTCTTTTCACAAACCAGTGAATCTCTTATTTGGAGGATAATCACTTGTTTGTTAGATCACGTTTGCTTGTTCCACTTGTACAAATGCCTAACAAGCAGGGATTGACGCCTATGGATGAAGAATCTTTGAGAATAATGGAAAGGCAACATAGGGAGCTTACATTTTATTAAATTTGGAAATCTCTGGAGCATTACCTTGCAGGGGAAGAGATGGTGCTTTCAGACACATATATGATTTTCTAGTTGTCTATGACTAGTTCATCAAGGAGAGGCTTTCACTCTTCCAGTATCCGGAGGACGCCATCACTTCGCTTTATTTTCTACAATCTATCTAAGTCAAGCTCTCGACTATAAAAGCAGCGCTTCTCGGGAGGCAACCCGTGCAATAAGACGTGTTGATAAGTTGTGTGTTGATAAGTGAAGATAAATCTCTGAATATCCTTCACACTTGGATATACCTCATCTTTTGCAAAATATTTTCAAAATATTTTAAAGCCACAACTCATCTTTTGCAAAAAAATCACTTGTCTCAGATAAATAGGAAACACTTTTCAAAAATTAGTTCATATGTTTCGAGCATTTGAGGTACTTGCATACTAGTTTTATGCATTATGCTCGTTTAAAAACATATGTTCTACAAAATGATTTGTAATAGAAAACATCTTTTCATTCTGAGACAGTGATTCTTTTTCATTGCAAAAATATGGAGTTAAAAGGTATATCCAACGTATTCACACTTAAGAGATTGATTCACAAATGATGGTTGAAATGGAAGGTAAGGTTCTCATTTAAAGGCAATCCCCCTAAAAGCCGAATAATCCTCATGGAGCTGCTGCAAAAGAAAGACTTTTCTTATCGGCACATATTCAGACTTTCAGCTTTTAGCTATCTGGGGAGTTTCTTCATCCTTTCTCCGTTTTTATCATTTTGCTTTACTTAGTACTGTTAATTAATCAAAGTAATCTATACCATATCCTAAGCTTATCACTAAGTGTGGGATTCCAGCCCAAAACAAACACTTGAGAAACATTTTCTTATATGTTTAAACTCTAAGTGTGGGATTTTACTTCCAATAAAATCTCCACTGAAGAGAACATTAGGGACAATGTTCCTCTAAGTGTGGGATAGCGGTATAGAATACCTTAGATAGATTTTTGTGTCCAAATAACAACTCAGAAAATGTTCCTCACTTTAAAAATAGATTAAATTTTTTGCATAAAACAAAGGAAAGCATGAGCTTAACTTCGACAGTAGATAGCTACTCATTCAGTTAGCTCTGCTATTTCTTTGAATTTTAATATTTCTAAGAGGAGCCATTTTTATATGAGTAAGTTATTTTGGAAAGTAGTGTAAATAAGGTAGAAATTTCTCAAATTAAGAAATGATAATCTTAGGGGTAGCGCATGACTAAGCACATACAACCCATATTAATTGCAGTGAGGTATCTTGAGCCTATATAAGCATTCATTTTAAATGCTTCACTATTCATTTGTTGTGTGTGCCGATGTATGCATTTTTGAATTAGAACTTGCTCCTGGTATGCATTTCGAGACCATATTGGTGAGTACCGTACGCGGTATAGGTGCAATTAGATGACCTTGACATTCTCTACGAAATAAACCCATTTTCTCATATCTCTTCAAGCCTAACCCTGCCGATACTCATTTTTAGTATCGATGATCCGCTTAGTAAACCCTGTTGAGCCTTAGCCTTTTCGTTTCTTGAAAACCCAAGTTTTAAAACCCACTCACTTCCATACCCACCAAAACCTTATCTTAGAATTTTTAAATTTTTGAAAAATGCTATTTAGGTATTCTTTTTGCTTTCACTCAAAAATCATAAATCTCGTGTTTTACTCAAAGTTTCTCGTGTGCGTTTCAATAATCAAAATCTCAAAAATATCGAGAAAGTCTAAAGGTGTGAAAAATTGACACCAAGTAAAATTCGAAATGTCAAAAGATTGAAAAAAATGAAAGTAAGAAAGGATCTCAAAAGGCAGAAAAAAAAATCTCTTAGAATTTCCTTGGCAAAGAAATTCTAAGCCAAATAATATGTCATAGAAATAAAGCTAAGTGCTTCAAATCTCCCGAAAACTCTAATCTCTGAAAGATATAATCTTCCATATGTTTTCAAAAAGATAGAAGTCAAAATAGCTATCTTTACTTCCTTACCGTTATCCTTTCCATTTTCATTAAAAAGCGTATCTAAATAAAGTTTTTCATAAGTTTAAAAGTCCTGAGATAAGCATACCCCCTTTAAAACCTTAAAAATACCCACTATCCATACCCTTTAACCCTCACCTCACACAAAACCCCGATGAATGTCTTGGGATAACTAGCACCGTCCTCACGTAAGTGGTGAAGATTTGATTCTCGATCAAGCCTATGACGATGAATGTTGCATGCCTGGCTTTTGAGCGATTTCGTTTGTTTAGAATGATAGGAAACCCGATACACTTATGAGTGAATTGAGTGACCACCTGGTGAGATTGCCTAAGTCATGTGTATGCCAAAGATCACGAGAATCAGAAGCATGCCCAAAGATATTCATTTCTTATTTCTGGAACAAATATTTTATTTGTCTCAATTTTCTGAAACAAGTTACTTTTATGAAGAATGGTTGTTTTTAGAAATATTTTAATTCGCAAAAGTCATACCTAAAACATCTTTTTAAAGTGAGGATAGTTGAAGTATTGCTTGAGAACAAGCAATGTCTAAGTGTGGGATATTTGATTTGACGTAAAAAGTCACATTTTTGCGTACATAATTCCCACCTTTTTAGCCCCAAAATGGATGAAATCATTCAATATCAATACTTTTTCACCATAATTCATTATTAAGGCTAAAAATAAGGCATTGCTTCAAAAATCAAGTAAAATGACTAAATAACGTACAAAACAAAGCATAAATGATATGGTCACGTTCTACGAGCACTTTTTAGCATATTACCTTGAAATTATTCTTTGATTAGTTCATAATGATCTTCAGGTAATTACGATCATGTGGATATAAAGAACACTGAAAACGGATCAAAAATGAAGAAGTTATGGCCAAACGAAGTTCGACAAGTACACAAGACTTACGATCCAGCACACAAGACCACGGACCATGGGGATATCACCCCACAGGGGCCGTATACACCCCCTTAGGGGCCGTATACCCCCCCTTTGGGACCGTATACCACCCTGTAGGGGTGGTATACCCCCTCTATGGTGCCGGATACGCCCCATTTGCTACCGAATACGCCCTATTTGCTACCAAATACGCCCTATTTGGAGTCACATACGCCCCTGTTGGTGTCGAATTTCATAGCTCGGGGGTGTATTTCAGTGTTAAACTGGAGCGAGGGTGTTAAGTGTAAAATATTATCTTGAATGCCTATAAATAGAGGCTTAAACCTCCTCATTTCTCATTCAATCAATCCTTCACAACACACAATTCATTTCACATACACTTCACTCTCTCTGGAGTTTCTCTCTCTAAACTTTCTCTCTCTAGGTTCTCTGTCTAGTCTCTCTAGTTTCTCTCTCCAGGGAACTAGTGGGAAGATTAGGAGAGAATCCTTTCTTCTTAGAATAGCTATGTAATATAATTAGTAGAGGCTAGCGGTTGTAATATTTGGATATTATTTGGAGAAATACAAGCTGTTATTCTGCTCGCAATACGTATCGGTATTATCTATCCTTTATATTATTAACTTGTCATAATGTTCTTGTTTGATGTTTGTGATTTATTAATGATAGAAATGTTTATTGGTATGCTTTGTGATTAGTTGCTTGTATGTTTGCCATGATTTAGATAGTTATGAATGATGTTACATTAATTATCTATCTGTATAAATGGGAGTTGTTATACTTTGTTATCGGTCTAAACTTTACATAAATAGATCTTATCATTCACTCTTTCCAGGCTTTCACGTGACTATTGCCCTTAGGATAGGACTTTGAAAACCCTAATACTACGTAGATATAGTTATCTGTGTTTTTGTATGAAGCTGTGGACATGCTGTAAAATGGCCCAGTACTTAGTATAGCACTGGAAACACCTCTGGTGAAGTACAAATGCGTGGAAGCTACAGACCGGTCGTAAGCATATGACACCGTGGATACCTGGAAGTTACCCTTCCTGAACATGGTCTAGGATATAAGCTGTGGAAATGCTAAACCTTAACAGTATTATACACCGTAAGTATACTTAGATTTATACGAGCTGTGGAAATAACTGAATGCATTATACACCGTAAGTATACCTAGGGTTGAACGTCTGATTGTAAAGGAGGGTCTATTTCATGACGGAAGGATTTGAGCTTAAAATAAGTAAAAAAGGAATTTTGAAAAGAAAGCGAAGACTCGTCAATGGTCTAAGATGCTTAAACCCCTTAATTCCACTTTGCCGATAGTTTAGAGTAACAACGTAAAAAACCAGTACACAATTAGGTAATAACATTTAGACATAGGTGTTAAGAACGGTCAGAATATCCTGTAATGGCGGTTTGCTACCTTATTCATGCACCCAGGAGATATCTCCAAGAAGGGTCACTTGTCCTTATCGGACAGTGTTGGGGGTTGAGCAACCTAATCTGATCAGAATCATGATAGCCTAGGTACTCAGTGACATACTAATTTAGAACCGGAACTAAATAAGTAGGGTCCTAGTGTTTACACCGAAGTTTATTTGTCTGTTAGCTGAATGTGTCCCCAATAATCATCATTCCAATAATACGCTATCCTAAATTTTTGTAAACCACGTCTTTGTTATCCTTAAGTGTTACAAATCTGCTAGCCTCCCTTTACTTTTATGATTTCTTAGTATTTTAAATAAATAAAATCCCAAAAACAATCACCCTTCAATCTATAAAAAAAAAACCCCAGCATAATTACTATGTTATCAGAACTAGCTCTGTTTCAATTCTACCATCGTGAGGAACGACCCTGGATCATCCTTACCACATACTAATATCAGGTATTCGTACCTAGTAATAGTAAGTAGTTTGGAAGGTTTTGGCTCCCCCCGACTATTATAAATTTAAAACCACCCTCCGATCGCCGCTCTCGACTGGAAGGTCCGCAACGACAGGGAAGCGATTGCTTGACCAACCATTGGGGCGCGATCAATATGGTTTGCACACTCGGTTCATAAGGTCCATGAATACATCCAGTGCGTTCGTTAAACCGAATGGCATCACTTGAAACTCATAATGCCCGTAGCGAGTTCGGAAAGCAGTTTTCGGAATATCAGAATCACGAACTCGAAGTTGATGATAACCTAACCGTAGATTGATTTTTAAATAAAAACTTGATCCCTGGAGTTGGTCGAACAGGTCATCAATACGAGGGAGTGGATAACGGTTCTTGACGGTGAGTTTGTTGAGTTCGCGGTAGTTGATACACATTCTGAAAGAACCGTCTTTCTTTTTCACGAATAAGACCGGAGCTCCCCAAGGCGAAGAACTCGGTCGGATGAATCCTTTGTCCAGGAGTTCTTGTAGTTATGTAGACAACTCCTGAAGTTCGGATGGAGTTAAGCGGTAGGGTGTGCGTGCCACGGGTGCTGCACCGGACACAAGATCGATGGAGAATTCTACCTATCTAGGTGGTGGAAGGGCAGGTAATTCCTCAGGAAAGACTTTTGGAAAGTCTCGAACGATAGGCACATCCTCAAGTCGCTTCTCCTCTGACTTTTTCTCCATGATGTGTGCGAGGATTGCCTGATAACCCTTTCTCAAGTACTTACGGGTTTTCATGCATGAGATGATATTCAATCTCGTTCCACCGGTCTTCCCTTGTATGATTAAAGTACTACTGGTGACGAGAGGAATACGAATGATTTTATCATAACAAATGATATCGGCTCGATGCTTGGACAACCAGTCCATGCCAACAATAATGTTGAAACTTTTGATTTCGACGGGTATGAGGTTGATGGGGAAAGGTTCATTCGCGAGGGTTAAGGTGCAATCAGGTAATACACTATCAGCCTCGATTAGTTTTCCATTAGCTAGCTCTATAGTATATAAAGTATCTAATGCAACAGGTGTAATATCAAGTAGTGGGCTGAACTCGTTTGATATGAAACTCTTGTCAGCACCAATAGCAAGCAGAACATAAGCAGATAAATTGTTGATAAGGAACATACCCGTGACCACATCAAGGTCTTGACGGGCATCCTTAGAGTTAAGTACGAAAGCTCTATCTCGTGCATTGTTTTGGTTGCCCTTGTTCTTGCGTTTCGAGCAATCATTCCTGAAGTGTCCGGTGTCTCCACATTCGTAACAGGCTCGAGGTTGATTGGTGTTGGTGTTGTTGTTGGGATTGTTGTTGTTGTTCTTGGGAGATCGGCAGTCCTCGGCAAGATGCTCGTACCGCTTGCATTTGTTGCAAGGAGTACCACAAGGACCGTCATGATGGCGGTTGCACTTGGAACAAAAGGGCTTTGTCCCCGTGTAAGCCCGCTTGGGTTCAGTGTTGGAAGTGTAAGCTTTGATGGTGTCGGGTCTCTTGTTCTGGTTGTTGTTGTCAGTCCATTTTCTGTTGTTGTTGTTGTTGGAAGATGGAGAGGGTGTTTCACGAATGAAAATCATTGCCATAAGTTCATGTGCCAAGCGGATGGCACTCTGAATGGTTGCTGGTCGGGATAAGGCGACGTTCCCCTGGATGTTTTCCGGGAGACCGCGGATGTACCTCTGGATGCATTTTTGCTCAGGGTCTACCCTAGATGGGCAGAGCAGAGCAAGTTGTTGGAACCTGGCGGTAGAACCAATGATGTCGGTTCCCTGAACCGATAAGCTCCAGAACTCCTCCAACAATTTCTGGAGTTCTTCGTTGGGACAGTACTCCTCTGTGAGCATCTTTTTCAGATCCTCCCAGGGAAGTAGATAAGCAATGTCGATGCCTACAGAATTGGCATATGAATTCCACCAAGTGAGAGCACCTTCCTGAAAGGTGCAAGTGGAGAACTTAACCTTGGTATCCTCCGTACAATTGCTGATACGGAAGACAGATTCCATCCTTTCGAACCATCTGATCAGTCCGATGGCCCCTTCAGTGCCCTTGAAGTACAAGGGTTTGCAGTTCAGGAAGTCCTTGTAGGAATAGGGTTTGGCTGCTGGGTTGGTATTCAGTGTGTCTTCGCTGCCAGAACTTGGCTGTCGGGCAGCTAAGGCTTGAGTCACACTCTGGGCAATGAGTTGAGCGAATTCAACATCGTCGTACGTGTGTCTTCTTGGAGGCATGGTGTTGGGTAAACAAGGAAGGGATGAGTGAGACGTTTACACATGATTTTGATATAACACTTATGTATATAATAAGGTAATATACAACATGAAAATCAACAGAGTAAGATAATACGTTAGGGTTAGTAATCATTTCACGATATAAAGTTCAAATGATTACAGAATTCAGAGTTTACGAAAGGTTACAGAACCTAAAGTTACAAAATATGCTGGGAATTGTTACATCCGGTCGAATTACATAGATTTCTACATAGGTAACTAACGGATTACAAGATAGAGACTACACTAGTCTTGACGCAGATTGAGTAGTGGCAATAGAGAAGTGAGGTGGTCAACGGACTCTACAAGCCGGCTAACCATCCTGAGCGCCTCCTCGGTTTCCTGCAGGCGTGTTTCGCACAGATGCAACCTGATGCCAGCCGAACGGTCGGTTTTTAGGAATTGCTTCCTGTCGTTGCGGGCCTCCCGCTTGGCTGGATCAATGGGTTTTAAAATTTGTTTTTGCTGGGCCTAAGTATACTAAAGCTATGGGTGAGTACAGCGATAGGTATGACCTAGGGTCGTTCTTCAAACTACAACGGGCATGGGATCTAGGACTTTAGTTATCTATGGGGATTTAGCTAGGGTTTAAAATAGGTTTTGGTTTGTTTTGGTTTTAACTAACTACTAATTATCTAAAATTAAATTAAAATAAAGTAAAGTGGAGGTGAGGTGAGGTGGCAACGAGAACTTATAGGTGAAGCGAGTGTTTACTATGATAATTACTCATGCTATTTAGGGGTAGTTAATGGGATAAAGCCTTAGTTAAGATGACAGCAATATTTCCTAATGAGCCATAACTCCTAGCCTATTATCTATCTAACGTAGAGTTGTCCGCAATCAGATAAATAACATGTCACGTGGATAACAGTTATGGAATGTAAACTACACCGGAAGTTGTCCCAAATGTAGCAACCAATTTAACCAACAACCATCCTCGAGTCTTGTTCCCCAATCTCGGACATTTGAGATATCCGAATCATGGCATGAATTGTTGAATAAACAAAAACATGAACAGGGGTTTCCTACCGGGACAAGTTGGGATGGTCTGGTCTAGTGGCTGATTAAATTGTTCATCATTATTTCATATAAATCATTTTAACTATTTTTATGCATGTTAAACTGGTGTATGCAATTGATAAATATTCGAAAACCTAATCATGTAACTAATCAGCATAACAGATACTAGCATGCAAACCCTAAGCAACAATCAAACAAGAACATGCAAAAAGGCAACATAGCAGGGATCAATTATGCAGAGTGATGGGGTACATGGTTAAGTCTTCTCTAAGACACTTGTTAAATGACCTGAATCTAATCTATCTCTAATCCTACGCTCCGTGTCTCCCTCCGGTAATATTTCAACAAGGAGAACACCGGCCATGTCGAGTTCAACGATCATCAGACACAGAATAATTAGCGGCATACAACTAGCAATTGGCCAAGCCTAGAAGGATGTTACTAACCACAGCATAAGTTGGATAGATAAACATTTGAGATTCAATTCATAGATTCAAATATAATCCAACAGCATATAGACAGAGTGACAGCATGATTTAAGTATAACTACCCTAGCGTGGCAACTATCATAGCAAACACAGATTTGTCTAGCTAAGCATGGCAATAATCCTAGCAAGTAATTCTAAACAAGTATAGCAACTAAACAACATTATTTAAAATAACAAGATAGAGATTATAATAGAACCTGACAAAGCGTTATTACAAATCGTGCGACACCGCAGTCTCGGAGCACCTCCGTTACAAGTAAGCTACTAATATACTAGCTTAACTAACCTAATTAACTAACTAACTAATTTTTAGAGAGAGAGTAGTGAGAGAAAGAGAGAAATTCTAAGAAAACATAAAACATGTCTTAAAATGGTGAGGAAGTGATTGTATTTATAGGCATCGTACAGCCGTATCCGTAGACCGTATCCAAACCTTCAAACGCACAACCGTATCGCAAAGGCGAATAAAAATCAGATTTTTATCACCCAAACACATGATACGGCTGAGCTGGACCGTATACGGCTGAACTGGACCGTATACGGCTGAACTGGACCGTATACGGCTGAGCACAGGGTGAATACGGCTGAACCAGGCCGTATACGGCTAGACACAGGCCGTATACGGTCTGTGCAGGCCGTATACGGTCCAGGCCCAGCCGTATACGGTCTGGACCAGCCGTATACGGCTTGGTTCAGCTGTATGCTGGTTCTTCGGTTCTTCGTTTCTTCGTTCGGGCGTAACTTCTTCGTCGTTTATCCGTTTTGAGCGTTCTTTATATCCACGCGTTCGTATTTTCCTAACGAAGAAAATGACATAAGTTAGAGGTCATAATTCTTTATGTGGCTCAAAAAGTGCTAGAACGAGTGAACGAGAATGCTTATGATCGTATTCGTTAGATTTATCGTGTTTTTCGACCATTTTAGTTGACTTTTGAAACATTGTCTATATTTTGGCCCATGTGACAAGTTTTAATGATAAAGTATCTATTTTGATTAGTTTCGTCACATATTGGGCTAAAAAGGTGAGATTAATGCACATAAAAATATGACTTTTTGCGTGTTATCAAATATCCCACACTTAGACATTTGTTTGTCCTCAAGCAAACTTACCCTCTAAGAATTCACCATAAAAAAAGTTTTTGATTTTGACCCACAACGAAGAATTCACACAGATTGGAAACAAGTATTTGCCTGTTAGATAAATAAGAGGTGTTCACATGAAGTATCTAAAGGTTTTCAAGATGATTCACTTAGGCAAACTTTCAATTCTCAAATTTGTGGAATATACACGACTGGGCGATCTCACTGGTGGTCACTCAATTCACTCAAAGTGTATCGGGGTTCCTATTATCCTAAGCCAAATGAAAAATCGCTCAAATACCAGTCGTGCAGCACTCGTCGTCATAGGCTTGCCCGAGGATCAAATCTTCATCACTTAGACAGGAACGGTACTGATTATCCCAGGACATTCAAATGGGTTGTAGTGCTTGGTGTGGGTTTAAAAGGGTATGGATAGATTGGGGGTATCTTGGTTTTTAAGGGTGTTTGCTTATCTTGGGACTTCTAAAAAAAACTCTATCTAGATATCCTTTTTAATGAAAACGGAAACGGATAACACTTTTGGGGGATAAGATAGCTATTTTGACTTCTACCTTTTGAAAACACGCGGAATGATATTTCTTTTGAAGAGTCGAGTTTTCGAGAGAGTTGAAGCACTTAGCTTTATTTCAGCTATTTTCTTTTCTTTTTCTTTGCTTTTCTATTTCTATTTCTATTTTTGGGCTTAGATTTTTCTTGCCAAGAAATTTAGAAGGGATTTTCTTTTATTTCCCCTTCTTGAGATCCCTTCTTATTTTCATTTTTCAATCCTTTGATTTTTTTTTAATTTTTTTTTTAATTTTTTTTTGAGTTTACTTTGGTGCCAATTTTTCGCACCACATGACTCTCGATTTTTTTCTGTATAGATCAATAAAACACACACGAGATGTTTTAGTAAACATTATTTGTGATTTTTGGAGTGAAAGCAAAAAGGAATACCTAAATATCTCTTTTTTAAAAAATACTAAGATAAGTTTCTGGTGGGTAGGGGAATAAGGGGTTAAAAATTTGGGTGAATAAAAGAAAAATAGGCTAAATACCTAAATATCTCTTTTTTAAAAAATACTAAGATAAGTTTCTGGTGGGTAGGGGAATAAGGGGTTAAAAATTTGGGTGAATAAAAGAAAAATAGGCTAAGGCTCAACAGGGTTTTCTAAGCAGATCATCAACACTAAAATTGAGTGTTGGAAGGGTTTTTGGCTTGAAAAGATATGTGAAAAGGGGTTTAAATCCTAAGGAATGTCAAGAAATGTTTGTTTAAATGTTAAAGCTTTGCGAGGTCACCTGTTCATTCGCATTTGTATACTATGAATAAAACTTATCTGATGTATATGTAGGAGTGTGGCATTGTCAGATATTTGGGTTATCCTGCATCGTTAGTTTAGGGATGATAATACTAAAGCAGAAATAACTAAGAAATAAATAAAATAAGATAAGCTATGGGGTGCCTCCCAAGAGCGCTTGTTTAGAGAGTCTCTAGCTTGACTCCTTATACCTACTAGTCGGCTCAAGGTGGTTCAAAGATATAGACTTCCTCACCAGAGGGGAAATCTTCGATGTAGTGCTTTAAGCGATGGACACTGACTTTAAAATTACCATCCGGGGCTTCTAGTTCGACTGCTCCGAAGGTAAAGACTTTTGATACAACAAATGGTCCGCTCCACCTTGATCTGAATTTGCCGGAGAATTTCTTGAAGTGCGAATTGAAGAGAAGAACTTTGTCTCCGGGCTTGAACTTAGAATATTTGAGTTTAGCATCATGAGTATTCTTTGTTTGTTCTTTGAAGTGCAGAGAGCTATCATATGCTTGGTCTCTTAATTCGGCTAGTTCATTCAGTTGCATTTTCCGATGTGATTCAATTGCAGAAGGGTCTAAATTACAATCTCTTAGCGCCCAGTGAGCTTTATACTCCAACTCTATTGGCAGATGACATGCTTTTCTGTAGACTAGTCTGTAGGGCGTGGTTCCTAGTGGCGATTTATATGCAGTTCTGAACGCCCACAGAGCATCGTCTAATTTTTCAGCCCATCTTTCCCTATGATTAACCACGGTTCGTTCAAAAATTCTCTTGAGCGCTCGATTTGTCACTTCGGCTTGCCCATTCGTCTGTGGGTGGTAAGTCGTAGAGGTCTTATGGGTGACACCATAATATTGTAATGTCCTCATAAACTGAGTATTACAGAAGTGCGTGCCTCGATCACTAATGATCGCCTTTGGAGTACCAAAACGTGAGAAGAGCTGCTTTAAGAATTTCACCACTACTCGGGAATCATTTGTAGGAAATGCTTGAGCTCCGGCCCATCTGGAGACATAGTCGACAGCAACCAGAATATACTCTTTCCCATATGATTTTGGGAATGGTCCCATAAAATCCAACCCCCATATATCAAAGATCTCGCAAGCTTGGATGTTAGTAAGTGGCATTTCACTTCTCGATGAAATACTTCCAAACCTTTGGCAAGCATCGCAGCGTTTCACCAAGTCATGAGCGTCTCTGAATATAGTAGGCCAGTAGAAGCCAGAGTCATATACCTTTCTTGCAGTCATATTTGCTCCATGATGTCCTCCAGTTGGTCCGTGATGACTTTGGTGAAGAATGTTCCTTGCCTCCCTCTCGTCTGCGCATCTTCTGATGATTTGGTCCGGGCATACTTTGAATTAGTATGGATCGTCCCAATAGTTGTTCCTTACGTCTCTAAAGAATTTGCGCCTTCTAGAGGTGGGCATTCCTTTTGGCACAATTCCTCCAACAAGATAATTTGCGTAGCTGCATACCAAGGGTTGTAAGTGAATTGAGATCCCTTTTGGTATCCTCCGATATTCATGAGTTGTTCTTCAGGAAACTGGTCTTGAATCTCTCTCTCATCAAGCTTCTCCATCGACGGATTTTCCAGTCGACTAAGATGATCTGCTGCGACATTCTCGGCTCCCTTTTTATCCTTGATTTCTATGTCAAATTCTTGGAGGAGGAGAATCCATCTAAGCAGTCTTGGCTTAGCGTCTTTCTTTTTGAAGAGATACTTCAAGGCTGAGTGATCTGTATAGACAATAGTTTTGGACAATATTAAATAAGAACGAAATTTATCAAAAGCGAATACTACCGCAAGAAGCTCTTTCTCTGTTGTGGTGTAATTCTCTTGTGCATCAGTGAGTGTCTTGCTGGCGTAGTAGATTGGCTGAAACTGCTTCTCCTTCCTTTGCCCTAAGACAGCTCCAACAGCGAAGTCACTAGCATCGCACATGATTTCGAACGGAAGACTCCAATCAGGGGCGACCATGATCGGTGCATGTGTGAGCTGATCCTTTAAAATGTTGAAAGCTTTAAGACAGTCATCTGAAAAGACAAACGGAGTATCCTTCTCGAGAAGGTGCGTCATAGGTCGAGAGATCTTAGAGAAATCCTTGATAAAGCGACGGTAGAATCCGGCGTGACCTAGAAAACTGCGAATGGCTTTAACAGAAGTAGGTGGCGGAAGTTTGGCAATAGTCTCAACTTTGGCTTTGTCAACTTCAATTCCAGATTTTGATATTCGATGTCCTAAAACTATTCCTTCTTTCACCATAAAGTGGCACTTTTCCCAATTTAAGACAAGATTTGATTCTTCGCATCGGGCTAGCATCCTTTCAAGGTTGGAAAGACAAGATGTGAAGGAATCACTGAAGACTGAGAAGTCGTCCATGAATACATCCATACACTGTTCAATCATGTCATGGAATATTGCCACCATACACCTTTGAAATGTTGCAGGCGCATTGCATAAACCGAATGGCATGCGGCGGTAGGCAAAGGTACCATATGGACATGTGAATGTCGTCTTTTCCTGGTCCTTTGGATCGAGAGGAATTTGAAAATAGCCATAGAAACCATCGAGGAAGCAGTAATATTCATTCCCTGATAATCTTTCCAACATCTGATCGATGAACGGCAGAGGGAAGTGATCTTTCCGGGTGGCTTCATTTAATTTCCGGTAGTCGATACACACCCTCCATCTGGTGACAGTTCGTGTAGGAATCAATTCATTATCTTCATTAGCGATAACCGTCATTCCTCCTTTCTTTGGGACAACCTGAACTGGGCTGACCCATGAGGAATCTGAGATAGGATAGATCAAACCAGCATCTAAGAGTTTGATAACCTCTTTCTTGACCACGTCTTGAATCTTCGGGTTTACTCTCCTCTGACTCTGTATGGAAGGTTTGAAGTCGTTTTCTATGATTATCTTGTGTGTGCAGTAATTTGGACTGCTCCCTTGTATATCAGAAATCTTCCATGCAATCGCCTTCTTGTGTGACTTCAAGACCTGGATAAGTCTTGCTTTCTCTTTAGGTGAAAGACCTTTGGCAATTATGACGGGTAGATGTGAGGTTCCTTCGAGAAAATCATATTCCAAGTGAGGGGGTAATTCCTTCAGCTCCAATTCTGGCGGTTCTTCGATAGAGGGTTTCATTCGAGCGATCTCGTCTCTTTGTAACTCGTCATACTCCTTTTGGAACTCTGATTCTTCTGGAGATGAGTCGGCTGTAGTGGCTGATGCTATTTCTACTAGTTCTGTCTCATTGGAAAGCGTGTTCTTCTTTAACTCGTATTTGCAGGTAGATGATGAAGAGGTTGCATTATCCTCAGTGATGATGACATCATTGTTGTCGGTGAGTGCGAACTTTTGAAATTGAGCTTTAGAAGAAGTACTTATGGTGATTTTTGGATTTGATTTCTCACAACCTTCAGATAGTTGTGGCAAAGTACCGGAATCCATCTCCTCGAAAGATTTGAGAATCTCAGCTACAGACGGAGACGATTCGGGTATCGGAAAAAACTGATTTCTTCTTAAAAGTGTGATAGGGATGCCTTCACCTAAAGGAACAACAACAACAGAGTTGTTCGTGGGAGAGTAGTTAGGCGGTGCTAAAGGATTCTTCATTTCAGGTAAGGGAAATAGCAGCTCTCCGGAAGGTGCTGATTGGTCAGAGATAGCCGAGCAGAGTCCGATGTCGTTCGGGCAAAGTCTTCTTTTGGTGATGACAGTGCTGGAGAAAGGTTCGTTACTGCTGACTGCTAGAATCTCCTCCAAATGCTCGTCATATATTTCCTGCATGGCATCCACAAGACCAAGATCTTCTCCCATAGGGTGCTTCATCAACTTATCGACATTAAAGGTGACTTCCTCTGCTCCGACCCTCAGTTTTAAAGATTTTTCGTTTACATCTATCACAGCCTTGGCAGTGTTTAGGAAAGGTCTACCAAGGATGAGGGGAACGTGGGCATCTTCCTTAATATCCATAATGACAAAGTCAACCGGGAAGATAAATTTACCGACTCGGACCATTATATCTTCAGCAATTCCTCGGGGGAGTTTAACTATCTATCAGCTAATTGGATGGTCATTTGAGTGGGTAGCAGTTCACCTAATCCTAGTTTCTTATAGAGAGAGTAAGGCATAAGATTGACACTAGCTCCTAGGTCAGCTAAGGCGTTACTAACATGGATGTTTTGAAGAAAACAGGGAATAGTGAAACGGCCAGTATCTCCTAGTTTGGGTGGAAGGCCATGTAACATGATTGCTGAGCATTCAGCATCTAAGGGTAAACTAACTATTTGTCTTAATTTTTCCTTATTTGAAATGAGTTCTTTGAAAAACATAGCACAGCTAGGCATCTCTACTAAAGCGTCTAATAGTCTAACGTTTAAGTGCAGGCTTTTAAACATGTCTAGATATTTCCTAAATTGTGCTTCCTGTTTCTCTTTCTTAAGCCTACCAGGGAAGGGTATCCTAGTTTGTGGAATGATTTCTGGGGCTTTAGGTGATACTGGATCTGGTGCAGTGACAGGGGTGTCACTAGGCACTGGATCAGTGGTCGGTTCAGAGATAGGAAGTTGATTTGAAGAATTATCTGAGGACTTCTCATTTCTGGTTTCTTTACCTCCTCTAGTGATGACCATGATTCCTCCTTGGTTCTCAACTTTTAAAAACAGTTGTTTAAGACTAACTTCCAGGTTTTTGATTAAATCTTCTGATATTTTAAGTAAATCATCAATTTTATCTTGAAAATCTATTACTTGTTGGTTTATGTTCATTTGATCAACTATGAAATTAGTCAAAGTTTCATTATAGTGTTGTTGAGAATATACGGGGGAATCTGACATATTAGAGGATAAAGGTTGCAGAAACTGAGTAGGTGGCCGCTGAATGAAAGGTTTAGAATGAAAGTTCGATTCAGGGTTTTTAACAAGAATTTCTTCCGTACCTTTACGAGGCTGAGGTGTAGAAGATTGAAGATCCTTGAAGACTCTGGAGAGATTGTCCACTTGAGCTTGCAGAGCTTCAAAGGATAGGCTTGAAGTACTAGTTACTTCCTTAGCCGGTTCGCCAAACTCCCAGTCATGTTGATGCATTGCTATCGTCTCAACTAGCTCCCAGGCTTCTTCAGAAGTGTGTGACATGAAATTTCCTTGAGAAGGAGCATCGAGGGTTGACTTGTGCTGAGGAGTCAGACCATTGTAGAATATGGAAAAAGATATAGTCGGAGACTTCTCTTGAAATCCCTGATTGCTCACAGGAATTAGAAAGATTGATGAATCTATCCAAATGTGAATTTGGATCATCGAGCGGAAAACCGTGAAATTGGCAGAAGGTTTTGAGTAACTTGAAAATGCTAGGCTTAATTTCAAAGTTTTCGTCGGGCAGCATGATAGGTCCTCCTCTTCCTTCCAGTAGTGGAGCACAGGTTGAGGCGAGAGTAATACGATTCGTCATAGCTGATGAAGTTCGGGTTTGGTAGAAAACAGAGTTTTGGAAAGGAAAGAACAGAAAAGGAACTTTCGGATGATATTGATCTTCCAAAAGGATCGCTAAATAACTAAGACAACTAAATTCCTTAATCGGTCGTTGTAGTCCCCGGCAGCGGCGCCAAAAAGCTTGATCCAAGCCGAGGAATTGCTTCCTGTCGTTGCGGGCCTCCCGCTTGGCTGGATCAATGGGTTTTAAAAATTTGTTTTTGCTGGGTCTAATTATACTAAAGCTATGGGTGAGTACAGCGATAGGTATGACCTAGGGTCGTTCTTCAAACTACAACGGGCATGGGATCTAGGACTTTAGTTATCTATGGGGATTTAGCTAGGGTTTAAAAGAGGTTTTGGTTTGTTTTGGTTTTAACTAACTACTAATTATCTAAAATTAAATTAAAATAAAGTAAAGTGGAGGTGAGGTGGCAACGAGAACTTATAGGTGAAGCGAGTGTTTACTATGATAATTACTCATGCTATTTAGGGGTAGTTAATGGGATAAAGCCTTAGTTAAGATGACAGCAATATTTCCTTATGAGCCATAACTCCTAGCCTATTATCTATCTAACGTAGAGTTGTCCGCAATCAGATAAATAACATGTCACGTGGATAACAGTTATGGAATGTAAACTACATCGGAAGTTGTCCCAAATGTAGCAACCAATTTAACCAACAAGCATCCTCGAGTCTTGTTCCCCAATCTCGGACATTCGAGATATCCGAATCATGGCATGAATTGTTGAATAAACAAAAACATGAACAGGGGTTTCCTACCGGGACAAGTTGGGATGGTCTGGTCTAGCGGCTGATTAAATTGTTCATCATTATTTCATATAAATCATTTTAACTATTTTATGCATGTTAAACTGGTGTATGCAATTGATAAATATTCGAAAGCCTAATCATGTAACTAATCAGCATAACAGATACTAGCATGCAAACCCTAAGCAACAATCAAACAAGAACATGCAGAAAGGCAACATAGCAGGGATCAATTATGCAGAGTGATGGGGTACATGGTTAAGTCACAAGTGTCCCGAAAGTTCTCTCTAAGACACTTGTTAAATGACCTGAATCTAATCTATCTCTAATCCTACGCTCCGTGTCTCCCTCCGGTAATATTTTTCAACCAGGAGAACACTGGCTATGTCGAGTTCAACGATCCTCAGACACAGAATAATTAGCGGCATACAACTAGCAATTGGCCAAGCCTAGAAGGATGTTACTAACCACAACATAAGTTGGATAGATAAACATTTAAGATTCAATTCATAGATTCAAATATAATCCAACAGCATATAGACAGAGTGACAGCATGATTTAAGTATAACTACCCTAGCATGGCAACTATCATAGCAAACACATATTTGTCTAGCTAAGCATGGCAATAATCCTAGCAAGTAATTCTAAACAAGTATAGCAACAGCACAACATTATTTAAAATAACAAGATAGATATTATAATAGAACCTGACAAAGCGTTATTACAAATCGTGCGACACCGCAGTCTCGGAGCACCTCCGTTACAAGTAAGCTACTAATATACTAGCTTAACTAACCTAATTAACTAACTAACTAATTTTTAGAGAGAGAGTAGTGAGAGAAAGAGAGAAATTCTAAGAAAACATAAAACATGTCTTAAAATGGTGAGGAGGTGATTGTATTTATAGGCATCGCACAGCCGTATCCGTAGACCGTATCCAAACCTTCAAACGCACAACCGTATCGCAAAGGCGAATAAAAATCAGATTTTTATCACCCAAACGCACGATATGGCTGAGCTGGACCGTATACGGCTGAACTGGACCATATACGGCTGAGCACAGGGTGAATACGGCTGAACCAGGCCGTATACGGCTGGACACAGGCCGTATACGGTCTGTGCAGGCCGTATACGGTCCAGGCCCAGCCGTATACAGTCTGGACCAGCCGTATACGGCTTGGTTCAGCCGTATGCTGGTTCTTCGGTTCTTCGTTTCTTCATTCGGGCGTAACTTCTTCGTCGTTTATCCGTTTTGAGCGTTCCTTATATCCACGCGTTCGTATTTTCCTAACGAAGAAAATGACATAAGTTAGAGGTCATAATTCTTTGTGTGGCTCAAAAAGTGCTAGAACGAGTGAACGAGAATGCTTTATTCGTTAGATTTATCGTGTTTTTCGACCATTTTAGTTGACTTTTGAAACATTGTCTATATTTTGGCCCATGTGATGAGTTTTAATGATAAAGTATCTATTTTGATTAGTTTCGTCACATATTGGGCTAAAAAGGTGAGATTAATGCACGTAAAAATATGACTTTTTGCGTGTTATCACAACCTTGATTGCAGAACAGAGATTTCATTTTGGTTGCTAATCACTTGGTTATGAACAATTTCCATAGTTTCGATAGTTTCTCCCAGTTGACCGTGAAGTGTGTCCATGTTATCCACAGTGTTCTCGTGATCTTCGGAGACTTGATTGATACGTTCAAGGGTCGTAAGTCTCCAGTTCTCATGAGTCTCCTATAGCTCTATGTCCATTTCACAAAATCGTCGCTCATGGTGCTTTAGCCTGGCGGCTAAAGCTGGTACGGAATAGGGGTTAGTTCGAGGTGACATAGTGGTCCTCCTAGAAATCCGTGGGTTTTGTGATCTCGGTTGATGAGAACGTGACGAAGTAGGTTGTGTTTCAGTAGGAGTGTTTGCCATTTCTGAGACAAGAACGTTTAGAAAGTGAGGCCTATATATATAATATCATATAATATAGCCTAGAGTGTCTAGCACAGATAAGTAATGGTCCTGTTTCTCTCGTGGTCAGAGTCGACTAGCGTATTCCTGTTTAATATAACTGTTTCAGACCTCGCATCATCTTTCCTTAATTGTACATAGTTGATCAGGCTATGTTAAATTAAAGTCGTATGATGAAATTCCTGAAACAATCATACCTAATAAAAAAAATACTGCCGAACAGTCATAGTCTAGGCCCACTAAATGTAACCTAGTTCACTATAACCTTAGGCTCTGATACCAATCTGTAACACCCCCAAATTTATTGTTTGGCGGAAGCATACTTGGGGTGCTACTAATCAATAATCACAGCACAAAGATATAATGAACGACTCTATATGCGTCGTCTTAACAAAATACATTGATCGTAATAAAAGTTTACAATAGTTATAATGATTACATAAGCTCAGTACCCTAATCTGAAAGATTCTATAGCATTACTACTTATACAAAATATAATAATGCAGAAAAATCTCTTGATGTTCGTGTTGGCATGCGACTCGAGCTAAGTAATATCCTGAGCAGTCCTACTACTGATGTGTACTTGAGAATACATGTTAAAAGGTCAGCTAAAAGCTGGTGAGCTCACAGGTGTAAATGATAAAACCACAATGTATGAACCACAAGATTTAATAATGTGTTTGAAATTAATCAAATAAATGTGTATATTACTGCCATGAATCTATAGTTTGAACTTAACTGAAGGGTCAGGATCCGCCTTTAAGGACCTGAGCGAGGTGCCTCCGAGCGAGTGCTTAATCTACACTCGTGTGAACAAATGATAATGTGTCCGTTTGACATCACAGTCAAGGTAGCGCGACTACCCCGGACAGGGATTGTCAATCCCATATGGTACCATACACTAACATTCACGCTAAATCCATATTAACAAACTATGTGGTGGAGGACTTTATGATTAGTAAAACAAACTCATGCAGTCAATATATCGAGTTTTGTACTTGTGTTCACATGTAAAACAAATCTGAGCATGTATTCCCACCCCGGGAGTAAAAACAGTAAAATGCGGGGCTATAAGACTCGTCTGATGCATTTATCTCAATAAACGTGCGTTGCTAAACCAAGCAATGATGTCCGTAGACTGTAACCTGAGGGCGTCCAAGACGCGCGTTGGTTAATACGTGAGTAGGTATCTCAAAAGATCACCTATGCTAGTTGTTCATCCAACTAGTTATGTCCAAATACATTTGTTTGTTTGATTGTTTGTTTGTGTTTTGAAAACATGTACGACCCGTTGGTGACGATTTGTAATAATAATCTTACATCCTTATTATTATGTGTTGTATCGTATGTAAGTGTTGAAGTATATGTGTATCATGTACGAGTACATCGTATGTGGTTCAAAGGTTGTAAATGTTTGACATGCAGTGTGTAAAGTATTTCCAAACTTTAATGACGGGGGGTTCGGGGGTAGCGCCCCTGATTAGCGGGGTTCCAGGGGTGGCAAACCCTGGCGGGGTCCAAGGGGCAGAGCCCTTGGCTGGGGTCGAGGTGCCAGGTCAGCTCGAAAAATTTTTATTTCCACTATATTGCTTTAGTGAAAAACGCACTTAAAATCTGCATTTGGGAAACACATGTGATAAAATTTCAAGTCTTGACACTTAGTAAAAATCTGTGTTTTCAAGGTTCTGATTTGTGCGACACTGGGTGCGACATAAGGCGTTGTGTCGCTAGATGCGACATTGTAGTTCTAGTGCGACATAGGCTGTTATGTCGCAGGTCATGACGGCGACATAAGTCATTGTGTCGCTATGTGCGACATCCGCAATTTAATGCGGCATAGGGTGATGTGTCGCTATACGCGACATCCGAGGGTGTTGCGACATAGTCACTTGTCTCGCTATATGCGACATAGGTAATGGTTTTGCGACATAAGGGCTTGTGTCGCAGAAGATCCAGCCCTTCTGCGACATAACAGGCTGTCCACAACAAAAAGTGTCGGGTTTGTGGTCAAACGACTTCGGTTTGACCCGAAACTTTTACACAAGTCTTATTTGAGTTTATAAAGCTTGCAAAAATTATTAGTTTGTGTCGGGAGTAACCCGAAGTGTTGATTCTATAAAATGGTCAAAACCGACATTTTCGACAAATGTTTAGAAAATGAGTTTTATTACTTTATATGGACATAATCAAGCTAGATAAACGACATAACATGTAAAAGAGTAAAATACAAGAGTTTTCGAAAGTGTCGGGTTCTTACAAAGTGATCGCGTGAAGAAACAGAAAAGGTAGGAACGTAGAGCTCGTCGCGGTGATCGTTTTCTTACAAATGAGCTTGGTGATCCAAGGTGATTTGGTGGTGGTTTGTGGGCTGCCGTTTTTAGAGAGAGAGAGTGGGGGAAGAGAGTGGCTAGAGAGATTGAGTGGAGATGTGGTTTAGTGAAATGGGGGTTTAGGTTGGGTAATTGAGACAAAGAAGCAAGAGGGGTAGGGTGGGGGGTGGTTTGGCCGGTTTCTAGGGGCCCCCATTTGGGGTGGAAGTCTCAACTTTTGTTTCCCAGTTTATGCTCCGTGCGGTGTTCGTTTCCCCGATAATTTAAATGTTTAATTATCGTTATACGTTTTAATACGTGTGTTTCGTTAACATTTTAAGTCGCGATACTTTTAATGAAAGCATTATTATAAATACTTTATTTTAAGTTACTAAAATGTTTTCGGGTCTCGGTTTGCGCATTCGTTGCGTAATTTGTACATTTATTTAACTCGTGTAATGTTTTATTCGTACGCGTGAAATCGCAATATTTTTACTTGAAGTATTTTATCAAAATACTTAATAATGAATTATAAAAATATAATTTGGGTTTATTTCATTTGTCGGGCGCGTTTCGCGCGTTGCTATTGCGTACGGTTAGTTTTAGACGACACGAAATACGTTTGTTTATATTATCCAAATAATATATAAATAAAATGAGTTAATTAAATAATTTCACACTATTTAATAAATTGTTCACCAACGTCCGTATTTGTGATTGTGTCGGATTCCATCCGATAATGAAATGCACGGTTTAATTAAATCGCGTGCGTGTGTATATATATAACCATATACAAAATGATACACATAATTAGCCCTAAACATAACTAATTACATGTATTAATACAATCATTAGGCACTAAGTACTAGCACTAATTTGACGGGTGTCACAAGGGTGAAGATACTTGCAAGAATCACAACTCTTATCCTTGAATCTTGTTTTAGATTTTAGTTTCTTTGATTTTGAGTTTGTTGAGAGTGAATAGTAGAGTTACAAGTAAGTAACTAAAATTAGGAAAAACACCAAAAAGGGGGTCAGCCTCTCAACATAACCGACTTCCAAATTTGGGTATTTTATACCTGTCTTACATCTATTGTCTGAAATCAAAATACTAATTGCGAGAAATTTACTTTATTTTACCGTCAACTATTGTAAATTAAAATAAATAATAATTTACTATTCACAATAAGTCCTGGGACTTATTTATCTAAGTTTCACAAATAGATAATAATATCAAGTAATTCCTAAAATAATTAAATAATCAATTTAAATTAAAGAATTACCAGACCACTGGAGAGGATGTTACAGAAAGGCCGACCTAACCTTTCTTACATTCCCTAATTTCATTTCTTGCTTCACTTCTTGATAACTCTCAAAACTAAAACACATACTAAGAAATTTGAGAGAAAATAGAAGAAAGAGATTAAGTATTCTTATGTGTAGATCCCTTGTGCCGAATCAAATCAGATCGTATAATCAATTGTAAGCGCGGATATCAAACAATCAATCACAAATGTTTTCTATAAGCTTTTTGTATATATTCACAATTGAATCGTAAAGCTATACAATCACAAACACAAACTCGTTTCTCTCCTCTCCTCTCTCACAAAAATGGCTCACTCCTTTTCTCTAACTAGTCCAAACCTAATTTTGGGTTTAACTCTTCTATTTATAGTGTAATCTGACCTACATGCGACACTACCCAAGTGTCGCATGAACCAACCCGTGCGACACTAGCTAAGTGTCGCATAAACACTAATTTGTGTATATTTTCTACTTCACTATTCGTTTACAGACTCGCATATACACACTAAACATTATACATACGCAGACTAATTGACTTTGACAATTACAAACGTTTGACCAACTGACTAACACACAAAGTGCACCAACATTATGGTTTTGAATTCATCATCATCAACCTCAGACTATCATCATCATTCTTATCTCATATCTCTAATTTTGTAAGTATGTCCTTGATTATTTATATGTATACATGAATTTGGTTGATTTAGCTTGAAATTGTATGAATATGTGAAATTAGTACTTGAAAGATGTTATATGATGTTAGTGAATGTTAGTTGATGATATTTGAAGTTATTTGGGGTAAAAAGTCGATTATAGTAGTTGGGTTATATTTCTTAGAGTTTAAGTACGAGCTAAGATTTGCAGAAAGGAACGGGGCATCTAGGTTTGGGTTATCTAGCCGATCGGGTATATGTGTATAAACCGATCGGGTAGTTTAAGTCAGGCGGCTAATTTAGATCAAAACGATTGCAATGGCTAGCGTCTGAAACAAAAGTCTTGTGAACTCCAAAATAGCCGATCGGTTGTGCATGTGAGCCGATCGGATGAATAGTGGTTAGCCGATCGGCTATGAAGGGATAGCCGATCGGGTACGGGTTAAAATAGGAGCCAATTAGTTTTGATATTACACTGTACTTGCAATGCATCTATATTATATATTGAATGGTACATAATGTTATGATACATAATGAGTCTATGATAACTTTGATCTTTTTCAATAAGTGATATGTTTTGAAATGAGCTGAATTGTAAAATTAAGTTAAGCTATATGAATTATAAGATAAGTTATATATGATGGGATGAATAATGATTTATTACAGGTTTAGTTAAATGAAAGAATGATACGAGTTACTATGTAACATTTATTACTAGATGATATGCATTGGAAATGTGTTATATTATTATAACATAGGATTATTGGTTATGTAATGGATTACTAACTTGTATTATTTTAATTGTAATTCCAGATGGGCAGAAGAACACTCAGTAACATAAGACTACTGAGTGGTGGATTGGGTATTTTGGTGAGTGGTAACTGTAATCTTTGGTTCAACTTAGTTGTAACAAGTTTGGTTACAAC
Organism: Pseudognaphalium luteoalbum; assembly: GCA_963422505.1. Lineage (NCBI taxonomy): Eukaryota > Viridiplantae > Streptophyta > Magnoliopsida > Asterales > Asteraceae > Pseudognaphalium > Pseudognaphalium luteoalbum. Next base: position 65,519,397 of record OY730198.1, read on the forward strand.
GGGTGAACATATATATGGTTATTGGTATTGATTGTTTAATCTTTTGGGTTATTGTTATTAATGATTTGGGTTGATTGGTTATGGTTATTACATGATGGCATGGCTATTATGCATTATGTGACTATGTGGATTATTCAGAGGTCAATATTGGTTGGGTTTGTTGCTATTGTTTGGCTGGCGGGGTTTCCGATACACATCGTTGATGTATGAACCCTACTCAGTGAAGATAGCTTCAAACTATCGGTAAATCACTGTGATGGCATACCAGTGGTTTAAGGTGTTCTTGGTGTGGCTACACAAGAACCGTCGGTCCTTTTTGACGTTATGTGTTTATGTGTTTATTGGTTCTAAGATTTGTTATTTCTAGATTGAATTGTCGGTTACAGTTCCATTCACTTAGCTGTGAGCTAACCCCTCGATATTCAACATTTTGCAGATTATGTTTGGGCTATGGAATGGGCGTTTGGTTGCTGGATGGAATGTTTGACTACTGCTGTGACTACTCTGATACATTTGGAAAATCATATGTTTGGGAAATTTATATACCAACCAACTGATAGTAATTTGTTTTGTAATTATATATTTTATAACAGTTAAGTTTTGAGAACTGTAAAGATTTTGTAAATAATTCGGGACATACTTTTCCAGTGTTAGTAAATAAAATAAAATATGTTTTTGAAATATGGGGCGTTATATATTGGTATCACAACATGGGTTTGGGTGAATTGGGCATTGGTAAATGTTCAATCCCAAATCTATTTTGCATTAATCAAACATTCCAGGGTATGGGGTTAGCCATTGTAAGGGAAATTAATTTTTATGATAAATACTAACACTTAACAAGTTTGAGTTGTTGTTTTGGGCACAGAGATGGCAGTACATGAGGCTGGTTGAAGAGAATAAGGTAATCCTCGATAAGCTTACTTGGATTTCAATTAACTTGAATTGCTTACATGTTTAGTAGTAAAGATGATTCGGGTCGGACTGACATGATTCCCTAGTTATGGGTTAATTGATGATTTATGATATGAAGTAGCCTGACAACGGAAGTGTGAAAAACATAATATTGCAACGCTTGATCACCGTTGTTATATTATGCTATGTCGCATGAACTTGTTAAGGTTACCAAGTACCAAAAGTATTAATGTAATTATAGAAATTGAGTTTTAAAATTGTCAATTTCTGGTTACTATAGTAAACGGGTTAAAAAGGGGTTAAAATGGATCAAGAATAGGTTTGCACGTGTAAACGAGTTAGGGATCGAAGGAATATGAATGGAAATTGTAGTTAAAATTTAAACGGTATTAGAAATGTGCAAAAGTGTTCAGGTCAGAAACTGAATGGTTTATGTTTTGATTGAGACACAAAAGAATCGAAAGTGACACGTTCTAAATGATCATTTTTAGAAAAGTTGGAAAAATGCAAAAGTTTCATTATGTCATTGTGAAGGTATGTATAAAATTTTAGGTCAAATATTAATCGAATAAAAGGTTGTGTGGGAAAGAAATCTGGATTTTTGTTTCGGTTTAAGTATTAAGTAAAATGATTGAATTGGAGACATTGTTAATATCTGAAAGTAAATATTCAGTGTTAATATGTGATGGGTTATTAAAAATTAAAGAATATAAGTTGTTATAATGCTTCAAGGATTTAAGTATCTTGTTAACTTTTAGTTGTATTGGTATCGTAATGTAAGTAAGGGGTTCCGGCAAATACTCTATATGATTAGAAATATATGATTGTTGTTATGTGATAAATATGGAATTGAACAAGAGGTGACTTAGTAACGGGACTTATTATGAGATTAGGAACTTTCTTGATTTTCTAGATCATACATGGCTATTGTATTTTAAGTCAATTGGGTGGGATCAGATTTCGAGGACGAAATCCTTTTAAGGGGGTAGATTTGTAACATCATGTTTTCGGGTCTAGAAAAAAATAGTATTTTATTAAGTTTTAAATGGTTATTTAAAGAAAATGGTAAAATAAAATATTTTATTTCGTGAGTATTTTCGGGTTCCAGACAATAGGATTAGAAGGGGATAAAATTACACTGTTAATATTTGAGGTCGGTTTGAAAGACCGACCTAACCTTTCTTACTTTCCCTAATTTCATTTCTTGCTTCACTTCTTGATAACTCTCAAAACTAAAACACATACTAAGAAATTTGAGAGAAAAGAGAAGAAAGAGATTAAGTATTCTTATGGTTTTGAATTCATCATCATCAACCTCAGACTATCATCATCATTCTCATATCATATCTCTACATTTGTAAGTATGTCCGTGATTATTTATATGTATACATGAATTTGGTTGATTTAGCTTGAAATTGTATGAATATGTGAAATTAGTACTTGAAAGATGTTATATAATGTTAGTGAATGTTAGTTGATGATATTTGAAGTTATTTGTGGTAAAAAATCGATTATAGCAGTTGGGTTATATTTTTTAGGGTTTAAGTACGAGCTGAGATTTGCAGAAAGGAACAAGGCATCTGGGTTTGGGTTATCTAGCCGATCGGCTGAGATTAGAAAGCCGATCGGGGATATGTGTATAAACCGATCGGGTAGTTTAAGCCAAATGGCTAATTTAGATCAAAATGATTACAGTGGCTAGCATCTGAAACAAAAGTCTTGTGAAACTCCAAAATAGCCGATCGGTTGTGCATGTGAGCCGATCGGATGAATAGTGGTTAGCCGATCGGCTATGAAGGGATAGCCGATCGGGTACGGGTTAAAATAGGAGCCAATTAGTTTTGATATTACATTGTACTTGCAATGCATCTATAATATATATTGAATGTTACATAATGTTATGATACATAATGAGTCTATGATAACTTTGATCTTTTTCAATAAGTGATATGTTTTGAAATGAGTTGAATTATATATTTAAGTTAAGCTATATGAATTATAAGATAAGTTATATGTGATGGGATGAATAATGATTTATTACAGGTTTAGTTAAATGAAAGAATGATATGAGTTACTATGTAACATTTATTACTAGATGATATGCATTGGAAATGTGTTATATTATTATAACATAGGATTATTGGTAATGTAATGGATTACTAACTTGTATTATTTTAATTGTAAATCCAGATGGGCAGAAGAACACCTAGTGACATAAGACTACTGAGTGGTGGATTGGGTATTTTGGTGAGTGGTAACTGTAATCTTTGGTTCAACTTAGTTGTAACAAGTTTGGTTACAACGGGTGAACATATATGTGGTTATTGGTACTGATTGTTTAACCTTTTGGGTTACTTTTATTAATGATTTGGGTTGATTGGTTGTGGTTATTACATGATGGCATGACTATTATGCATTATGTGACTATGTTGATTATTCAGAGGTCAACATTGATTGGGTTTGTTGCTATTGTTTGACTGGCAGGGTTTCTGATACACATCGTTGATGGATGAACCCTAGTCAGTGAAGATAGCTTCAAACTATCGGTAAATCACTGTGATGACATACCAGTGGTTTAAGGTGTTCTTGGTGTGGCTACACAAGAACCGCCAGTCCTCTTTGACGTAATGTGTTTATGTGTTTATTGGTTGTAAGATTTGTTATTTATGGATTGAAATGTCAGTTACAGTTCCATTCACTTAGCTGTGAGCTAACCCCTCGATATTCAACATTTTGCAGATTATGTTTGGGTTATGGAATGGGCGTTTGGTTACTGGATGCTCTAGTCGAGTAAGAGATTTCCCCTGTAGAGTAGTCTCCGTATCAGTCCATGGGCTAAGGTGCAATTGCCTTAAAACTAAGCGGGGATGCCGCCTACTACTGAAAGACCCGTTACAATGCAAGTAGCATACTAGGATCAAGCAACATCTCTTTTGGTTCAAAGCGAGTCCAGGAATATCTGACAGGTTGGGCTGACGGTCTCTCAAGCGATTCTTCTTGACTACTGCTGCGACTACTCTGGTATATTTGGAAAAGCATAAATTTATGAAATTTATACAACACCCAACTAAAGTAATTTGTTTTGTAATTATATATTTTATAACAGTTAAGTTTTGGGAACTGTAAAGATTTTGTAAATAATTCAGGACATACGCTTCCAGTGTTAGTAAATAAAAAAAAATATGTTTTTGAAATATGGGGTGTTATAATATGTCCATTGAATTTGATAAATCCACTACAACTTTACTTCATCTGTTTGTACAGTATAAGTATTAAATGTATAGTTGTGATGGATTTAACAAATTCAATGATAGAAATATCACCACCTGAAGAAATATAGACCGGGTATTGTAAGTATTAACATTCCAACAATAAATCACATTTGAATTTGAATTCTTGCATTTCTTGATTATACATTCCATACAGAATATCCAATTGGATAACTCGGATCGGACTATATGGTTTGGATAAGTGGATTTTAGAATCGACTCGGATCAAAAGCAAACTTATTATTTTAGATCATGGATTGGTTTTGGTTAGTCAATTACAAACCGGATTATTCAAATAACAAATAAATTTTTTATTTTTCAAACATAATATGTATACATGCACTGATGCGCTCCCAGCCGTCAGTGTCGTTGGTGTTGTTGTAACGACTGAGGGGCGATCAGGGTGTTTTAAAATTTATTTTGCTCGGGGCCTAAACCTCCAAACTACCTACTAGTACTAGGTACAAGTACCTGATACTAGTATGTGGTAAGGATGATCAGGGTCATCTCCAGACGGTCGAATTTGAAACAGAGCTTGTTTGGATAATTAAGTCTTTAAGATGGGGTTTCGATAGTTGGTTTTGTTTTGTTTTTATCTAATTTAAACTACTAACAATGAAATTAAAAATAAGCTAGCTAGCACGTATGGAACAACCAAGGATAGGGAAGACGTGGTTCACCATGACTTGGGATAATATAATATCGGGATGGTGTTTATGATGGGGACACTTTCAGATTAATAGATTAACAGACTTTGGTGTAAACACTAGAACCCTACCAATTAAATTCCCGTTGGCATGTCACTAGGAACTAGGTTATCGTGATTCTGATCGGAGCAATGCACTAAACTCTCAATACTTACCTAGTTGAAAGATAAGCAACCTATCTTGGTGAAAAACCGAGGTACATGAATAAAGCAGCGTATTGTCTCATAGGTCCGACCGTTCTTAACACCTAAGCTTATCTTGCGTTCTTCTAAATGTGTATCTAATTATTAACTTGCTATGTTTAAAGAACCAAATATGTAAGATCTAGGGGGTTCATGTATCTAAGTCACTAAGACTTTCCTTTCTAGACCTTGTTTACTTTTCTTAAGCTCTAATTACTTTGATTTATGACCTAGACCTCTCCTTTTCAAACAGTTATACATCCCTGGATTATTCGTAGTTTGTCAAAACGTGTTTCATATGCAGACCATAACTTTCAGTAATAAACAGTGTATTTTACAGAGTAATTCCACTGCCTCTTATGTCTAACGTGCGGTCAGGAGTAATTGACAGTGAAAGTGGCATTCTAAACTAATTAAATAAAAAACAGTGCAGAAATGTAAATCTAATATGTACAACGAATGGTTTCACTGTGTCTTACTTATTGCACGTCATGGGTACAGATAACTACTTACCATAATTAAGGTTCATGACTCCCTAATATTTAAGTTGTAGTCACGTGGATAACTAGAAAGGGTGCTCCATAAATTAGGTCTAGTGTCATATATTTAAACAATAACAAAGTATAATAATTCCCATTCATATAAGTTTCTTTTTATAAATTTAAACTATGTTGGAATGAGTTGTTTTTACGATCCTATCAACTAACTAACGTAGAGTTGTCCGCAATCAGATAGAAGATATGTCACATGGATAGTAAACACAAACAATTACAATACACCAGAAGTTCTCCCAAATGTACTGAACACATCGGCCAACGACTACCCTCGAATCCTATTCCCCAATCTCGGTCGTCAGAGACGTCCGTATTATGGCATGGTCTATTGAATAAATAGTCTCATAAACAGGTTTTACCCTACCGGAATAAGTTGGGGCAGTCTGGTCATAAGCAGTTGGCCAAACATTCCATCATTCATTCATAATATTATAATTAAACTATAAACAGAAATTTATTTAGCACATTTATAGTATTGATCCGTAATATAACTACCTTCGGTCGTTCTCGGACTTCCGTACATTCGTACTCCGCTTAAAGCGTTTCCAGCACTATATCCGAGAACAGTCGAATAGGGGTCGTCACATTACTTCACAATATTTAATACCATCCCATTATAACTATCTAAATCATGGCAAACATATAAGCAACTACTCGCATATCATGGCAATAAACATTTCTAATGTTAATAAATTGTAAACATCAAACAAGAACATTACAAATAATTAATAAAAGAAATGATAGATATTACCCGTAATTATTGCGAGGAAAACGATGCTTATATTACTTCCGAATATTCCAAAGCGTTACATTGCTAAGCTAACTACTATTAACTACTACATAATTAATATCCTACTTATCTCTCACTAAATTAATTAAATTAGCTTAGAGAGAGAAAGTAGAGAGAAAAAGAAAATAAAAGCTAGAAAGAAATAAGAAAGATATGAAAGGTGTGGAAGGTGTAGGTGTATTAGAGTGTGTCTTCAAATGAGGTCTAAGGGCTGCTATTTATAGGTGAAAAGTGGCTCACGTTAGCATTCCTAGGCTCACATTAGAAAAAGAGTGAAAGGTGGTGCACCGGGTACGAAAAAGCATGGAAAGGTGGCGCACCGGGTACAAAAAGGTATGGAAAGGTGGCGCACCGGGTACGCGCAAGTACCAAAAAGCGGAAACGAGATGGGGGGAGGGGGCGGTGCCGCCCACCAGCAGGCCAGCAGCGGCTGGTGGCTGGCCGGCGGCGGCTGGCTGCCACCCGCCCCGGTCCGTCGTCTTTCGCTGCGTTGCTTAATTCGTGCGTATCTTCTTCGTTATGTGTCCGTTTTCGTTGATTCTTTTTACGTTGGATTCGTAATTCAAAAGCGAAGACTTTGATGTAAAGATATACCAAAAATATGTCTCCCATCTTTGGATGTCTCGTACGAATCTTTTGGATCTTCCGGCGTACGTAGAATCTTCATTCTTCGTCCGTTTTTGTTGATTCTTCTTATGTTGGATTCGTAATTTGAAAATGAACATCTTGGATGAGATGGATGTTGATGATGGGCACTTTTGTCTTGAAATCTCGTTTTGATGCCTTGAATCTTCAAACGTGCGTGGAATCTTCATTTTTCATCCGTTTTGCTTGATTTTTATTGTGCAACCTTGTTTTGACCATCTTGGCATAATATCATTGATTTGTATTGTTTTTGAGTTTAAAATGCTAAGAATCGTTCTAGAATGAGAGAGATATCGGTAGTAAAAATATAACTTTTTACGCGATATCATGCACATACAAAATAGTTTACAAACTTGTTAATATTCTATAAATATCTAAATCTAATCGGGTAGTTTATAGTTTACAAAACTGTTTACTTATATATGTATGTAACTTATTGTTTCGTTTTACATTTTACTACACATCCAGATACCCTAAATTTATTATATTATCTAATATATTTTTAGTAGATATTGTAAATATTTATGTATGTGTTTGGATATCCAAAAATCAAACCAATCCATCCAAATTGTAATTCGGATGGATTAGTTCGGTTTTTGAATTTGTTTGGACGGTGCAGATTCATATTTTTGAAACCATAATCCATTTAGATTCATGTATACGGATCGGTTTTGAACCAATCCATCCATTTGTCTATTCACAAATACCCATCACTTAATAATACAAATAAAAAAAATCATATTAGAATAGTAAAATCCCGATACTAACTTACAAAAAAAAAAATTCAAGTGTTATTCATATTATTATGTCATAATTGTAATCACCTCTCTGTCTCTGTCTCTCTTATACCAAATTTAAATATCATTCGCTACATTACTCAGCTAAGTCGCTAGTTATTAAATAAACGCCTTGGATCAACAATTATCAATAAAATTGTTTTGTAGAATTCGTAATTTATACTAGTAATATTACAAAGAGACAAGATGGTGGGGTGGGTAGGGAGAAACAAAAAGGTTTTCGTTGGCCAAGTCCTATCATATCCTATACATATATGCGAAAGCGACAATGACCCGTGGATGCGTTGAATGTGATGGATGATGATGTGTCCATTCATTTCTCAAACCATACTATTTTCATCACCCATTTGTCAACCGTTTTTATCACCCAGCTTGGCTCAATCAGAGGACCTCCTTGAGCTCGATAGACACACAGATATTCTTGATTTGTTGCACATTTTTAATTTTTAATAATTTATATTGATCAAGCATAATATTTATACCTGAGTGCAAGATGGGTTGGGCCGATTCGTTACTCTCCACGACTTGCGCAAGGACCCGTTAGAGTGTATAGAACGAAACTAAGGGTGGCAAAAATCGGTGGCGAGGAGATGAATAGTGATCTCCTCTAGATGATGAAGGTGTAAGTGTGAGATGTGTGGGTATATTTTCTGAGGTGTTGGTCCATGAATACTGTTCGTATCCTTATATTTATAGTAGAGTATGGTCACCTTGGTGAACAAGTTTGTTACGTGTCATCATCTCATAGTTTTGATCGTACGGTTAACTTGCCATCTTGGTGGGTACTATTCATCGTACGGTTAAGTCATAATCGTACGGCTGAATCACCATCTGGTGGTACTGTTCATCGTACGGTCAGCTCATCATCTTGGTGGTCTGATCGTACGGTTGTGATTGATACTTCTTGTTTGTGGGTCCCCTGTGGTGACGTGGATCAATGGTGTGGCTGGATGGGGATCTTTGTCGGCCACTTGGGAGACCACCACTAACGTAGGTGGAATCCGTTATAAGGTTGTCTCTTAATAGAAGACAATGACTTATCTTAGTGGGCTTATCCTGCTGGCTTGGGCCTTATGAGTTTGGGCTTCCTGTCAATTGGAACTTACATCATGAGTTCTCCTGTTAATGAGACTCCCTGTTCAGAGGTCTTCCTGCCAACAAGGTATCCTATTTAATAAGCCTCCTTGTGGTTTTGGTCCGCCTGTGAAATGAGGTTCCCTGTCAGAAAGGTCTCCTGTTTAATGAGCCTCCCTGTGGATTGGGTCCGCCTGTAAAATGGGCTTCCCTGTTTTATTTGCGGTGGCTATTAAGAATGGTACACGATTAAGTCCCCCCAGTTTAGTTTGCTGGTGCCTAAACCAGATAACTAAACTAAAGCCTCATTTTTCAGGGAAGTAAAACTTCAGGAGACTTTTTTGATCTTGGCCGATTATTCCCATATCTTGAATTCTGACAGGAAAATCAGAGGATAAGGGATATTAGTGTTATAGGGAGGACGTGGCCAGTTTGCAGCCATTTATTGTTGACTGATGGTGTCCCATCGATGTGTCAGAACATTAAATGTGCTAGACGTTTGGGTGCATGGGAAACCGCATAAACGGCGGCAGAGGTGCGTGTGATATTGACTTTCGTAGATGTTCACGCGCCTTTCCTGAGATTGAAACACGTGTACAGCGTGGATTAAGGCCCACGGGCCCATGGGCTTGCGACGGTTGTTTTCTTTTCCCTATAAATAGTGGCCTCATTGTTTCACTTTATCCTTTACGCTTTCACTTTTTACTTTTACTAAGATTTCAAAAACTCTCCCTCTCTTCTTCTTCAATCTGCGATTCCGGTTATTCGTATTAAGACTTCCGGCAGCCACTTAGGTTTGTATTCTTACTTATACAATCTCCTCCTCTTTATACCATTTATTTGCATTCGTATCTTTTTATTTTCATTGAACTCATGGAACCGTCATCTCGTACCACCACTTCTGCCCTCGTCCCTTCCATATCAGGTCCTAAGGCCAAAGTGATATCGCAATTTTTCGGTGGCACTGTAGAGTCTATGCAGAGTTTGATTGACAGGGATGCTTTATTAGACCTTATTTCCTTGTATCCATGTATAGATAGGTTTGAGCCCATTGCGCCGGTACCATCACAACGCGCTCATTTGCCTCCTGCAGGTAAGGTGACCATATATTCCCACTGGTTTTCAGTTAGCAATTTTAGACTTCCCCCTACATCTTTCTTGATCTCCCTGCTATAATATTATGGCATGGGGTTCTCTCAGTTACATCCTCTAGGTTTGCAAAAAAATTATCATGTTTGAGGTATACCGTAGATTGCATAAGAAAGAGCCCTCCTTGTTATATTTTTCTTCTCAATTCTCCCTTACTAACTCTCCGGAGAGTTGGTTTTCAGTGGCTAAACATTCGAGGAGATTTGTCAATTTTTGTGGTCCTAGGGTAGACGGCCTGAGAGGCTGGAAGGAAAGATTCTTTTTCGCCGATGCTTCTATGCTCCCCCTGAGTAAGTCGGGGCTTCTCCGATGGGTTAACCCTCAGGATTGGGTCAATAGGTTGGCCCCCGTGAAAAATGCGCCCCCGGAGAATCTTGATACCGACCATGAGGTTGATGCGGATTTTCTTCGCCTGCTCAGGTTCCCTGTCAGAAAGGTCTCCTGTTTAATGAGTCTCCCTGTGGATTGGGTCCGCCTGTAAAATGGGCTTCCTTGTTTTATTTGCGGGGGCCATTAAGAATGGTACACGATTATATATTTTTTGTCTCGAAATAATCGTTCAGTTTTGATTTTTTTAGGACTTTCTTTTTCAACTTAGACATCAAATATTTTTGTTTGTGTTATACAATACTTGATAAAAATTATACAAATAAAAATACATCTAAAACCTAATCATTCATGTATTTTACATTCAGGTATTATAAAGAGTATAACAAAAACAAAAATATTTAAGGTCAAAGTTGAAAAAGAAAGACTTCAAAAAGTCAAAACTGAGCAATTATTTTGGGACGAAGGTAATATAATTTCCAACATAAATTCATGAATCAAATATTAATAGAAAGGGTATCAAGGTATTTCAATTTTTGTGAACCCCTAACATAAAAAAGAAATACAGTAAAAAATGCTAGTTTATAAAAACTTTATACTGTGTATTGTGATAGCATCCGTAACAATTGTTATCCTTACCTTCAACAAGGCCCGTCCCTTAGTTCAAACACGAACGCATCAGTAACATTAAACATTAGGAAAGGAAATAGGTTTGACCAAGAAAATTTGTTGACTTGAAGAAGTAAGTGTTGATGTGAATTGAAAAAGAAATACAGTAAAAAATGCTAATTTATAAGAACTTTATATTGTGTATTGTGAATGCATCCGTAACAACTGTTATCATTACCTTGAATGAGGCTCGTCCCTTAGTTCAAACACGAACGCATCAGTAACATTAAACATTAGGAAAGAAAATAGGTTTGACCAAGAAAATTTGTTGACTTGAAGAAATAAGTGTTGATGTGAATTAAAGTTTGACTTGGTTTTAAAGCGTGTGGTAAATAAGGGAGTCAAAATGATGGGTCAAATGTCTTTTAGAACGTGCCTTAAAAAGATAATAATATATGCTATGTAGTTAAAATATTTAATATTAATATTTGGGATGAATGTAAACACGCATCTATGTTGCGCATGCAGTGACAACCGAATACGTTATCGGTTTCTACTTTCCAAGTTGGTTTATTTATTCTATAAAAATAGGAGTATACATTTATTAAAAATAGAATACGAGGAGCTAAAATATTCTATACGAGGTCAATTGTTTTTCATATCTATCATTTTGAGGCTAAAACTCATAATTTGTAACTAAAAACCTCAAAATAATTATCCTTTTTTCAATAGATTTTAAATTTTTTAGAGCATTTTTAATGTCTATTTTTGTAAAGCTTTACATAAAACTTTTTCTAAAAATTATATCATAACTCTTTTTGATAAGATTTGTAAAAGTTGACTCCAAGGTTAATAATCTTTTTTCATACCCTTTTAAGTTATTAAAATATAATATAATTACAAGTAAAAATAGTACAAAGACTTGAATTTTATCAAATATTTGCATTTTCTCCCCTTATATATGCTATTAGTATTTAATTGTTTTGAGATGATGGAAAGCTTTTTTACATTAGAGAGATGACTTTTCGTAAAACTTTTTTTCAAAAAAAATTATGACGTCAGTTTTAGAAAAAGCTTGAAAAAAAGCTTTATAAAAATGATCATTGAGGTGCTATTAAGGGAGTCTCCTTCCATTTCTAAATCCGCCTATGAGTGTAATATCACAAGTTTATTATTGGATTAAATTCAAAATGATGAATTAGAATGATAACTTATTACTTTTGACAAATTTATTGTTGCAACTTACAAGATGAAAGGACTCATTTATTTCACACAAGTGGCTAAGGAGTAGGAAAACAAAAGGATAAGATTTGAAGGTGGCTAAAAGAGAGTTGAAAAATTAATCTTACGTCAAACTACACAATTACATTACATATAACCATCCAACTAGACAACATACCACAACTTGGAACCACTTGCTAGTTGCTAGACATGAAATGGACATTAATTTAATCTTAGTGATTTAATATCAAGTCAATCTTAGGATCGGAAGGTTAACCGACTAGAATTAATTTTTATATTAAAAAAAATGAGAGAAAAGGAAGATTGATAATTATAAAGCATATTTATATGTTATTACAACAAGTGGTTACATAATATAATTTGTAGAAACTAAGACACATCTGTATATAGGTGCCATTTAGACACAATTTTTTTTTTCATTTTCCTTCCTTTCTTCTCCTAACGGAAGTGATTCGTATACCATCTAAAATTATTCATACACCACTCATTATGTTTTACAGTGTTGTACTGTACAACATTGTAAAGCACAATTAGTGATGTATGAATAATTTTAGTGATGTACGAATCATCACCCTTCTCCTAATACTCCATTAGTCTCAAAATAAGTATGTCATTGGTAATTGACATACAACTTTAAAAGTACACGGATTACTTTTAAGAGTCAAATGTCACTTTTAACCTTTATTTTAGTTATAGGTTTTTGAGTAAGGTTCAAATGAATCTATGATTTTTGAGTGAGAGTAAGGGAATCAATGATATCATGTCACATGTATAAAAAGAATGTTTCATACTACAAAACCCATTTACCTCAAACATCAATTATCTCACAAACGACAAATCGAAAAATCATGAAACTTGCACCATTTTTTCAGCGTTTTATCCTCTTCGATTTGCTGTCCCTCAAGACATAATTTCGATAAAAAAAGTTTTTGGTTTTTTGGTGGGTTTTATAAATTAGTAACACATGTGTTAGTGATTGATTGTACATCTTATTTACGGTTATGGTTAGGGATTATGGTTAGAGTTTAGGGTTAGAATTTAGCAGGGTTCATGATTTAGGGTTTAGATTTTATGTTTTAGTAGGGTTTAGAGTTTATTAGGGTTTAGGGTTTAGTATGATTTAGGGTTTAGGGTTTGGGTTTTGGGGTTAAACCCTAAATCATAATAAACCCTAAACCCTAACCCATAAACCCTAAACCCTAAATGCAACACTATAACACATGTGTTAGTAACATATGAAACCCACCAATAAAATGAAAAGGAAAAAAATTCGTCGGAAGTATGCCTTGAGGGAAGGCAAATCGAAGAGAATAAAACGCTGAAAATTATGTTGCAAGTTTCATAATTTTTCGATTTGTTGTTTGTGAGATAATTGATGTTTGGGGTAAATAGGTTTTGTAGTATGGAACATTCTCTTTGTATATGTGACATGATATCATTGGTTCCCTTAGCCTCACACAAATTTTTAGTCTCATTTGAACCTCACCCATAAAAATTTTTCATGATTTTTCGACTTGTCATTTGAGTGATATTTAAGTTTCAAAAATGTGAAAGATATAGCTATTTGATGAAAATGAATCGTTGATATTATTCCCCTATTCTCACTTAAAATTATTGTACCCTTTATTTATATTATTTATATATATAGAAAGTTATTATAAACTCTTATTAGAAACGATGTGAGGTTGATCCGGTGGTTTTAGGATACCGGTTGGTTGATTTGAATGGTGATCCACATTGGATTGGATGCAACGATGAATAAGGTGACGCGTGGAAATACACGTGTAGCTCACGGTTCGATGGGTTGGGTTTTACAGGATCAAAAAACCCACTTTTAGTTGCCGATTGTGATTGTGACGGTCAGACACGGCGGCCAACTCAATCCTCTCTTCCTTTCCTTTTTATCTATCGATTGCTAGCTGGACTTTTTTATGCTCACCTCTCTTTCCACTTTTACCCCCCACCACATGTTACTCTAATTTTCATTTCATTTCCCTATTTTTTTTTACCATGATGATATATTATTTTAAACTAGCACAAGACTCGCACTATGAAGCGGAATATCAAGTTTGTTATAAATAGTGATTTGATCGGTTGCTATTCGCTGATGAATTATCTATTGTGGGGACTCAAAATAACGATAGTTTTCTCTTATTCTTGATACAATATTAGTGAAGAGTGAAAAAAGTGAAAAATGGAAGAAAAAAATCATATAAGTTAATATATGACAATGTTGAATCTTAAATCTTGAAAGTTCTAAATATAAAATAGCAACATGCTTTATAAGTAGTTATAGATAAAGAAAAAATATATTACGACTTCCTCCGTCTCGGTATTCACAATCAGTTTACATAAAATTGAGAAACAAACGTAATTTTAAATTGTGTAAGAAAAAAAATGACAGTCTTAGCAGTCATTTATAGATAAGTTGTGTGAAACATTGTAAATTGGTAAAGTTAATATATTATTCACTCCGACACAAAATAAGTGTTAACATTTTCATTTGAGTTTGTTTTAAAACAAGTGTATACTTTCAAAAATTCATATATTAACTTTATTAATCATACTTATATATATATTTTTTCCCTTTCTAAAATTGAAACGTGAAAGTCTATACAAGAAATAAGGGTAAAATATCATATTCACTATCAGACAATTTAATTTCTTTTACTTTGTAAAAATTGATTATTATGAGACGAATGTAGTACTTTTAGAAGTGGGTAATTATTTTGAAAAAGTAAAAATAATGTGAGTACACTTATTCCGAGATGGAGAAAGTATAAATATTTATTTTATGTCAAGTAACTCACAACCATACACGAGTAACGCAATAATAATAATAATAATAATAATAATAATAATAATAATAATAATAAGCCATATATAAAACGAAATGGTGATGGGAGATGTATGATTGTTTAGTCCATGAGCATGCTAGTGGTAGTTTTAAGATGGACAAACAAAAGATGACTTTGGATTCCCTTAACCACCACATATAAAGGTTTTAATTTTCCTTTGATTGATAATATCTAGTTAATTATACATCTATTTGTTTAATAATTTTAGTATAAGTATGCAGATTAGGACACAATTACTTATGGTTTATGCCCACAATCGCATGATTATATCATGCCTCTCATGATCAAATTATATCTCAATTTTTAATGAAAAAATGATGATAACTTCCTTAAACTCTCATGATATAGTTTGTAAATTGAATATAAAGTATAAGATAGCTATAACTATACAGATATGGAATTTCGATAACATACATATTAAGCAAAATAACTGCTAAATATTATAGAAAGCTAAAAATTTATTATAATTTTATTATACAGCATGGGCCACTAAATCGAAATTGTTATAAATTTGAAGTTTTATTTTTAATTTTTTTATTCAACAAATTAGTATATATGCTAGTGTGTTAAACGTAAAATGTTATAATTCGTATATGTATAGCATTAAGACTCATGATGTTGCTTATATTTACGAATTAAATTCGTTAATACTTTTATTATTATTATATTTTATTACTGATATTATAAGCTATTTTTTTTTGTCTTATTACTATATGTAAATAATATTTAAAATTTTAAAGGTTTATCAAAAGATGGTTACTTATTTAGTGGGGGTAACATGTAACTTTATTATTTTTATCTAATTTAATTATATATCCTTAGATCAAATTGAAAAACTCCATCAAATGGTCCAGATTTGTAACACCCCCAAATTTAATGTTTTGCGAAAGCATAATTTGGGTGTTACTAATCAATAATCACAGCTCAAAGATATAATGAACGACTCTATATGCGTCGTTTTACAACTTGTATTATAAAATCAAAGTTTACATCAGAATATAGTTTACATTAGCTCAGTTCCTGGATTGAGAGATTTACATACATAATTAATCTATACAAAATATAATAATGCAGCTAAATCTCTGAATGTTTTGCATGATGACTCGAGCTAATGATATCCTGAATGGCAGTCCAACCTACTACTGAGTACCTGTGATACATGCTAAAATGGGTCATCGAAACGCTGGTGAGCTCACAGGTTTATATGTCAACACATATATTGTATGAACCACAAGATTTAGCTAAATTTAAAATGCAATTAAGCAAAATAAAAGTTTTACATCCATGAGCACATAGTCTGAGCTTAACTCGAGGTGTCAGGTCCACATTTAAGGAATCCTGATCGAGGTGCCTCCCACGAGTGCCTAATCTACACTCGTCTGAACAAATATTAGTACGCCCGTTTACCCAGTTAGTGTTTGCTAACCCGGACGAGGAGGGTTCAATCTTATATGATATCATATACTAATATTCACGCTACAACGTATTACCAAACTATGCTGACGGAGGACTTTGAAATGATTAGTTGTGTAAAACTCATGTAGTATATGTAAATGTTTGTACTTGCGTTCACATGTTAAAATAAGCAATGGATCACACCCTTGAGTAAAAACAGTAAAAGAGGGGCCATGAGACTCACCTGAGTTTTGAAGTGTTTATCTATATAAACTTGAGTTGATTAGCCGAGTAGTGATGTCCGAAGACTTGTAACCTGAGGGTGTCCACGACACGCAATAGTTATTAATTGATTAGGTATCTTAAAAGACTACCTTTGTAGTTGTTCGTCCAACTAGAATGTTCAAATAACTACGATTTGGTTGATTAACTTGAGTTTTGAAAATGTGTACGACCCGTTGGTGATTGTTTGTAATAATAATCTCAACTATTATTATTATGATTTCGAAGTGTTATACTTAAAAGGTATGTTCCAATGTGTTTTAGAAGTCGTATCGTATTCGTGTTTGGTGTTATACAAGTTTGACACTTGGTGTGAAATGTATTTACAAACTCTAAGTGACGGGGGTCTGGGGGCAGCGCCCCTGGTAAGCGGGGTCCCAGGGGTGGCAACCCCTGGCAGGGTCCAAGGGGCTGGCCCCTGGTTAGGGTCGAGATGCCAAGTCAGCTCTAAAATTTTTTATTTCTACTATATTGCTTTGGTGAAAAACGCACCTGGACTTGAATTTTGGTGAAATCAAGTGATAAAATTTTAGGTCTCGACACTTAGTAAAATCTGTGTTTTCTTGGTTCTGTTTCATGCGACACTACGTGCGACATAAGGCTTGTGTCGCTAGGTGCGACATAGTCTATTGTGTCGCAGATCATATCTGCGACATAAGAGCTTGTGTCGCTAAGTGCGACATCCGCAATTTATGCGACATAAAATATTGTGTCGCTATATGCGACGGAAATAGGTTTTGCGACATAGTGTTTTGTGTCGCTAAATGTGACATCCGAAGGGTTTGCGACATAGTCACTTGTGTCGCTATATGCGACATAAGTGGGGGTTTTGCGACATAAGGGCTTGTGTCGCAGGTGGCCTGGAGCCTCTGCGACACAACGAGCTGTTGGCCGGAATTTGAGTCAAAAACATGTTTTCCGGCGACCGTTTGGTCCGATTCTTTTACCCAACCCTTATTTGGACATCTTAAGCTTAAACAACCCATAAACAAGTGAAAATGAGTGAAATCGGAGTGTCTCGGGTTTTGTCGGAAACTTACAAACTTAACGCCGGAAGAAACCGAAAAGGTAGAAACGTAGATCGTGACTCCGTGAATCTTTTCTTCCAAACGAACGTGATGATTTAAGGTGATTTTGATGGTTATTTTGGTGGTGGAAGTAGTGGTGGTGTGATGGTGGAGATGAGAGGAAAAGAGAAGGAGAAAGAGAAAGAGATGGTGATAATGAGGAGTGGGGAGGGGGTTTTCCCCCATTTTGGGCAGATTTTCGGTGGGGCCCACCGAAGTGTGGGTCTCCACTTTTACTCCCGTGCATTTGCGCTTCGTGCGGTGTTCGTTTTCCCGGTTGTTTAAACATTTGAATAATTTTATTTACGTTTAATTACAAGTTTTAGAATACAAATATTTAGTCAATAATTTACTTGAAGTATTTTATCAAATACTTAATACAAGTTTTAAAAGTTTTCTGGGTTTGGCGGGTTATTATCGGAAATTTATTAAGGACTTTTCCAAAATTGCCGGTTCGTTGACTAAATTAACCCGTAAGAATGAGAAATTTGTGTGGACTGATCAGCAGGAAACAGCTTTCCAGATTTTGAGACAGTTATTATGTCAGACTCCTGTGTTGGCACTACCCAGTGGGTCTGATGATTTTGTCGTTTATTGTGATGCATCTTATTCTGGTTTGGGTTGTGTTCTGATGCAGCGGGATAGAGTCATTGCTTATGCTTCTCGGCAATTGAAACCTCATGAAAAGAATTATCCCACACATGATATAGAACTAGCAGCTGTTGTATTTGCTTTGAAAATCTGGAGACACTATTTATATGGTACTAAATGCATTGTTTGTACTGATCATAAAAGTCTGCAGTATGTGTTTTCACAAAAAGAACTGAATATGCATCAAAGGCAATGGTTAGAATTAATCAAAGATTATGATTGTGAAATACGTTACCATCCAGGAAAGGAAATGTAGTTGCAGACGCATTGAGCAGAAAATGTACTTCTGACCGAGTCTATTTTCTGAAAGTTAATATTTCTTCTGACTTAGTGGATCAAATTAAAGCTGCACAGTTAGAAGCTTTGTTGGAATATAACCTTAAGTCAGAAATTATGTTGAAAAGAAAGGACTTACTGGTTGACGATTCTAGAGGATTAAAGACTTTTCAGTCTCGTGTTTGGATTCCTTTGATTGGTAATATTCGAGATATGCTATTGACTGAAACTCACAAATCACGTTTGTCTGTCCACCCTGGTAGTACACAGATGTATAATGATTTGAAACCTTTGTACTGGTGGCCTACAATGAAAACTGATATTGCAAAGTTTGTTGGTAATTGTCATATATGTGCTCAAGTGAAAGCTGAACATCAAAAGCCATATGGGTCATTGAAACAGTTAGAAATTCCAGAATGGAAATGGGAACATTTGACTATGGATTTTGTGACTAAACTACCACGTACATCTCGAGGGAATGACATGATTTGGGTCATTGTTGACAGATTGACCAAGAGTGCACATTTTCTGGCGACTAGTGAGACTGCCTCTCTCAGTAAACTCGCACAGTTGTATGTTAATGAAATTGTCTCAAGACATGGTATTCCATTGTCGATTGTATCAGACAGAGATTCTCGATTTATTTCTCATTTCTGGCAGAGTTTACAACAAGAATTGAGTACACGTGTTAATCTCAGTACGGCCTATCATCCTCAGACAGACGGTCAGTCAGAACGTACTATTCAGACGTCAGAGGATATGCTCAGAACTTATGTCTTAGAGTATGGAGGTTCTTGGGATTCTCACCTTCCTTTGGTGGAGTTTGCTTATAATAATTCCTATCATTCCAGTATTGGTATGCCTCCTTATGAAATGCTATATGGTCGTCGTTGTCGTACCCCCACCTGTTGGTTGGAAGTGGGAGAAAAGCAGTTTGTAGGCCCAGACATTGTACAGATTACTGCTGACAAAGTGGCCATCGCCCGAGAAAAGCTGAAAGCTGCACGCGATAGACAGAAACAGTATGCAGACCCACGTAGACGGCCGGTTATTTTTACCGAAGGTGAGTTGGTGTATTTGAAAGTCTCCCCGTGGAAAGGTGTTATTCGATTCGGAAAACGAGGAAAGTTGGCACCTAGATATATTGGTCCCTTCAGAATTCGTCAGGTGATTAATGACCAATCAGTATCATTGGATCTTCCTCCGGAGCTTGCTGGTATTCATGACACGTTTAATATCTGTTATTTGCGAAAGTGTAATGTCGAGGATCAATCTCAGATTCTTCCTTTGCAAGATTTGAAGGTTGATCAGAATCAGAAATTAGTTGAAGAACCAATTGAAATTCTCGATAGAAAAATTAATAAACTTAGAAAGAAACAGATACCAATGGTGTTAGTGAAATGGAGACACAGTTTAGGTTCCAATTTGACCTGGGAAACCGAAGAGTCTATGAAATCCAGATATCCTGGATTGTTTGATCGAGTTTAGATTTCGAGGACGAAATCTCCTAAAGGAGGGGAGATTTGTAACATCCTCTCGGCGGGTCTGGTAATTCTTTATTTTAATCGATGATTTAATTATTTAGAAATTAATTAATATTATTTGTTTATGGAAAAACTTAAGTAAATAGGTCTTAGGACTTATTGTGAATAGTAAATTGTTACTTGTTTTAATTTACTATAGTTGACGGTACAATAAAATAAGTTTCTCGCAAATGAAATTTAGGTTCCAGACAATAGACTTAGGACGGGTATAAAATACCCAAATATTAAGAACTACTTAAAAAGGGAAAGTCGACCCTTTTATTTCCCTTCTTTCCCAAATGGTACATTCCTTTCAAAACCTAGAACTAAATACTTCAACCATCCAAATCAAGAACTTAAAAGTAAATTGGAGCTAAGATTATGAGCTAAATCATCATCATCATCATCTTAACTATCAAATTGTAAGTGACTTGTTATTTTATGAACTTATGTGTTTCTAGGTTTAGTGATGAGAATATGAAATTGAATGATTTCTTGAATTGTTTGTGGTAATCTCTGATGTTAAATGATGCTATGAACTGAATTATATAAGTTGAATTAGTGTTTAAGTTCTTGAATTGTGATTTTGAATTCAAGTAAATAAACTAAGTGGGTGGTTATAGAATTGGCATGAAATTGGTATATTGATGTTATTCTAAGTTTCTTGATGATAACTTGTTGCCATATGATGCCCTTTGAGGTCGGAAACATGATTTGGTCGATTTGGTTTATGAAAGTTGAGAATTTTGTAAGTTGGTTCGAGCAAAGCTTTTAGTTCTGATGTTGTTGTTGTTCTTGAAGAACAAGCCGGCGGGTCTGGTACCCTACCCGGCGGGTTCTTGATTATGTTGGAGAACCGGCGGGTTGTCGGCCAAGCCGGCGGCTCCTACAGCCTTTAATACTCGATTTGTTTCTGTTTGCTCAAAATCTAATTCAC
This sequence comes from Pseudognaphalium luteoalbum, assembly GCA_963422505.1. Classification (NCBI taxonomy): domain Eukaryota; kingdom Viridiplantae; phylum Streptophyta; class Magnoliopsida; order Asterales; family Asteraceae; genus Pseudognaphalium; species Pseudognaphalium luteoalbum. The sequence continues at coordinate 65,540,646 of OY730198.1, forward strand.
CCGGCGGCTTAAGGGCGAAGCCGGCGGCTTGTATGGTCAAACCGGCGGGTCCTTGACCCCAGCCGGCGGGTCATGAGCCATTCCAGCATCTCTTTTAATGGTTGATAGTTAATGTCAATTGCTTGGTTATATGGTGTGACATTGATAAACTAGTATCAGTACATGATGATAACTACATTGAAATTATTAATACATAATTAAGAAGTTGTAAATTGGATGTCAATTATGTTAAGTTCCTAATGTTATGAATTGGTATAAGTTAAGTATTGTTGATTCGGATTACTAACTTATATTTGATTGTTGATTCTCAGATCCTTTTAAAGATAAGTGACCCTTGGATTCTGAGTTTGTGAAGACAAAGGTATTGGTGAGTGGATTTGGAACTCACCATTCGATTTAGTTGTAACTATTTGGTTGCAACAAGTAAACGTAGATATGTTGTTATATCTAATATTCATAGTTGATTATAAATCTACGTGTTATGTGTGGCCTTCGGGCATCAGTTGTTAATGAGGTCAACAGGTTGAACTGGTTGGTTGGGCTAGTTGGTTGTTGTGTGAATGACACAGGGTCTTACTTCATTTGTTGTGTGTATAGAACCTGTGTCTGAGTATAGTAACCACTAGTTATCGGTCTCGTCCGTTATGGCCAAACGGATATGGTTGGATAAGTGTTCTTGGGAACCACCCGGGTATTATGGTATTCCCAGAGCCGCCGATCCTCATTACTATATTGTTGACTAGTTGTACTATATGTTTACGGTTGTTTGGGGTAAACAGGTGGTTATGCTAAGTTGAATTGTGGGTAATGAATTCATTCACTTAGCTTTGTGCTAATCCCTCATCCTACTTCCTGCAGGTTTTTGATATATATGTGGGTGTCAGGAATGGATGCTTTCGCAGGGAATGTCTGACAGATTAAAACTCTGATATGGTTTTTCTATAAACCTGGTTTTTGTAATATGTAATACCCCGACATATGTAGTTTTTAAACCGTTCTATGTTGGTATATGTTAATATGTAACTGTGTATGTACATTATTTTAATGTACAGTATATAAATATGTTTTAAATTCATACGCTTCCGAGTAAAATAATATAATACTGTGGTATTAAATGAGGGGTGTTACAAATTAGCCTAACACAAAACTAATTACATGTATTAACAATTGATTAGGCACTAATTACTAGTCCTAATTTGACGGGTGTCACAAGATTCCTCCGTGAGATTTTGTTTTATTTATATGTAAGATAAGATAAGATTGATGATGTTATAATTCCCATTCTTTTCAACTAATTAGCTATTACGGTGAGATGAATAGTTGATTAGGATAGTATTCTCATTTAGCTCGTTCAGAAGTTTAAAAAAAATAACATATACTATTCTTTATCTAATATTATCTATACTATACAGTTTTCTAACACTATAAATTTTATTGCAAGTGTAACTGAACTTTTACTTATCTTTAACGACCTATCTCACGATCAATGTGGAATAGTTAAACGAGTAACTCATAGAGGATGAGAATAATGTTTGAACATATTCTGCTCACGCAAGTCAATACAAATTAATTATCAACAATGTGATAACCCGAGAATTTCTGTAAATTCCGTACGTTTTAACGCATGCATATTAGGCTAATTCCCTATGTAATCAATGTGAATTTAAATTTATTTCAAATGAAGTCTAGCACAAGCCCATTTTTACATGATTTAATATATTTGCTTTAATGCGCGAAGCGTTCGCGTACGTAATTATTATGAATTACACAAACATTCGGTAGAGACCGACACCCACGAACGATTGTGATCAAGCCAAGTATATAACATAAATCTATTTGAATAAAATAGTAGTCATTATAAAACGGATAGCAAGTTACATATATGTATACGCGTAACCACGTTAATTAACTTTTAAACGCGCGTGTGAACCGAGAGACACACAACGGCAAGTTAAACAATGTAAGTAATCAAACAAATAAATGTTAAAAAGGCATAAAAATTAGTAATGTCAAATTCTAATATTCTAATGACCTTAATCTACCTTAATTATCACTAAATCACTATAAGTACAAGATTAACACCTAATTAATCAAGATTAGCACCTAATGACCTAAATATCTAACACTTAACCACAAAAGGAATACCAAGAAAGGCCCCCCCTTGGAGCCCCTCATTTGGCCGGCCCTCACACCCCTAGGGCCCCCCTAACCATTTTGTTGAAACAAGCAACCTTACTTACACAATCATACACACCACACCCATTCATGCACACCCCATCCTCCTCACAAATTCACACACTTTGCTCCCTCCTTTCTCTCTCAAAATTTCGGCCAAACCCCCACCCCCATCACTCTCATCTTATTTTTCAAGATCACCACCACAAACCCACCACAAACCACCATGAACCACCACCTCAAACCATCAAAATAACACACTTTAAACACACAAACACCTACAAACACTTACACCATCATACTACCATCAACAAAACAAGTTTAAAACAACATCCAAGTTAGAGAAAACACACTTTCAAGAATCAAGTTCAACCTTGCTTCAAGAACAACAACAACCTTTGTAAGGAAACTCTTCTTAAACTTTTATTTTCTTATATATATGTGTTTATACTAAGTATGTTTACTTACACTAAAATATATTTTAAAACACTTACTACATCTTTTAAAAATGTTAACTAGCAAGTTTTATAAAAATAAAGTTTATAAACAAGTCAAGAAACCTTAAAAGTGTAAAAACATGCATTATATACTTTAAACTTCTCAAACATGCAATGAACTTTCATTTATATTGAAATAATTATTTTGAACTAAGAAACACAATAAACTTGTAAAAACATAAACTTTGTAGTTTAAAAGTTAGCTAAACACACTTTTGGGTGGAAAATGACAAAGACAAAACTTAAGGGACTAAAAGTGTGAGATCTGACTTTGGAGGACTGAAATGTTAAAAATAATATTAATGATGTATTAACATGTTAAAACATGGATCTAAGTGTTAAAAACCAAACCATTGTGGTTAGAAACCAAGAAAACTAAACTATGAGGTTAAAAGTGGAAAAAAATGGAAACTAAGAGGACCAAACTTGTAAAAACAGAAAGTTTTGACCTTGAACATGAAAAATCAGTAACTTAAGTGTATTTAAGCTTAAACCATGACTTAGAACAATAATCATGTGATCAAACCCTAATAAACCGAAATCTTGCGCTAGGAATGAAATAAATAAAAGTAAAGGGACTAAACATGTAAAAATGAGAACTCTTGGACCTGGGCTGACCATATCAGTAACTTAGACTTAATTTAATGTTAATGATGTTTTAAAACAATATCCATATGGTTAAACCCTACTAAACCGAAACATTATGCAAGAAACGACAAAAATAAAAGTAAAGGGGTTAAAACCGTACAAATCTAAAACCTTGGACCTGGGCTGTTCATATCAGTAACATACACATAAAATAATGTTAAGGATGATTTAGAATAATAACCTTGTGGTTGAACACATACAAACCAAAGTATCATGCTAGATATGGAATAAACACAATTATAGGGACTAAACGCGTACAAACTATAAGTTATGGGCTGAGATGATAAAAATCAGTAAGTACATAAATATAAAGTCTAATTTATAGTTTGATGTATTAAAACCAAAGATTGTATGGTTACAAGTCAACAAACCGAACTTTTGGGCTAAAAATGAGATAATTGAAACTTTAGGGACTAATAGTGTAAAATCAGAAAGTTGGGGACTATAAACTTAATAATATTAACTTAAGTGACCACAGGTAGAAACCATGATAAAATTTGTCGGGAATCTAAAGCACACGGTAGAAATCAAAGAAACCGAACATATTAACCGAAAATGACAAAATAGAAACAACAAGGACTAAAACCGCCAAGTGGGGAAACTTGTGGACTGATGTAAACCTTCTGTAAATCAGGGGACTTTATGATAAAAATATACTTTAGATATCATGATTAATATAAATGCCGAGAAACCGCAAGGACCGATTTATTACAAATTAATTTTATATATATGCTACAAATCAATAATTAACATATTATATAGTGAATAATAATATGTTGAGGCCTTATACATAAATTGAACATTGTAGCAAAACTATAATTGATCACATCGTGTCGTATACACTCTAAGTGAAGTGAACACTTAGTATATACGGTCTATTAAAACGTCTACTGTTATTAATTTAACCTTACGCATTTAGGGCATAAAGAGATTTTATTGGGATCAAATACTTAAACTTGATTTGCTAGCACGCTCGGACTCAGGTGAGTTCACAGCCCCTACTTTACTGTTTTAATACTTTCAAATGTTGGGGTGGAAAACATATAACTGATTTATGCGATTATTGGAAACTGACTTGTATCTTTATGGGAGCCTAAGTTCACAAGTTGTAGCATATAAGTCCTTTGCTTGCAATGACTATAACCATTAACTAGGTGACTCTAGCCACTAAATATACGGATAGTACTATCGGATTGACATCCCCCCACTGATTATCTTAGTTAGTTGCGCTAACTAGCGACATTGTTCGCGACCAGGATCGTATATTTACTTTGTCCAAGGCAACGATTGTTATGTCGTGGTTTGGTTATAGGCTTAGTTTCGGCATATTAACTCATTAGGCCTAGCTAGCCTTTGAGGGATCACAGTCAGCGTTTCAACATTTAAATAATCGTACAAGAGGCCTTCGATGTCACATATTGAATTACTGATGCATTTTTATCAAACTGATTTACGATAGAGTCTTAAACCTGTGAATTCACTCAACAATTATGTTGACGTTTTAAATATGTTTTTCAGGGAATTAGCCATGCTGCGAGACCACATGCATTTTGGAACCGTACCTGCCCTGTAACTTAGGATGCCATCTTTTGAACAATGTACTTTTGTAAAACTGTGAAATTTATAATACTGCTTCTGACGCCTCGATAAGGCTGTAATGTTTGTAAAACTTTTAATGGCATCTTAATGTATTAGACGTTCTGCGATAACCATATGCTCTTGTATTATTTATTTGGATCGAGTCACGCCCCGCTTAATACTAATGCTTCCGCTAAACGAAATTACCGATTTTTGAGGTGTGACAAACAAACGAAAACTTAAATACAAAGTAAAATCAAATGAAAAATGATCGTTTAAATTTATTATTAATAGTGTCTAGTTACACAATAAAACAATTAATTTTATGTTATGATATGGTAACTTACATAGATATTACACTGTAAAATTTTTGAAATTTATGTTTTAGTAAAATCATATATATTACAATTTATAATTATAATCTACTTGTTTAAATTTATGGAGTATTAGGACTTTATTAAATAAATAATCTACATAAAATGCAATAATTTTAAATTAATTACCTAGCAATCTAGCACCTATATTAGGTGGTAATTTATAACACTCCTCATTTTAAATTTGAATATTATATTATTTATCTTGAAATCGTAACTTTTAAAACATATTTTAAAAGTATACATTCAAAGTAATGTACATAAACCGTTCAACTATTTAATACACCACTGTTTAAAACTATTAAAATCATAATAAAGTTATTACAAAAAGGGGTATTATACAATCCAAACATAGTTTATAACAAAAACATATCAGAGTTATTGGCGCAATCAAACATTCCATACGTACACATCTGCTTCCTGCTACCCACATACCCAAAATATAACCTGCAGGAAGTAAAATGAGGGATTAGCACAAAGTTAAGTGAATGAATTCGTTACCCACAATTCAACTTAACATAACCACCTGTTTACATCAAATAATCGTAAACACATATTATATAGTACAACAATTCAACAATGAGGATCGGTGGCTCTTGAGAAACCCTACTGCCGCGGTGGCTCTCAATAACACTTATCTAACAATCTGTAAGGCCAATACATAATAGACCGATAGCTAACGGTTATTATACTCAAACACATGTTCTACACACAATGAATGAATCAAGACCCTGTGTAATTCACACAATAACCAAATAGCCCAACTAACGTGTTGACCTCAATAACAACCGATGCCCGAAGGCCACATAGCACATAGATGTACAACTAATAACTCATATTAAATAACTCAACAATACATCTACGTTCACTTGTTGTAACCAAACAGTTACAACTAAATTAAAAGGTGAGTTCCAAATCCACTCACCGATACCTCTGCAGATTCCACACTCAGAAATCTTATATTACCGAGTCTTCGGAGTATCTGAAACACCACATAATACACAAGTTAGTAACTTATTCCATAATCATCATTCTAGCATATTTATTCAATCAGGTAATCCCTGAAGTCTAGGCAAACAAAAAGTCAATCAGAAATAAGATTAGAAAATCCCGAAATGACGTTTAAAAACTGAAAAATACCATTTTCGGCCCCTAGATGACCCCGAATGGGCAAAAATTGCCTAGGCTCTTTGAATAGAGTCTGGATCATTAGGCCGTTTTCGAGTGACCGTGCTAATTTCAACTCAATCCGAGTTAATGAAATTGTCACTTACCCGTGATCCCGCGTTTTCAAAATTTACAAAACAAAAATTTTTAAAATCTCAATTCGTAGAGATCTCAATTCGCAGGACCAACTCGGTTTGCAGGACCAACTCGGTTCGCAGTAACTCAACTCACAATGGAATAACTCAGTTCGCACAGCCATCTCGGCTCGCAAAACTCGGTTTGCACCGCAAAACTACTCAGTTCGCAACGCAATTACAACTCGCATCGCAGCAACTCATTTCGCAAGATCTCAGTTCGCTTCGCAAGACGAACTGAGAACAGCGAACTTCGCTGTTGTTTTCATAAAAACTCGAATTTAACACAAACAAACTCAGTTTCAAGTTCCTAAATGCATCCAACACTTCAGGTAATCATTATTACATCGAAACCAAGCTTCAATTTCGAGTGTAACTTAATAACTCCTAGAATCAATTCTAAAAACTAAAACCCAAACTCACTTTTGGATGGAGGATTGATAAGATGATGTTGATAATAGGTCTGATGTTGTAGAACCAAAATCACAGCAACTAACTAGTTTGGTTTTCAATTTGATTGTAGTGTTAGGGCTTTGCAAAGTTTCAACAAGAAGAAAATGGAAGAAACCTTGAGAAGATAAGGATTTTAAGTGGTATAATTTTTATACCCGTCCTAAATCGAATTTAACACAAACAAACTCAGTTTCAAGTTCCTAAATGCATCCAACACTTCAGGTAATCATTATTACATCGAAACCAAGCTTCAATTTCGAGTGTAACTTAATAACTCCTAGAATCCATTCTAAAAACTAAAACCCAAACTCACTTTTGGATGAAGGATTGATAAGATGATGTTGATAATAGGTCTGATGTTGTAGAACCAAAATCACAGCAACTAACTAGTTTGGTTTTCAATTTGATTGTAGTGTTAGGGCTTTGCAAAGTTTCAACAAGAAGAAAATGGAAGAAACCTTGAGAAGATAAGGATTTTAAGTGGTATAATTTTTATACCCGTCCTAAATCTATTGTCTGGAACCCGAATTCTATTTGCGAGAAAATTATTTTATTTTACCGTCATCTTTAATAATTTAAAAGAACTAATATTTCACTATTCACAATAAGTCCTGGAATTTATTTACCTAAGTTTCACAATAAAATAATTAATATCAAGTAATTCCTAAAAACAATTAAATAACCAATTTAAATAAAGAAATTACCAGACCAGTGAATAGGGTGTTACACAATCTATATATCTCGAAAAATTGATCATACACTATTAAATATACTTCAAACTATTGTAGACTAAGCTATGATGATGCATAAAAATAATGTGTTGTATGACTAATTTTGGTAATATACAAATTACCACCGATACAACTATACTAGAATCACTATAATCTAAATTTACATATTAACTTTTAATCAATTCAATATACAAAATGACTTTCATCTGGAAGCTTTTTATTTTTTTCATATATATTTGTAGGGGTGGTAATTCGGGTTGAGTCAAGTTGACCCGCTCGGGTTATCGAGTTGGCGGGTCAAAAGTAGTCGACCCAAAACCGACCTAATTTTCTAATCGGGTTGAGTTTTTTAACCCAACTCAACACTGATCCAACCTGACCTGACCCAGTTAACCCATTTTTTTAATTAGATAAAAATATTTTCGAGTCATTTTTAGTTAACGTGTCAATTTCGAGTCAAATAGATCAAATGGGTCAATCTCTAAATTTAGAATTCGTCATCAATAAACATACAAATATCATATTAAGACTCCTCCCAACCTAAAAACTAACTGACTGAAACTGGCAGAGCCACGTCAGCGCCACGTCAGATTTTTCAAAAAACTGACTGAAAGACCTCTCCCATCTCTGATCCATCACTTCATTTTCTGGGACCCACTGATCAATTATTTAATCAATTAAAACACAATAATTTAAATTAAACACATTCCATTATAAAAAAATCACAATAATTCCTAAAAATAATTAAAAAGAACAACAAACTTAAAAATAAAAAACTACAATTCCTAAATTTTTTTTACGAGAAATCCTAGAAATTAAAAAGTACGATAATTTAAAAAACACTAGTCATATAAAGTAATCTAATCGGAGCTCGACTCGTCAATTTCGTTCGCGTTTTCTTGCTCGTCCTTGTTCGATCCGTTGTTGTTGTATCTGTCTTGGTAGAGTGTCACGACTTCTTTCCTCGCGTTTTTTTTATCATTTTAATTTCTTTTTTAGACGCTTTTTTTGGAGAGTTTAAAGAATAACAAAATGTGACGCTCCAAAGTAACGTTGTTTCTTAATTTTTTTTTATTTCTAACGGTAACAAAAAAAAGAGTAAATGGGGCCTACAAAAACCGATGGTGCACTTCGGATAACCGAAGAAGGAAATCGACGATGGCAACCGACGGATCAGTGCCATCCCTGTCAGTTCGTCGGTTGGGAGCCGATGAACCCCGTTGGGAGCAGTCTAACTAATATGTTCATTAAAATTAACTCTTTAGCATCATTAAATACTTTGATCTATTAAATTAAAATAAACTTATGAATTTTTATCTAAATTTATAATATATTTGGGTTGTTGGGTCAACCCAAAAACCCATTGGGTGACCCAACCCCGACTCAAAAAAAGCAGGTTGGCACCTTTCAGGTTAATGGGTTTGTGCGTCAAAAAATTTCGACCCAATCTACTTAATTTCAAGTTGATTTTATGTCGGGTTTCAGATCGTATCGGAAATTATCAGCTCTATATATTTGTCACGGGCGATATGACTAGTGACGAGTAATAAACACGTCAGACGTACTAATCTTTACCCATAACCCCACATTCCTAAATTCCATAAAACAAAAATAATATAAAATTAAAAAAAAAAGTCTAAAAGGACAAAACCGTAATTTTACACATCACAATTTGCATGATGATGATAATTACGCGTCCCTAGCGACACCCCTTCCCTTAATAAGCCTTCCTTTCCCTTCCATTTCTCTTCTCATACCCAACAATAATTCAATCCATTCTCGCCGGAAAATCACATTTCATCACCGGAAATTACTTTTATCGTTCAATTTCGTGTGAATTTTCAGATTTTTGAAGCTTTTAATAATCTACAGATGGCGCAACGAACAGAGAAGGAAGAAACGGAATTCAAAACCGTACCGGAAACCCTAACTTTCTGCATCAACAACTGCGGCGTCGTCGGAAACCCGGCGACGAATAATATGTGTCAAAAATGCTTCAACGCATCCACGACGTCGACGTCGTCGCAACGTACGCGTAGATCTGGATCGTTGAGGTCTCCGACGAGGTCAACGCCGGACGTAACCGTTGATCTGATCGTAGATCGGACGGTTGTGACGGTTGATGAAGTATCGACGACGGCGAAAGCGAAGGTTGTAAGTCGGTGCTCCGGTTGCCGGAAACGCGTAGGTTTGACCGGATTCCGGTGCCGGTGCGGTGATCTGTTTTGCGCTGAGCATAGGTACTCCGATCGCCATGATTGTAGCTACGATTATAAATCTGCTGGCCGTGAAGTGATCGCGAGGGAGAATCCGGTGGTTAAAGCCGCAAAAATTGTTAGAATTTAAATTTGAATTAAAAAAAAATTGTTGTTCGATTTTATCATGATTCTACATAATATGTTGCGAAATTTGATTTTTCTGATGGAAGAAGTTTGTGGAAATTATTATTATTGAATTAAATTAAATTAAATGATTCCGTTTGATTGTTGGAATTAAATATTCAAAATTTTAATTTGTTATTCTTGCTGTATACATTATTCATCTGATGATGTTTAAAATTAATAAATTAATTAAGTAATCGATTGATCAAAGAATGAATTTAATTTAATAAAATAATTTATGTTCAATGAATTAAAGTGGTTGATAGGTTGCGTGTATGGAAGTTTGTGAGAGACTGACTAGGTTGAGAGGGGTGGGTAGGTTAGCACATCGAAACGGACCCTGGTTAGCACACAGGCTCGTAAATCAGCACACCGGTTCGGTTCGTAGGGTGTCCTTGTTTGTGGTGGGGACTTGATTGTACCCGTACCTTTCTGACTCATCTTTTGTCATTACTTTTTTTATAATTTACAGGCTAGAGCAGAGGGGCCCGTAGTAAGAATTTTTTTTGGTAAAAATAATGGAAAATGATAATGATATAGAGCTGCTCTCTTTTAACCGTCATGAAATCGTTAAACACACGTGATTATATAGCCAACATTGTTAATTTTTTAATCGTAAACTATCAATTATCTATAAAAATCGCCAACCACACGTAGTTATATAGCTAACATAGTTAATTTTTTAATCGTAAACTCTCAATTATCTATAAGTATTTCAGTTGTTATTCATTACCTTCAAAGACTATGTTTAGCAAAATCGTAAATAAATAAATAACAATTTTGTGTGCGTGTAAAATAACAATGTGTGTAGTTGATAACTTCATGTACTTGAAATTTAAAGAATGATACTTGGTAAGCTTCCAAGTAACATCAAAGACATTAAAGAACACTTCTTGAAAAGACATAAAATATGTTCTCCGATAAAGTTAAAGATACTTGGTACTCGTAAGTCGTAATACTTAACTCTATTATTACAGCTAAAGATACTTTGTGATCAGATGATAATGACTAGTAAAACTTGCGTAAGATTTAATTGTGTGTTTTGGATATCGTAACTTTTAACATTGGACTTGTCGTAGGGTATCTTAGAGCTAGGATTGCCACTGTGGTAGTCCCACAATACTTTTGTACTACTGATAATTATGGTTATTAGTCAAGAAAAATATATTATGTGCAACAAACTGGAATAGATGGCTTCATGCTCTTAGTTATAAATGAAAGGTTATTGATGTATATATGTACCAAAAGGCTATTAGTTTAAAGGTATCGAGGTGACACTTCAACTAAGAAGTTGAGAGTTCCAAGTGGAGGAGTGGACAAAATGTATATGCAATATCACAAAACCTTTATATATGCTTTCGATAGCATGAATAAACGGGTAAACGGATGAGATTTTTCCTGTTCAGGTTACCCAGCGGAGGGTGTGCATTTTTGCTCAGATGTACACGGCCTAACCGGGTTATCCTGTGACTGTTTCCGTCGATAGCATGAATGTTGTGCCTATTTAATCGAATGGTTAAATTTCATGATCATATATCAATCATAATATATCACGGGTTGTGACCTTGTATTATTGGTATTACGTTTAAACTTACATATGATATCAAGTCGTCAATGACCTTGTGCTTGAAAATTACCCGTGTAAAAAACAAGTCCAATACATTTTGCTTAATTAATAGGTTGAATCCATTGAGCATCTGCTGCTACATTGTGTAACATCCTCTCGATTCGGGCTAGTAGTTTTAGAATATTTCCTGAATTTAAACTATTATTTAATATGTTAGAAAATAGTGTTGTTTGATTTATTTGAAAATAATTGAAAAAAGGGTTAAATATCCAATTGTGACAGGTAAATTATTAGTTGTTTTGAAGGCGGTGGTGGAGACCGACTTGTTTCTCTTAATTCCCTGATGCTTCCATTTCTTTACTAAAAGCAAAACCTGTCGCACTCCCAATTTCGGGTTGCGGAAGTGAATCGGGTCGGGGCGCGACTAATCAATAATCACGGCACAAAGATATAATGAACGACTCTATATGCGTCATTTTACAATTTGTATTGATAAAACCAAAGTTTACATCAAAATATAGTTTACATTAGCTCAGTTTGAAATTTAGAGATTTACATACATAATTAATTTTTACAAAATATAATAATGCTGCTAAATCTCTGAATGTTAGTATGCTGACACGAGCTAATGAATCCTGATTTGGGCAGTCCAACCTACTGCTGAGTACCCATGATATATGCTAAAATGGGTCAGCGAAACGCTGGTGAGCTCACAGGTTTGTATGTCAAAACATATTGTATGAACCGCAAGATTTAATTAAATTTAAAGTGCAATTAAGCAAATTAAAAGTTATACAGCCATGAGCACATAGTCTGAGCTTAACTCGAGGTGTCAGGTCCACATTTAAGGTATCCCGATCGAGGTGCCTCCCACGAGTGCCTAATCTACACTCGTTTGAACAAATATTAATACATCCGTTTAACCAGCTAGTGCGTGCTAACCCAGACGAGGATGGTCAATCCTATATGGTACCATATACTAATATTCACGCTACAACGTATTACCAAACTATGCTGAGGAGGGCTTTGAAAAGATTAGTGACATAACTCATGTAGTATTTGTTTAATTTCATACTTGCGTTCATATAGTAAAATAAAATGAGCAATGATATCACCCCCCGAGTAAAACGGTAAAATAGGCGCTATGAGACTTACCTGAGTTTTGAGAGTTTAACTTAATAAAATTGAGTTGATTAGCTGAGTAGTGATGTCCAAAGACCTGTAACCTGAGGGTGTCTACGTCACGCGATGTTATAAATGTGAGTAGATATTTATAAAAACTACCTTTGTAGTTGTTCGTCCAACTAGAATGTCCAAATTACTACCATTTGGTTGATTAACTTGTCCAAGTTACTATGACTTGGTTGATTTGATTATGTTTTGAAAACGTGTACGACCTGTTGGTGATTGGTTGTAATAATAATCTCTCTGTTATTATTATGATTTTTGAAGTGTTATGTTCAAAAACGTGTCCCAATGTGTTTTAGAAGTGGTATCATACAAGTCTTTGAAGTTATACGAGCTTGACACTTAGTATGAAAATAGGTTGTAAACATTCTGTTTTTAGCGTCACTTATAGCGACACTTAGGGGTTTATGCGACACTCAGGAAGTGCCACATCAAATGGGAAATTCTTAGTTATTAGCGTCACTTTGGGAAGTGTCGCATAAGGGGCAACACTTAAGGAAGTGTCGGGTACAAGTGTCGGTATTCAGGGTCATGCGTCACTAGGGTTAGTGTCGGATGAAATCAGATTTTAATTATTGGCGACACTTAGGCAAGTGTCGCTAGAAGTGTCGGTTAGGAGTGTCGGGTATTGAATTTGCGACACTTAGGCAAGTGTCGTGAAAAAGGGGTTTTATGCGGCACTTAGGCAAGTGACGCAAGATTAGGGTTTTAAGCGACACTTAATGCGTCACTTAAGGAAGTGACGCATCACTGCTTTGGTCCGTGCGACACTTACATCTGATGGACAGAATTTGTGTCGAAAACGTGTTTTTCGGTTTTCGTTTGGCCCGAAAATTTTACCCAACCCATATTTGGACATTTCAAGCTTAAATAAACAACTTTCAAGTAAAATAAATGAAATCTAAGAGTTTTTGGGATTTGTCAGGAATCTAACAAGTTAACGCCGGGAGAAACCGAAAAGGTAGAAATGTAGATCGTGATGCGGTGAACGTTTTTCTCTAAAGGTGCTTGGTGATTCGAGGCCGTTTGACAATGGTTTTTGGTGGTGATAGGTGGTAGTGGTGGTGGGTAGTTTTTGAGAGAAAAAGAGAGAAAGAAATAGTAGAGAGAGAGAGAAGGATGGTGAAATGAGGAAGAAAAGAGGGGGATGTGGGGTGTTGGTGAAAGCCTCACCCTTCATCCCCTGCAAACGCGTTTCGTGGGGTGTTCGTTTCCCCAGTCGTTTAAACGTTTAAATTATTTTATGCTCGTTTAGTTATGGGTTTAAAATACGAATAATCATTCAATATTTTTGTTGAAGTACTTTACCAAATGCTTAATAATTGAGTTATAAAACATAACTTAACTTTGTTTTGATTGTTTGTGCGCTTAATATTTTAATCGCGTAGACGCTTGTTTGTACGATACGAAATAATTACGAAATATTATCAAAATAATATTTTGAATATAATTGTTGTATTAAATAATATTGTATTATTTAATAAAATTGTTCACCAACGTCCGTATTAATTGAACTGAATTCCATTCGATTTATAATGAGTACGATTTAATCAAATCGTTTAATTGTATATATTCATCAATATATACTTCGATACATTAATTAGCCTAACACGGAACTAATTACATGTATTAACAGTTGATTAGGCACTAATCACTAGTACTAATTTGACGGGTGTCACATTCTCCCCCTGTTAGAAGAATTTCATCCCGAAATTTAGTTTGAGGTCGTGTTTGAAGTAGTGTCAGTGAATAACTAAGGATATTTGAGTCGCATTTGGTCTTCCCGTTCCCAAGTGAATTCCGGCCCACGCCGCGAATTCCACCTAACCTTGACGATGGGAATATGACTTTGTTTGAGTTGTTTGACCTCTTGGTCCATGATTTCGGAGGGTTCTTCAACAAAATGAAGCTTGTCGTCAATACGAATTTCGTCGAGTGGAATAATAAGTGTCTCATCAGACATGCATTTCTTCAAGTTAGAAATGTGAAAAGTGGGGTGCATGCTGCTGAGCTCGGGCGGCAGCTGCAGTCGATATGCCACTGAACCTATCCTCTCGAGGATCTCAAATGGTCCAATGTATCTAGGGTTTAGTTTTCCACGTTTTCCGAAACGAATGACACCTTTCCAAGGTGAAACTTTGAGTAGTACTCGATCCCCAACTTGGAACTCGAGTGGTATGCATCTCACGTCAGCATAACTTTTTTGACGATCACGTGCGGATGTACTTCTTGATGCGTTTTTCATCCGTGTCTACCAAACCTGGACATAGAAGGGCGAGTTGATGGAATTTGGTGGTGTAACCAGCGATATCATTGCCTTGAACAGTTAAATGCCCGAATTCTTCCTCCAACCGGTGGAGTTCCTCGGTGGGGCAATATTCGTCCCTTAGCATTTTCTTCAGGTCTGCCAGGGGAGTTGGTTTACTACATCAATGCCCACAGAACTGACATGAGTATTCCACCATGTGAGTGCACCTTCTTGAAAGGTGTAAGCAGCGAATTTGACCTTGTTGTCTTCCGTGCAGTTGCACAAACTGAAGACAGATTCGATCCTTTCGATCCACCTTATTAGACCCATGGCACCTTCCGTGCCCTTGAAATTTAGCGGCTTGCAGCTTAGAAAATCCTTTTAAGAGCAAGGTTTGATGACAGGAGTAGTGTCAGCGGTGTCATCGCTTCTCCTAGAGGTTCGGGGTGATTCCCGAGTAGCCAGGGCTTCGGCCACAGCTCGGGAAATGAGGGCAACAATTTCAGCATCGCTGTAACTTTTCTTCTTTCGCGGCATAATTCTTTAAGAAGGAAACAAGAGGTACATGAGAGATTGTACCAGAATGACAATTGAGGTAGATGTATATATAAAAAAGTGGTAATATACACATCACCATGTAAAGACCAATAATGTAGAATAATGTAGAATAATAGAGAGAAATTGTCAATTGATATTACACAGTTAAATGATTACAAACAATTTCGAGTTACGAGTTTTAAAAGTTACAGACTTAGGTAGTTTGCAAAAGATGCCGGGAATTGTTACATCCGGTCGAATTACATAGATCCTACGGAAGTACAATAGATTACTAGATAGTTACTACACTAATCTCGGTGTAGATTGAGTTGTGGAAGCAGTGAGGTGAGATGGTCCACAGACTCTGCGAGTCTGCTAACCATTCTGAGAGCATCCTTGGTTTACCGCAGGCGCGTCTCACATTCTTGTAGCCTCAATTGTAAAACGGAGATCTCGTTTCGCTTACTGATTACTTGGTTATGAACAATCTCAATGGTTTGTGTGACATCTTCCACTTGGTCGTGAGTTCGGGTCAAGGTTTCAGAGATGTCTGCCTGAACTATGTATAAATGGGCGATACCCTCCATCCAGTTAGAGCGAATGTTACGTTGTTCGATTTCCATCACTCGAGCAGCTAACACAAGGATAGTGAAGTGAGCGGGTTCTTGGGTATAGGGAGAGACTTCCATGCTGGAAAACCCTCCAATTGGTGTGGGGAGTTGGATTCTTTCCTCGTCCTTCCAGGTGTTGAGTCGGTGTGATAACCATCGCCATTGGCTCATTGTTGTTTGCCTTTGGGGTTGGTTATTGAGTTGGTTTTGAGTGGGATATGGGCTAGCTCAAGGCAATCTAGTGTTCCTTCTAGCTACCGTTGAGTTTTGTGATCCATACGGATGAGAGCGTGACGAATTGGGTGATGTGTTTGCCATTTCTGAGACAAAGCGTTAGAAAGAATGAGGCCTATATTCATATATAATATAGCCTAGGATTTGTAGAGAGGTCTATCTATGTATATATATGTATATCACATAATATCCTATTGAGTGTCTAACACATACATGTTTTGGGTCCCGGTTCTCTCGAGGTCAGAGTCAACTAGCGTATCCCTGTTCAACATAACCGTTTCAGGTCTGACATCATCTTCCTTTAATTATACATAGTTGATCAGGCTATGTTAAATTAAACTCGTATGATGTAATCCCTGAATCAATCATACCTAATAAGGAAATACTGCCTAACAGTCATAGTCTAGGCCCACTAAATGCAACCTAGTTCACTATAACCTTAGGCTCTGATACCAATCTGTCGCACCCCTAATTTCGGGTTGAGGAAGCAAATCAGGTCAGGGCGCGACTAATCAATAATCACAGCACAAAGATATAATGAACGACTCTATATGCGTCATTTTACAACTTGTATTGATAAAACCAAAGTTTACATCAAAATATAGTTTACATTAGCTCAGTTTGAAATTGAGAGATTTATATACATAATTAATTTATACAAAATATAATAATGCAACTAAATCTCTGAATGTTTGTATGCTGACACGAGCTAATGAATCCTGATTTGGGCAGTCCAACCTACTACTGAGTACCTGTGATACATGCTAAAATGGGTCAGCGAAACGCTGGTGAGCTCACAGGTTTTTATGTCAAAACATATTGTATGAATCGCAAGATTTAATTGAACTTAAAGTGCAATTAAGCAAATTAAAAGTTATACAGCCATGAGCACATAGTCTGAGCTTAACTCGAGGTGTCAGGTCCACATTTAAGGTATCCTGATCGAGGTGCCTCCCACGAGTGCCTAATCTACACTCGTCTGAACAAATATTAATACACCCGTTTAATCAGTTAGTGCGTGCTAATTCGGACGAGGATGGTCAATCCTATATGGTACCATATACTAATATTCACGCTACAACGTATTACTAAACTATGCTGAGGAGGGCTTTGAAAAGATTAGTGAGATAACTCATGTAGTATTTGTTTGATTTCATACTAGCGTTCATATAGTAAAATAAAATGAGCAATGATATCACTACGAGCTTGACACTTAGTATGAAAATAGGTTGTAAACATTCTGTTTTTAAAGTCACTTATAGCGACACTTAGGGGTTTATGCAACACTCATGAAGTGCCGCATCAAATGGGAAATTCTTAGTTATTAGCGTCACTTAGGGAAGTGTCGCATAAGGGGCGACACTTAAGGAAGTGTCGGGTACAAGTGTCGGTATTCAGGGTCATGCATCACTAGGGTTAGTGTCGGATGAAATCAGATTTCAATATAGGCGACACTTAGGCAAGTGTCGCTAGAAGTGTCGGTTAGAGGTGTCGGGTATTGAATTTACGACACTTAGGAAAGTGACGCAAGATTAGGGTTTTAAGCGACACTTAATGCGTCACTTAAGAAAGTGACACATCACTGCTTTGGTCCGTGCGACACTTACATCTGATGGACGGAATTTGTGTCGAAAACGTGTTTTCCGGTTTCCGTTCGGCCCAAAACTTTTACCCAACCCATATTTGGACATTTCAATCTTAAATAAACAACTTTCAAGTAAAATAAATGAAATCTAAGAGTTTTCGGGATTTGTCGAGAATCTTACAAGTTAACGCCGGGAGAAACCGAAAAGGTAGAAATGTAGATCGTGATGCGGTGAATGTTTTTCTTCAAGGTGCTTGGTGATTCGAGGCCGTTTGACGGTGGTTTTTGGTGGTGATAGGTGGTGGTGGGTAGTTTTTGAGAGAAAAAGAGAGAAAGAAAGAGTAGAGAGAGAGAGATGGTGAAATGAGGAAGAAAAAAGGGGGATGTGGGGTGTTGGTGAAAGCCTCACCCTTCATCCCCTGCAAACGCGTTCCGTGGGGTGTTCGTTTTCTCAGTCGTTTAAACGTTTAAATTATTTTATGTGCGTTTAGTTATGGGTTTCAAAATACGAATAATCATTCAATATTTTTGTTGAAGTACTTTACCAAATGCTTAATAATTGAGTTATAAAACATAACTTAACTTTTTTTTGATTGTTTGTGCGCTTAATATTTTAATCGCGTAGACGCTTGTTTGTACGATACGAAATATTATCAAAATAATATTTTGAATATAATGGTTGTATTAAATAATATTGTATTATTTAATAACATTTTTCACCAACGTCCGTATTAATTGAACCGAATTCCATTCGATTTATAATGAGTACGATTTAATCAAATCGTTTAATTGTATATATTCATCAATATATACTTCGATACATTAATTAGCCTAACACGGAACTAATTACATGTAATAACAGTTAATTAGACACTAATCACTAGTCCTAATTTGATGGGTATCACAAAACCAAACACACACTTGAGTTAAATAGATGAGCAAATCAAATAGAAACCAATTTGGGAGTTACTTGCTTATAAACTGATTAGTTTCATCATCTTCATCAGATTATCATCATCATCATATTGTTCTTAATTAAGTTGTATGTGTTCTTATTGTTTATACAATAACTTCCTTTGAATCATTAGGGTTAGTGTTGTATTCGTGATATTGATGATTGAAATGATGATATATGATGTTAGTTGGAGTGTTAGAAACCATAGAATTGAGTTTTTTTAGAGTTTTGGTGAGTTTTGATTCGAAAAACTCGCAATAGCAACGAAGTTTGCAGTTTTCAGTTCGTCTTGCAAACTGAGTTTATGTTACGAAGCGAGTTGAGATTCTGCGAAGCGAATCGAGTTTCTGCGAACCGAGTTGCTGCGGTGCGAGTTGAGTTTCGCTGTGCAAATTGAGATGTGCGAACCGAGAATGTTTGCATTGCGAGTCGAGTTGGCTATGCGAAATGAGTTAGTTTGCGTTGTGAACCGAGTTTCTGCGAACTCAGTTGGCTATGCGAACCCAGATAGCTGCGAACCGAGATTTTTAAATTTTTTGTTTTGTAAATTTTGAAAGGGGTCACGGATAAGTGACAATTTTATTAACTCAGATTGGGTTGAAATTCGCATGGTCACTCGGAAACAACCCACTGATCAAGGCTCTATGCGAAGAGCGTAGGCAGTTTTTGGCAATTCGGGCTCATCTAAGGGTCGAAAATGGCATTTTTTCAGTTTTTAAACCTCGTTTTGGCATTTTCTGATTTCATTTCGGATTGAACTTTTGTTTGCTTAGACTTCAGGGATTACCTGCTTGAATAAATATGGTAGAATGATGATTATGAGACAAGTTACTGACTTGTGTTGTTCTATTGTGTTTCTGATAAACAGAAGACTTAGTGACATTAGACTACTGAGTGGACGACTGAGGTAGTGGTGAGTGGACCTGTAACCCTCAGCATGATTAATTGTAACAGTTGGTTGCAATGATTAATTGTAGTTAGATGTATTTATTGTTGAATAGACTGTTTATTGTAATTGTTGAGCTGGGATGTGATATTTTGTTGTTGGCATTATATGTGGTTGCTCAGAGGTCAACAGGGTTGATTGGGCTTGGATGTTATGATTGGACGACACAGGGTTTTGTACACATGTTGGTGTTAAGGGTCTGTGTCGTATGAAAATAACATACAGCTATCGGTGTCTCTGTATAAGAGTTCTTGAGGCTGTTGGGTACTCAAGGACCACCGATCCTCTTGTGCGTTCTGTGTTTATAATTAGTTGCTGAATTTGATTGTTGTACCTAAGTTATACTGTTGGTTGCAGTTCTGTCTCACTTAGCTTTATGCTAACCCCATCACTCTGCTTCCTGCAGGTTATATTTTGAAGGGTGGTGTGACACCCGCGAAATTAGGACTAGTAATTAGTGCCTAATCAAGTGTAATACATGTAATTAGTTCTGTGTTAGGCTAATTAATGTATCAATATATATACATTGTTGAATATATACAAGTATGCGATTTGATTAAATCGTACAAGTTTCAAATCGAATGCAATTCAATTCAATTAATATGGACGTTGGTGAACAATTTTATTAAATAATATGACATTATTTAATAACTCCGTTTTATCCAAAATATTATTTAGATAATATTTCAACTCAAATTCGTATCGTACAAACAACATTTATGCGATTAAGATGATAAATGCGCGAACAATCGAAACAAGAATAAGTTATATTTTATAACTCCAGTAAAAGTGTTTAGTGAAATATTTCAACAAAAACATTAATAAATATTCGTGTTTTAAAATAATTATTAAACGTTTAAACCATCGGAAAGAAGAACACCGCACGGAGCACAAACACGGGGAACAAAAATTGGGACACACCCACAAGGGGTGGGCCCCACTAAACGGGCCAAGGGAGGGGACATCACCCCCGCTCACCTCCTTTCCCTCTCATTTCTATCCTTCACTCTCTCTCTCTTCCACTTTCTTCTTTCTTTTTCTCTAAAACCACCACACCACCACAACCTCATTAATTCACCAAGTAACACCCTTAAACAACCTCAAATCATTTTGCTCCTTTGAAGAAAAACGACCACCTCGCAATGATCTACATTTCTATCTTTCCAGATTCCTCTCGCGCGAAGTTGTAAGTTTCCGACAAATTCCGAAACACTTCGATTTCTATTATTTTTACTTGTTTGTGGGTTATTTAAGCTTATAATGTCCAAATATGGGTTGGGTAAAAGTATCAAGTCAAACGGAAACCGAAAAACACATTTTCGGCTCATTTTCCGCCCAACAACTCGTTTTGTCGCAGAGGCTCCAGGCCACCTGCGACATAAGCTCTTATGTCGCCAAATCATAGCCTATGTCGCATATAGCGACATAAACCTCTATGTCGCACTACATCACGGATGTTGCAGGTAGCGACACAAATGGTTATGTCGCAAAAATTATGGACGTCGCATATAGCGACACAAAACACTATGTCGCAAAACTTATTCCCGTCGTACATAGCGACACAACATCTTATGCCGCATTAAATTGCGGATGTCGCACTTAGCGACACAAGCCCTTACGTCGCATACATGATCTGCGACACAACAGACTATGTCGCACTTAGCGACACAAAGCCTTATGTCGCACCTAGTGTCGCATACGACAGAACCTTGAAAACATGGATTTTTACTAAGTGTCAAACTTATATACGATACGACTTTTTAAACACATCGGAATACGTTTATGAACATGAACACTCGAAACCATAATAATAATAATGAGATTATTATTACAACCAATCACCAACGGGCCGTACACGTTTTCAAAAACATAAACCAATCAGCCAAGTCGTAGTAACTTGGACAATTTAAACAACCAAATCGTAGTAATTTGGATAAATCAAATCAACCAAGTCGTAGTAACTTGGACAAGTTAAACAACCAAATCGTAGTAATTTGGACAATTCAATCAACCAAATTGTAGTAATTTGGACATTCTAGTTGGACGAACAACTACAAAGGTAGTCTTTCGAGATACCTACTCATGTTTATAACCATCACATGTCTTGGACACCCTCAGGTTACAAGTCTTCGGACATCAATTCATGGCTAATCAAACAAGTTTATTAAGTTAAACTTCTCAAGACTCAGGCGAGTCTCATAGCCCCTATTTTACGGTTTTCATCACGGGTGTGATTACATTGCTCATTTTATTTTACAATATGAACACAAGTACAATACAAATCAAATACTACATGAGTTGTTTTCACTAATCATTTCAAAGCCCTCCACAACATAGTTTGGTAATACATCTGTAGCGTGAATGTTAGTATATGATATCATATAGGATTGACAATTCTCGTCCGGGTTAGCACGCACTAATTGGTCAAATGGACGTATTAGCATTTGGGAAGACGAGTGTAGATTAGGCACTTGTAGGAGGCACCTCAGTTGGGTTTCCTTAATTGGATCTGACACTCAAGTTAAGCTCAGACTATGTGCTCATGGTTGTATAACTTTTATTTTGCTTAATTGCATTTTAAATTCAATTAAATCTTGCGGTTTATACAAATATGTGTTGACATACAAACCTGTGAGCTCACCAGCGTTTCGCTGACCCATTTTAGCATGTATCACAGGTACTCAACAGTAGGTTGGCTGCCCAATCCGGATTCATTAGCTCGAGTCTTCATACAATCAATTAGTGATTTAGTTGCATTATTATATTTTTGTATAAAGTAATTATGTAATGTAAATCTCTCAATTTCAAGGAACTGAGCTAATGTAAACAATATTTTTGATGTAAACTTTGGTTTTATCAATACAACGTAAAACGACGCATTTAGTGGTCGTTCATTATATCTTTGTGCTTGTGATTATTGATTAGTCGCGCCCCGACCCGATTCGCTTTCGCAACCCGAATTTGGGAGTGCGACAGGTGGGCAGGAAGTTATGTTTGAAGGAATATTTGACGGGCGTTAAACTCTGATATATTTTGATAGTAACGATGTTGAAATTAGATAACATCTCGCTTTGATTATTTATTGTGGTAATAGTTTTTGAATTGTTGTGTATTATGTTTTGGAAAAAGTTATACACATTTTATGTAATATAAAGTAATGAAAGATATATTCAAACCTACGCTTCCAAGTTAAAAAAAATCATTATTATAATGGTTTACAAAATGAGGGGTGTTATAAATTGGTATCAGAGCATAGATTTGGGTGAATTGAGCATTGTAAGTGTTCAATCCCAAATCTTGATTTTGTTAAGTCAAACATTCCTGGGTATGGGATTTAGAATTGTATATGAATCGGTTAGTAGATAGGTACTAAGCAATACTGTTCTGATTTTGATATGTCTCGTATTAGACGAGAGTTTATGGAATTGCATTTGATGAATGAAATGTCTATTAATGAGTTGATTTCACAGTTTTCTGAGAAACTAAAATTTGTTCAACTGTGGGTTCCGGATGATAAAACTAGAATAGAACATTTTGTTGGGACTTTGCCACCAGAGTATCATACTACAGTGAGATTAGCTGGTTCGCTTTCTCAGGCTTTTAGTCTAGCTCGTGCTGTTGATGGTGATTTTCAAGCTAGGGATAAACAGAATAAGGATAAAGAGTTGCAACAAATCAAAGGTGATTTATCTGAGAATAAAAGTGAAAAGAAATGGCAAAGCAAATCAGATGCGAAAAGTAGTAGGATTGATAGATCCACATGGTGTTTTAAATGTAAATCTAGACATATTGGATCATGTATCGTCCAGACTGCTAGATGTTTAAAATGTGGACTGTTTGGACATGAAATCAAGGATTGTAATTATCCTAGTTTTGTTTGTTGGAATTGTCAGAAGGAAGGTCATCGTGCAGGTGAGTGTCGGGAAGTGATTAGACAGGGATCGGGTTTGGTCGGAGGATCGTCATCATCTAGCCATAAGCGGAAGAATTCGCCATCAGTTGCTAGCAGGGATTTTCAGATGACAGTTTATAAAACTGTCGGAGCAGATGACGTCGTTTCAGGTACTTTCGTATCAATTCTGTACTAGTACATGTTTATGTGACTTAGAGTTAATTGTACCTTTATAGTTGTTTATTGTGTGATAAACTGAATTAGACCCTGTTGTGATAGTTAATTCTCTTAAAATAGAATTAATT
The DNA here is from genome assembly GCA_963422505.1 of Pseudognaphalium luteoalbum. Lineage (NCBI taxonomy): Eukaryota > Viridiplantae > Streptophyta > Magnoliopsida > Asterales > Asteraceae > Pseudognaphalium > Pseudognaphalium luteoalbum. Next base: position 65,564,852 of record OY730198.1, read on the forward strand.
GATGATAAAAATAATTCAGGTTGTCACATAGGTGACTAGAAACTTAGTTGATAGTGGGTTACATCCTTGGATCGAATCTTGTTGTTATCAATCTTTAGTTTAATAATATTTTGACACGTGTTGATTAATGTGATAATATCAATATGATATGATACGGAAAACTAATGATTACCCATATCACGGATGAGTTATATAATCTGACTCGAGGGATATGAAAAAAAAATGATTATCCATTGGATTAACTGTGAAATGAGAAGCAGGAAATGATCCTTTGACATTGAAACATTTGTCGTGTCAGGTTTTGACTTTGTAATACTTGATGAATTTGATGATCATATAAAGTGTTGTGATATATTTCACATGATTGAATTGTGTTGTGACATAATGAGATTGGATTATTTTTTATGCTTCGTGATAGCCTAAGCTATGTGAAGGAATTATCCTATCCCTGACGTGGAGTTTGTAATTGTTGTTTTACATTAAACTTATGGAGACACAATTGAATAAATACAAATCAAAGATTTGATTGTGAGATTTGGTATTAGTTGGAACTGTTGCTGATTTGTGGCAAGATTTATCTTATACGTTTGAAAATCCTTTCAGACTTAGTGGATAAATAGAAAGTTGTTTAGCTTGAGACCTTGATGGATTAGAATCTGAAATTTGGAAATTTGTTATTGAACAACGGTAGTGGATTAAAGACTGTCTCATGTGGAATTCAGTTGGTTTGAGATTTTCGAGATGTAATCTTAAACTGAAACTTCCGAGCATGGAATAATTGTTCATTCGGGGATTATCGAGTTGTGTAATGATTTGAAATCATTATCCTGATGGATTATCATGAGATCGGATGTGAAACTAATTGTGGATTCTAATCATTGTTCGTGTATCAATTAGGCCTTGTAAATGCTAAGCGATTGCATTATCTTGGTTTATTGAGCATGATCAGATTTCGAGGACGAAATCTCTTTAAGGGGGAGAGATTTGTAACATCCTCAATTCGGGCCTAGTAGTTTTAGAATATTTCCTGACTTTAAATGATTATTTAATATGTTAGAAAATAGTGCTGATTTATTTGAAAATAATTGGAAAAAGGGTTAAATATCCAATTGTGACAGGTAAATTATTAGTTGTTTTAAATTAATGAAGTTGTCGGTAAAATAAAATGTTTGGACTCGCGAATGGTATTCGGGTTCCAGATAATAGATTTATAAGGGGATTAAAATTATACTGTTTAAAGTAAAGGCGGTAGTGGAGACCGACTTGTTTCTCTTAATTCCCCGATGCTTCCATTTCTTTACTAAAAGCAAAACCAAACACACACTTGAGTTAAATAGATGAGCAAATCAATTAGAAACCAAATTGGGAGTTACTTGCTTATAAACTGATTAGTTTCATCATCTTTATCAGAGTATTGTTTATACAATAACTTCCTTTGAATCATTAGGGTTAGTGTTGTATTTGTGAAATTGATGATTGAAATGATGATATATTATGTTAGTTGGAGTGTTAGAAACCATAGAATTGAGTTTTTTTTAGAGTTTTGATTCGAAAAACTCGTAACAGCAGTGAAGTTCTCAGTTCATCTTGCGAACTGAATTTATGTTGCGAAGCGAGTTGAGATTCTGCGAAGCGAATCGAGTTTCTGCGAACCGAGTTGCCGCGGTGCGAGTTGAGTTTCGCTGTGCGAATTGAGATGTGCAAACAGAGAATTTTTTCGTTGCGAGTCGAGTTGGCTATGCGAACTGAGTTTGTTTGCGTTGTGAACCGAGTTTCTGCGAACTCAGTTGGCTGTGCGAACCCAAATAGCTACGAACCGAGGTTTTAAAAATTTTTGTTTTGTAAATTTTGAAAGGGTCACGGATAAGTGACAATTTCATTAACTCGGATCGGGTTGAAATTCGCATGGTCACTTGAAAATGACCCACTGATCAAGACTCTATTGTAAGAGCCTAGGCAGTTTTTGACCATTCGGGGTCGTCTAAGGGTCGAAAATGGCATTTTTTAGTTTTTAAACCTCGTTTTGGCATTTTTTGATTTCATTTCGGATTGAACTTTTGTTTGCTTAGACTTCAGGGATTACTTGTTTGAATAAATATGTTAGAATGATGATTATGAGACAAGTTACTGACTTGTGTTGTTCTATTGTGTTTCAGATAAACAGAAGACTCAATGACATTAGACTACTGAGTGGACGACTGAAGTATTGGTGAGTGGACCTGTAACCCTCAGCATGATTTAGTTGTAACAGTTGGTTGCAATGATTAATTGTATGTATTTATTGTTGCATAGACTGTTTATTGTAATTGTTGAGCTGAGATGTTGTGATATTTTGATGTTGGCATTATATGTGGTTGTTTAGATGTCAACATGGTTGGTTGGGCTTGGATGTTATGATTGGACGACACAGGGTTTTGTACACGTGTTGGTGTTAAGGGTTTGTGTCGTATGAAAATAACATCCAGCTATCGGTGTCTTTGTATATGTTGATACAAATGATTGATAAGAGTTCTTGAGGCTGTTGGGTACTCAAGGACCACCGATCCTCTTGTGCATTCTGCGTTTATAATTAGTTGCTGTAATTGATTGTTGTAGCTAAGTTATACTGTTGGTTGCAGTTCTGTCTCACTTAGCTTTATACTAACCCCATCACTCTGCTTCCTGCATGTTATATTTTGAAGGGTGGGCAGGAAGTTATGTTTGAAGGAATGTTTGACCGACGTTAAACTATGATATATTTTGATAGTAACAATGTTGAAATTAGATAACACCTCGCTTTGATTATTTATTGTGATAATAGTTTTTGGATTGTTATGTATTATGTTTTGGAAAAAGTTATACACATTTTATGTAATATAAATTAATGAAAGATATATTTAAAGCTACGCATCCGAGTTAAAAAAATCATTATTATAATGGTTTACAAAATGAGGGGTGTTATAATTGTGCATGAATCTTTTGTTTATAGGTGTAACTATTCAATGGTGGAAACACTTTGGATCATGCCACATTTATTTCCTTGATCGTCACACTGGATTGGAACATGGGCATGTAGTATTTTTTGCGAGTTTTGGTAACTCGAAAATCTGTGCTTCTTATGGCTATATATCTAGCTTGTAGAGGCCCCATTTTCAGTTATAAACATTCTTGCTAGGCTAACATCTTTAGAATCAAGATCAAACTATTTAATTGGACTCTATCGAAGCAGATTTCCGTTGTGCAATCAAATTTGGACAAATCAACCAACGGTCTTTTGGGTAGTCACTCTTAACAGGTAAATTTAGCAATTGTAACATATGGTTTTGTTTTTTCTAGATAGAAAGTTCAATTCCTCTGAGCAGATCCTCTTTCAAATGAAACTATTAGGTGATGGTGGATCTATATTCTTATGTAATCTGGAGACTTTTTGATACACAAACTTAGTTTTTAAGATCCAGAAAAATAAAAAGTGTCATTACCTGGAAATTAACAGAAATAATTTCAAGGATGAAGTCGATATTCGAAATGCTCTGTAAGATGGCATAAGACAATTTGGTCCTAAGACTTTCAAGACAACAAAAACTTCTTGCTTACAAGAAAGGCGAAACTTCAACCTGAATCTCATCTGGCATGTTATAAATGTCACTTAAAACTTATAAGCTTAGCAAAATACTTACTTGATGAGGTGTAGCATCTTTTTTAGGTCTGTCGATAATGTTGCTAGTTTCTGTAAGTTATCTACAATCACATTGGGAACCTTGAGCAATAATTTTGTTTGGTCATGTGCTTTTTGCAGCAGTTCCCTTCGTATGAATTACTCATGTATTGTGAAAGCCAAAAGAAAGTTAAGAATATGTAGGTAAACTAATTTGAGTTGTTACCGAGTCTGGATCCATAGGTCGGAGACTCGGACTAGTCCAATTTCACAATAGTGGATTTGGTTGCATGCATTATATTTAGGATAGGGTGATCACTGTGTGTGATGGCTTCAAACCAATCTTGATATGTTATGCTATTTACAGAATTAAAAGTTGTGTATTCACTATGCTTTATATATAGCTTAGGTGTCTGGACGATGTACGTTCTTAGGTATTGCTCTGCAAGGAAGTTGCAAAAACAATATTGGAAATGGTGAAGTAAAATTATGAAATGTTTGATATGAACTATAGTTGAACCCGAGGATACATTCAGTCAAGCACATTAAGTCATGAATCATAATCCAATTGTCACAACTTGGCACACAAAAGAAACTTTCCTGTAAGGCAAATAGAAACAGGCTTGTAATATTGCGAGCTTTAATGTCTTCAGTTTTTTCCCCTAACATTCCACTGCCATAGGTTGAAGAAATGAGCTCAAAAAGCAACGGAAACTGTAATGCCACGAAGGAAGCAATAGGCACACATGTTAGTACAACTATGGGATATATGATCCATGACCTTTCCTGCCCAAATATAACATACAATGTCACACTAAAGGCTACCATCAGAAATGTCACAGATAAAAATAGCATCACCAGGCCAAGTATTAATCTCTTTGGTAACCGGTAGAGAAAATCCTCATCAAGATAACGAGCTGTGAGAATGGATTGAAACAACAACAAAGTAGTAGTGGATGCAAACAATGAGATTGTGTCTGAGATCGCAAATATGATGAAACTTGGCTTTTTTTCAAAAAATGCTTTCCCAGTTTCACCATTGTTTCCACCAGGTACAGTGATGGCGGCTGCAAAAACTATTGTAACGATAAGTGCAGCTGTGATCGTGTATGAATCTGCTGTCTTTTTCATCCACTCTTCTCCTTCTTTTCGCAATTCTTTGTGTTCTTTTCTGAAAACCGTCATTGGTGTCTCTCCTTTATTGTTCTTTGCTTCTCTGTAATCTGGTGGGACAAATTTCTTCACTTCCTGCATTTTAATCTAATTTAATTAATATCAAACAAAATGGTGAAAAAAAAGAGAGAATGAGAAGGCAACAAATAACAATAGTTGTTGATGCACAATGCTATGAATCGATAAACTTTGTTTTACTTGAACCAAAACCAACAGTCTACAGTCATAAGATAAGAACAGTCTCTAGCTGTAATTTATTTATGATATACCTGAAACCACTGTAACTCCCTTTGCATTTGTAGAGCTGCACCAGAAACCACGTTGAGTTTGTGTATAGGTGCCAACTGTCCAGCCGAGTGCAACAGATTGTTCCAATCTTTGTCTCTAAATTCTCTAATTAGATTTTTGTTAATACTCAGCTGATGTACAATCATATTGTAAACCTTTTCATTGCGCTTTATTATTGCGATTTGAATGACGGTAGATACGTTTATGGTTATCCAAACTGCATCTGGATTATGCCTAGCAATTTCTTCAATTGCCTCAGGAGTATCATTAGTCGCTGCTAGATCCATTGCGTAGATTGCCTGGCCATAAAGTCACCAATTCTACTTGGTTTCAAAACTTCTTCACATATTCACTTGAGTAGCATACGAGCTTTAGTGTGTGTAAACAGAGTTGGGGAACAATTGGGATAAAATGACTACATTGTATTGACTTGATTAAGAAATAATAACAATTACAAAAAGAATATAGAAGCCTTGCATAGCTTGGAGACTAAACTAGGTTTACACTAATGGGCCAGGCCCTAATAGAACTTATACGCCTAAGTATTCTGACTAACTATTCCAAATTTCCAACATCCCCCTCAAGCTGGAGCATCCAGCTTGTAACTAATCCATCTTCTCCTGAAACTTGCCCGCAGCAATAATCCAAAACTTGAACAAACGCAAAGATAATCCGTCTCACTTGGAATCGAACTAAAGAAACGAAGCAACCTAAATAGGTCTCAATAACCAAAGAACGAAGCAACCTGAAAAGGTCTCAACTAACAAAAAAACGAAGCAACCTGTGTTTCCAGGTCTCAACTAACCAAAATCCACAAAATAGGATCAAACTCAAATGGCCTCACCGGGATTGAACTCAAAATTGATCTCACAAGGGATCAAGCCAAAACACCTCAAAAATCATAACCCGAAATCGGCAACAATACCAACCTCATAATAACTTTCATCCACATGTCATTAAATAACACATATCCCCCAAATCCACAAGTCAGCAGAAGTCAGAATTAAACAAACCGTAACAAAATCATAATATCACAAATTTTCCCCAAATCATAAAGTTAATCGAAATCTGAACCCCAAAAATTGCTAACAAACACGAAATCCAAAAATCACAGATTTGAGTAGATTTCACCGGTGATCAATCAAACAGTGAAGCACATAAAACCAACAAGATCTCAACAGGAATTTGGCAGGGCATATCAGAAAAGAAAACTGGAAGAAAAAAGACGGCTAACAGCAGCCACATATACGTTACTTAAACCTTAACACCCTAAAACTCAGCTCTGATACCATGTAAACAGAGTTGGGGAACAATTGGGATAAAATGACTACATTGTATTGACTTGATTAAGAAATAATAACGATTACAAAAAGAATATAGAAGCCTTGCATAGCTTGGAGACTAAACTAGGTTTACACTAATGGGCCAGGCCCTAATAGAACTTATACGCCTAAGTATTCTGACTAACTATTCCAACAGTGTGCTTCAGTTTATCTTCCTTAAGGCTATTGACGTGCTTGACTGCAGTATGATTGACATAAAAACCAATGACTTTAAGTTAGTTTCAATGTAGTATGATCAAGACTAATGGAACCATTAAGTTAGTAGCAAGTCTACAATAATGTCAAGAGTTGGTACCTGTCAGAAGCATGTAGAATTTCTTCATTTAAAACCAACGACTTTTTAATTTCAACGTAATATCAACAAGACTACTGATGAGTGATGACATATTTACATTACTCTTGTATACTACAATAGAATTTTTATTAACAGTAGTGTGTAATACTATCGTTTTGGATTAATTCCTGCAGAAAAACTTGAGGATCTTCCTCGAAAAACTATTGTACCTTCAATCGGAAAAAGAAATAATTGAAACGTTTACTTACCATGCAATAGTGTGACATTCCAAAATTTGGCATAAACCCCTCGGATGACTACACAACAAGAGAGAGTCAATTTGTAAGAACAGCCATAGAAAAACCCTTATGGGGCGTGGTGATATAGGAATTAATAATGATTTTATGTGAGTGTGAAGCGAAAATCTCAATTTGAGAACGCAGATAAGTGAAATATTGTGTATCTAACTGAAGCAATGGTTAGGCTCCAAATAATCGGAATACATGGATATAGAGCCTAAATAAGCCAAGTTTATCCTTTTAGTTTAAAAATCGCTAGCTAGAACTTGAATCACACTTAGACATCAACTGTAAGTACAAAGCTTTGAATATGCATTTATATTTATGTACAGGTCACTTAAGTATATCTCAAACTCATCTCAGTTCATCATTGGGTTTAGAAAACAGTCCATTTGAAGTTAGACCCACGTTAAAGAAAATCTTGCTGGTAAATCAACAATATGAAAATTAGACTATCACGACATTTTATTTACAAACCAGAAAGGAAGCAGCTCCTCGTGCACTTGATGTGAACACTATCAGCATATGCGTCTTGGTTCTTAATATCTTGGACATTATCAAGATTGCTGTTATTAACCGGCACAGCTACAAGAAATTACAAGCGTTAGTTTTATCAGTATCCTAATACATTAAAAACAGAAAAGGAAAAGGGAAGAATATTAGCATGAAAGAAAAAAATATTATTTGGTTATAATCTTAAGATTGTGTTTATCCTGAAATTTGTAAATTTTAAAATTTATTCAAACAGATGTATGAAACAATTATAATTGCATTCCTAATTAGGTGTCTAGTTGTTGGGGTTAAGCAGAAGAAACTAGGCTGATTCTAAAAAAAGCTGGATAATGATTTCTTCGAAATCCAACAACCTGTTGAACCATGGATTCAATACACCATGATTCATTCATCTGATTTATGGAAATTATGACTCAAAAAACATTAAGAGTAAATGAAGAAACAAACAAGAATAAACTAGTTTTTGGTAGAAGTTGTATTGTGTTCCACTATAATACAAGTCCAGCTTTCCTGCCACATTAGCCAACGGATATAGGAGATCCTGGTAACTTGCTCTAGCCATGTGCGCTTGTATTTTGAGAAAATAATACGCTGAATCTGTAAATAATAAAAGGTATAAGTGGAGAGATAAACATCCAACGTGGACACTATTTTAACAAACCTTTCGATATCTAACAGATATGCAATTTGAGGTCTTGAAACAGTGTCAACTCTATAAGTAAAAAATATGGATTTGAAATCTTGCCGATAAATCCGCTACGGATAACATCATGAAGAAACACAGAGCCACTTCTGCCCTCAAAGGGATTGTGATATCCTTCTTCTAGAGAGAAGTCGATATCTCGTTTGGAGACCTTAAGTAAATAAAGGAAAGTGCTCTTGCGAGCAACGTATGTAGCTACATTGATAGGTAATCTTCCTCTATTGTTGGCAACAAATAACACACGTGGGTTTTCCTTCACCAACATCTTTGCAGCTGCAGTGTGCCAACCAGCGCAGCAGTGTGTGCTGGGTTATAACCATGATTTTCAACTAAAAATGGAAGTAATTTCGGGTTTACTTTCTTCAAGAGATTCTTAACAAATGGTAGGTTTTCAACAGTTTCAACTGCAACGTGAAGTGCTGTCTGGCCAAAATTATTCAATTTCGTTGTCAACGCAATTTTGCCAATATTGAGAAGTTCTTCAACAGCATTCCAGTCACTTCTCTTTAAAGCTATACACAGTGGGATGTACTTTACCAAATCTAAAGCCACAACAAAAGAAGTTCACAGTAAGACTAAGAAAAGCGGAAAATAGGTATGAATGAACAATGAATTTGTACCATTGGATGAGTTGTCAGGAGCTGTTGGAGTGGCTATTGATGGAGGACCATAAACATTCCTTAACCTCGTCCATACTTCGTTGGCAGTTTGAAGGCCGACGATTGTACCCATAACTTCTTCACACACGGAACCAAAAATCCATCCTTTGACCAGAGTATCTGATCTTTTCCATTCTAGATAGTTGGCCTCTATAACAGACTCAGATGTTTTCATTTTAGCATCCCCATTCGACATGGGGATTTCCAATGAGCCATCGATAAAGCCCAACATACCATGGCTCTCTAAAAGGCACAACATCTGCTCCTTCCATGGACCATAATTGGATCCATCACGCAAGTTAAACGAAAGAAAGTTGGCTGTATTCACGTGACAAGGGTACGGGTATTGTTTCGACCTTGCTTCATTAACAATTGAGTGTGGCTGAAAGCTTGCAGCAGAAGTGCTTGATGATGCCATTACCATATAGTGAAAGCTTACAATAGGTTTGGTGACAACTGAAAAGTAGTCTATTTTGTATATCTATATCTATATTTATATACGTAGTATATAAATTATATTATACATATAATATATAATGAGCATGTTGATGCCAGTTGACATATTAACGGTTGACTTTCAAAGGGTACATCGAAGAAATCTGTTTGCGAAATAGGTTAGCATCATGTTTGCCTTTCTAATAAAAAAAAGTTGGCATCAAATGGTCCCAATTTTATTATTCAAAAACCAAATCAACTTATATATGTATTTTTGATAAATAACCAACTCATTAATCTGCTCCACATCAGGTAGTAAATTACCAAGACTCGTCAATGAATGAACTAGTGTACTACCTGAGCAGTCCCCAAGCGAGCTATTTCTTGGGTACACAAAAGTTTATTTGTACTTAAGTTTATCTCAACGGCAAAATGTTTCTTTCTGCGATTTTCGATATTAAAAGATCCAAGTAAAAAAGAGTAGCCCAAATTCAAAGTTACAACTCGGAAATCAAAATTGAAGCTGCCAAACTATCATTCAATCTTAACTCTTATAAACAAAAAATGGTTAGTAGCCCATGAGGACAAATGAAAACCATCTTGCCACCATCCTAAATGTCAGATGTTACCAACAATTATTTATTTGCAATTACGCATCAATACATCAGATGTTTGAAGTGGTATTTGTTTAGCACCGGCAAACCAAAAAGAATCCCGGATGTTCTAATTCCTAAAATCAAAGTGACAAGTATATTTTTGCTATACATCATATATTTATAATAATTAATATGTACTCATGGAAGTACAATATATATTTATAATGCAATTTATAAAGTATTGAGTGTTTGGTATTCATATACAGACCTAGATATATTTACTTTAGATAAAATGAAAATCGTAACAGACAACAAAAACAATGAATTGGCTGATCTGTTCAAAATATAAATCTAGCTGGCTAAGGTAAACAAATAGCTTAAGAATACGGGTTGAACAGGTCAAAGGTCGTCAACATGTATCGATAAAACACGAAACCTCCTTACTCATTTTAACAAGAAAATAGAACGTTTGTTGATCGGGTATATGCTAGTAACCGCAGCTTACAGCATATGCCGCAGCTAAATACATGCACTTAAGTTACGGAAACATAAGAAAGCTACGAGAAAGGAATCTTTGACTAAAGCACAGTAACCAAGGATGGGACTCACAGCAGAGATGCTCTGGATTACCAGTAAAACACGTAAAAGGTAAAGTCATATCAAAAAGGAATAAAGGTAAGTTGTCACTAAATAAGGAAGGTCTGCTCCTCCGCACCGAGCTGCGGAAAACAGACTAACCATTTAAGGAAAGAGAATCTTTATTTCACATTGGCATAAATATACCAGATAAGTCTAAGGTAAACATATTCACAATATTTCACTCACTCATATTACTTACTTTCTCTCCCTAGAACACTTATTTCACACAAATCCGTAGCTTATTCTCACGTCGGAGCTTGGTTCAAAGGGAAACCCCCCTTTTCCCTTGGGCGAGGCTAACAGTGTGTGTTTGTTACATCTTAGCAGTTTCATTCACCTTCAGAGGAGGCTCTCAAGCTACGTTGGGGGAGCTGCTAGTTTTTGTATCAACATTTGGCGCCATCCGTGGGACCAAACTGAAAGAATGGAGGAAACCCCTTCATCTGGAAATCTCATACCGCAGGTGCGCGTAGATCGATCCGCTGAAAGACACGAAAGTGGGGTAGTAAATACGGGCATCTCAGGGGTTCAGCAGGACGAGCCTCGACTTACTCCTGCTTTTGTGGAAAGTCACTACGAAGCACTTCGTCCTTTGATGCAAGAAATTGAGAAAAACAAGCGAATGGATGGTGTGAGAACGCAACTTACTTACGAAGACCAAGCAGATGACTCCATCGAGTCAGAAGAAGAAACTGATAGTTCTAGTTCAGATTCCGAAGCAGCAAAGGTCCGCAGGAAGAGGAAGTACACTCAAAAAATGAAGAAAAAAGCTAGTCCGGGCAAAAGAAAGGAAAGGAGAAAAAGACGTAGCTCCTCACGTTCTCAAACTAGAAAAGCAGTAACTACTGACAGTAATGACTCAGCGAGTTCCAGCTCGGAGGAAGAAGTAGAAGAGGGCATAGACGAGCCTTATAGACCATCACTCATCAAAAAATTCACAAGGAGAATCGCAAGATGCAAGAGACCAAAGAAGGCGAGGCTTCCCTCACACATCCGGGTGTACGATGGTACCGGAGATCCGGATGATCACTTAGGATTGTTTGCCGGAGTGGCGGAAATGGAGCAGTGGTCCATGCCTGTGTGGTGCCACATGTTCGCGCAAACGCTTGCAGGACCAGCTCGTCTTTGGTTCGATGACCTTCCTCACGCCAGTATTGACAACTTCGAGGAGTTGCGGGAGAGCTTTCTCAACAACTTCATGCAACAACGAAGGTACACCAAACACCATATGGAAATCCATAACATAGTGCAAGGACACCATGAGTCACTGACGGACTTCATGGAGCGGTTTAAGGAGGAAAGTATGGAAATTAAAGGAGCAGACGAGATCATGCGCATCTCAGGTTTTATCCATGGGATAAGACCAAAGCAGTTGATAGAACAGTTCTACGCCAACATCCCCAAGACAATCAATGAAGTTTTTGAACGGACTAAGGCATTTATTCAGGAAAAAGAAGCAATTGGGCATGTCGCCGAAGCTCCGTCCAGAGCTCCGTTACGGCAGGGCAGAGGTTCACCCTGGAAGTCACCCCCGCCAGCTCCGACGCAGGTCCTTACATCCCCAGGAGGAATCATGAAGCATATTCCAGTAGCAAGGGACGCATTCCGCAACCTTACTCACCTGCCCTAAAGAGGAATACGTACTTCACGCCACTTACCAAAACACCCTGTGAAATATTGGCAACTGAAGCGGTTCGACACAGCTTCACACAACCTGCTCCTCTCAAAGGCAATCCGGCGGGGAAGTTTGCAGACAGGTATTGTGAGTTCCATGGTGATAAAGGGCATAATACTAACGATTGTTATCAGTTGCGGAAGCCAATAGAGGAAGCTGTGCAGTCGGGATAATTGTCACATCTGGTAAGAGAAATAAAGCAAGTCGGAACAAAGCAACAGGGAAGACAAGGTCCTTCTCAGAAGAACAAGCCTAGGGTAATTCTAATGGTCCGATCTGAGCGGAACGAAGATAAGAGGCCCATGGACGAAATTGAAAGTTGGATGCATCAAGAAATCAGCTTTCCACCTTCTAATCAGGTATGGCCCACCGAAAATCCTCTCATTATCAAAGCGGAGGTTGAAGGTCATGTGATCCACCGTGTCTATGTGGACGGAGGTAGCTCTTCCGATATCATGTATTTTCATTGTTTTGAAAAGTTGAATAACGCTGTTAAGAAGCGGATGGTGAGTACAAAAACACCCTTAGTAGGTTTCTCTGGGGCAATGATATCATCGGTAGGAAGCATATGGCTTCCTGTTACCTTCGGCGAGTACCCTTTGTCAAGGACTGTGGACATGAAGTTCCTTATTGTACAATCGCCTTCACCTTATAACGTGTTGCTAGGTAGACCTACCATATGTCGCTTAAGGGCAGTAGTGTCTACCATGCACGCCATGATGAAGTTCCCTACGAGCTCCGGTGTAGCTACTCTCATAGAAGAAAGAAGGAAGGTTCAGGAGTGCTTGTTGCTGGACGAAGGTAGCAGAATCACCAATGCCTCCAGGCAAGGTTCACAAGATGCGGCACAAGCACTGCTCAAAGTTCCACTTGTCATTAATGATGAATTCCCGGAACAGCCGGTGGGTGTGGGAACATCATTGTCTCCTGCCACAAAGGTACGTTTGGAAAGGCTTTTAAGAGCTAACACTGATGTCTTTGCATGGAGATATTCTGATATGACAGGAGTCTCTCGACATATTGCGGAGCATAGGCTGAACATACACAAAAGTGTAGAGCCCATTGTCCAGAAAAAAACGTAGCTTGGCTCCAGATCGAAGTAAAGCTATAACAGACGAAGTTGAGGAATTGGTAAGAGCCGGAATTATGCGAGAAGTACGTTATCGCACTTGGGTGGCGAACCCCGTTCTGGTTAGAAAAAGTGACGAAAGTTGGAGAATGTGCGTTAATTTCAAGGATGTGAACAATGCATGTCCGAAAGACGCATATCCACTTCCGGAGGTGGACCTTAAGGTGGAATCACTCATGGGGTTCAAATACAAATGTTTCTTGGACGCGTACAAGGGATATCACCAAATCCAAATGGCACTAGAAGATGAGGACAAGACAGCGTTTCACACTGACAAAGGTATTTTCTGTTACCGAAAGATGCCCTTTGGTCTGAAAAACGTAGGTGCAACATATCAGAGGTTGGTAGACGCAGCTTTCTCCACTCAGATAGGGAGGAACTTGGAGGCATATGTTGATGACATAGTCATCAAAAGCAAGCTGGAAGATACACTTTTAGCTGACATCGAGGAAACATTTAGTAACCTCCGGAAGATAAATATGAAGCTGAATTCGAAGAAGTGTTCCTTCCGGGTTACCGAAGGTAAATTTTTGAGGCATATCATCCTGGAGAAGGGAATCAAGGCAAATCCGAAGAAAGTGACTGCAATCATCAACATGCCGCACCCAAAAACCGTAAAAGAAGTTCAAAGCTTGAATGGTAAACTCGCAGCTATGAGCAGGTATTTATCAAGTTCAGCCTCTAAGTCCTTACCTTTTTTCAAAACCCTGAAGAATTGTTTGAGCAAAAAGGACTTCAAATGGACGACAGAAGCTGAGAACGCATTTACGGAACTAAAGGTACATCTCGCCAGTTTACCAATGCTAACAACGCCAATTATAGGCGAAGAGTTATATATGTATCTTGCAGCTACGGATAAAGTAGTAAGCTCCGTCCTCATGGCAGAAAGAGACAAAAGTCAGGCCCCCATTTATTTTGTCAGCCGTGTGTTACATGGTCCGGAGGAAAACTATTCTCCCATGGAAAAGCTAGCTTTGGCACTCGTCTACGCAGCACGTCGCCTGCGACGATACTTCCAAGCACATAAAGTCAATGTCCTGACGGACCAGCCAATCCGTCAAGTCTTACACAAGCCGGAGATATCGGGACGATTGCCCAAATGGGCAATCAAGCTTGGAGAACACGGAATTAGTTACATTCCACGTACCTCGGTGAAAGGGCAGATACTGGCTGATTTCTTTGCGGAGTTGCCCCAAGACCAGTTAACATTGACGCAGGTTGCAAACGAAACTTCGGTCGAAAACATAACGAAGATTGTAGACGAAGGTAAGTGGATAATGTATACTGATGGTGCATCTAGCTCATCTGGTGCAGGTGCGGGTCTCATTTTAACGGACCCAGATGGGGTTGAATACACATACGCCCTTCGATTCAACTTTGACAGTTCCAACAATGAATCTGAATACAAAGCTCTATTGGCAGGCCTACGCATTGCTACGGCAATGGGGGTCCGAAACCTCCAAGTTTATGTAGATTCGAAGCTTGTGTCGAGTCAAATCAACGGTGAATACGAAGCTAGGGACGCCAACATGAAAAAATACATGGAAAAAGCGAAAGAACTGATCTCCAGTTTCAACAACTTCGATATACAACAAGTTCCAAGGAGCGAAAACAAAAAAGCAGACACACTAAGCAAGCTAGCTTCCGTAGCTTTTGCTCATCTTACGAAGAAAGTCCTAGTTGAAGTACTCGAACATCCTTCCATAGACGAACAAGAGGTAGTAGCCATTATTGAGGAACATGAGAACACGTGGATGACTCCAATCATCCAGTACTTAGTTGACGGTACCTTGCCACAGGATCCATCTCAGGCTCGAAAGGTACGTGTCAAAGCACAAAATTACAATTATACTAATGGCATACTCTACAAAAGATCTTACTTAACACCTTGGTTACGATGTATTGGTCCATAACAAGCCGAATATGTTATTCGGGAAGTACATGAGGGTGCATGTGGAATGCACTCTGGACCAAGATCCGTGGTGGCAAAAGTAATGAACATGGGTTACTTTTGGCCAAGAATGCATCGAGATGCACTAACTATTATACAAAAATGCAACTCTTGCCAGGTTAACGCACCAATAAGTCGGCAACCTCAAACTGATATGATCTCTGTCACGGCTCCATGGCCATTCCAAAAGTGGGCCATGGATATCGTTGGACCATTCCCAATAGCACAAGGGCAATTGAAATTTCTAATCGTGGCAATTGATTATTTTACTAAGTAGGTAGAAGCAAAGCCTGTCAAAGCGATCACAGGAGCTGCGGTCAAGAAGTTCATTTGGGAAAATATTGTATGCAGGTACGGTCTGCCGCACGAAGTAGTAACTGATAATGGAGCCCAGTTTGCAGGAGGTGCGTTTAAGTCTTGGTGTGCTGAGCTCAAAATAAATCAGATCTTTACGTCCGTAGCTCACCCACATGCGAACGGGCAAGTAGAACGAGCCAACAGGAGCATAGTTGAGGGCATCAAGTTGCGACTAGAAGGACAGGGAAATGATTGGCTAGACAACTTGTCTCATGTGCTCTGGGCGCATAGGACAATGGTAAAAAAGAGCAATGGTGAAACTCCGTTCAGCTTGACATATGGTACAGAAGCTGTTTTACCTGCGGAGATTGGAGTTCCTACCTGGCGAACAACTAACCCAGAAGAAGACGGAAGTCAAGACCTTCGTATCAACTTTGAGCTACTTGAAGAACGAAGGGAGATAGCTGCAATCAGAGAATGTCGAAACAAGCAACAAATGGCAAAATACTATAACTCTAGGGTAAAGCCCGCATCTTTTGTTCCTGGTGAATGTGCTACGCAAAAATGAGGCTAGCAAAGCTCAACCTGAAGGAAAGTTGAGTCCTAAATGGGAAGGTCCGTATCAAGTTGTTGCCAGTCACGGAAATGGATCATATGGACTTTCTAAATCCGACGGAACTAGCTTACCACGTTCGTGGAACGTTGCTAATCTTTGTAAGTGTTACTTGTAGACTAATGAACTCTCATGTAAGTGATACAACGATGTAGTGGTTTGGTATTCTTTTGGCAATCTAATATATCAAACACAACTCCATGAGAAAACATTTAGCATCATTGCAAGTAATTACTTACAACTTATCTCGCTGATCACGAGATAATAAGCTGGCGAAGTCGAAAGTTCATTCGTGCAGTAATATATCTATGGCATAAGCCTAAGTATCAATGGTTGAACACCCATTCAAAAAACTACGTTTTATACATACGTGTATATACAATAAAGCGCATTAAGTATACTTACAAACAACTACATAGTTGTAAACAACAATAAGGAAAAGACCATACACAACAATATGGCAACAACGAGGGAGGTCATACGAATAAGTTAAAGAGGTTTCAAAGGTTACATAACAAGACACTACAGCCAAATAACATTTGTTTAAACGAAAAATAAGCAAAAGATTGTTCAAAATACTAGATCCATTAAAACACATACAACTGGAAAAGAGGAAACATCAGGGGAAAGGATCAAGCAGCTTCGTGGGTAGAGTTAACACCTAGAACAATCTTCTTGAACTCAGCAAGGGGAAGGTCACGACTAGCGGCAATAAGTTCCAAGTAAGGATATGTCGCACCCTTCAACTCCTCCTCTGCCTTTTGCAACTTATTCGCAACATGAGCATCATATCCAGGTACCTTCTCCATAGGCATGTTCATCTTGACATATGAGTAACCTAGCTGCATTCCAAGATTCATACCTGAAACATACAATAACAAAAGATAAGACATTTTAGCACAGAAGGGTAAATTTATCTAGTGCGTATATATTACTTCAGTTGTATCCGAAAATTCGTACCTACGCCATAATGGGCAGCTTGGATTGCACCATTATATGATACATACTCAGGACTCTCGGCAAGCTTCATGAAAGCATCCTTTAAGCCTCGGTCCATCAACCACTTGTAGTTTTCTTCAGCTACGCTGCTGCGGCTAGATGCTTCACCAAGTTCACTCACGGATGCTGCAGCCATGGTTGTCAGACTTTGCTTCTCCATTTCCCATTTTTTCTCCAACTCCTGATGCTGTTTAACCTGCTGTGACAATTTGGCTTCAAGCTCCGTCAGCTGGCGAGTCGCATCCTCAGCTCTTCGCACCTCAAGTTCCAGATCAGTAGCATGGGAGGATTTAAGCAACTCAAGCTCAGTTTTATGAGAAGTACGAGCATCACCAAGTGCAGCAGTAGCATCATCACGTTCTTTCTTCATCAATTCCAACTCTTTCTTTAAATTCACCATCTCTTCAGCATTCAGATCTGTCAAGCGCTGACCCAATTCTTCAATCTGTTTATCAAGATTAGCAACCTCCAAAACAAGCTTCTTCGTTTTCTCCCTCTCAGCACGATACTGTCGATAACAACTTTCCCACCTACGTCTACCTTCGCCAACAATCTTAGGCACCATAAGTGAATCCAGTTCATCTCGTCACTAATCATCACGTCAGACTTAGACTCCAAAGACACAACCTCAGACGGAGGAATCACATGATCAACCATATCACGACAAACACCATGATCATCAAACGTATCCCCATTTTTGACAGACCAAGGAGGAATGAATACCTGATCAGCCTGGTCTGGATCAACCTCATATCGAGGTTCAGGAGGATTGGAATCAAGAGGTTCGTCATCATTAGGTGACTCAGCGACAAACTCTCCACTAGACAAGCTACCAACCCCGTCACCTGATCCTACACCTTCGGATTCAGTACCTTCGTTGCTATCAGATAGAATATCCACACTCTCAACCTTCTTTCCTCTACCATGGCTAGACATAGATTTTCCAACAGGTTTGCGAGCTATTTGCTTGACCCTTTTCGCAACAGAACCACCCACATCCGACCCACTGACTTGGTTCACCTGACTTCGGGTACGTTTACCTACAGGTAAACTCTTGGTAGCAGATGACCCAGCGATAGCTTTGGTTCCATGAGTAGATACCCGTTTAGCAGAAGAACCTTGAACCTTCGCCTTAGTATTAAATCGACGAACCTTAGGAGCATTTGGGATTGGCTCCCCCACTAGCTGCAACATATCATCGCTGGCAGCAACGACCGCATCACGAAATTGATCAGGATAAGGTTCCTCACCATCATGAAGCGAGCGAGATTCATAATGAGCATCAGAACATTTCCATAATTGCATGAAGTCAATAAGCTCCAACTCTGTGAAGTTATGTTAAAATAGTTCAATATTGCTTCTTTTACCTATGAGCATATATTCAACAAAAGAAGAAAGGAGTTAAGGAAACGGAAGTTCAGTACCTTCGTCTGAATCAACCGGACGAATGATCGAAACTTCATCCGGCTTATCCCACTTCTGGCTAATCCCAGCCATCACCAACACATGCTCCGGATACGTCTGAACGTTCACGCGGGGATCTTGAAGCTTCTCGAACAAAGCATGGTCAAAAGTACCATCGGCAGGTACAGGATCCAAACTCACCTCAGTTTTATTTTTCCAAGACATGAGAATCGGAGCTACACGTGCGTCCACCCAGAAAAACCTATCTTTCCAATCCTTTGAACCATCTGGTGCTTTTACATAGTGATACGGTTGGGGTTTTTTCCTCTTTTCAATGGTAAGCCAGTCACCATTCTTGCTAAGGGTATAAAATTTCCGAAAAAGGGGCAAAGTAGGTGTACCATTTAACACACGACAATGAATCTCAAAAGACGAAACTTTAACCAAGCCAACCGGAGAAATTTGTGAGATGTGTACCTGATAATACTGAAGTACCGATAACAAAAAACGTGACAGTGGGAAACGAATGTTAGCGAAATCGAACCATCTTGTATAAACATCAATCGTTCCAGGAGGCATATCGGAGATGGTGGCGTCGGCCGCCGGAGAAGTGGGGTGAAATTCTTTATCGATCCCATATTCTTCACAGAAGTCGTTAACCTCTTCTTGTGTAAGAATGGAATACATCTACGCCATATTATCCTTCCCAGGCGCAAGTTCGAAATTGGCTTCGTTATCGGAATCGTGGGGTTGATTGGGTGGATCGCCGCCGGCAAAATTACTCGCCGTCACCATTTTCGATCGGAAATTTTTGGGGAAAAAAGTTAGGGTTTTTTCTTTTTCTTTTTGGAATTGAGAAAAGAAAATGGAAATAAAAGGAGTAATAAAAAGGTTTTTAATTATAGTGTAAGTTATAATGTTTTTGGGGGGAAATGTGATGATATGATGGGGCTGGAATCCGTCACATCCAAGCCACCAAGTCAGACAATAAATTGACACTTAACCCATAGATAACCATGCACCAATAACCGCCACCTGGAAATGCACCCATCGGTTTTTTCCGCAGGTTCGGGTGTTAAGTATATAGTCTAGAGCAAGTACGTCCAAAACACACTTACACTAGACTGGGGGGACATGATCGGGTATATGCTAGTAACCGCAGCTTACAGCATATGCCGCAGCTAAATACATGCACTTAAGTTACGGAAACATAAGCTACGAGAAAGGAATCTTTGACTAAAGCACAGCACCCAAGGATGGGACTCACAGCAGAGATGCTCTGGATTACCAGTAAAACACGTAAAAGGTAAAGTCATATCAAAAAGGAATAAAGGTAAGCTATCACTAAATAAGGAAGGTCTGCTTCGCCGCGCCGAGCTCGAAAAGCAGACTAACCATTTAAGGAAAGGGAATCTTTGCTTCACATTGGCATAAATATACCAGATAAGTCTAAGGTAAACATATTCACAATATTTCACTCACTCATATTACTTACTTTCTCTCCCTAGAACACTTATTTCACACAAATCCGTAGCTTATTATCACTCCGGAGCTTGGTCCAAAGGGAAACCCCCCTTTTCCCTTGGGCGAGGCTAACAGTGTGTGTTTGTTACATCTTAGCAGTTTCATTCACCTTCAGAGGAGGCTCTCAAGCTACGTTGGGGGAGCTGCTAGTTTTTGTATCAACATTTGTAATCGTATTTGGCATATTGATTGTCTATAAGAAATACTAAACTTTTTATACAAAAATTAATATTGAGCAACCTAACCGTACCCAAATTTTAACTTGTCTAGATAACAACCCGCCCGCCGCACCCATTTTTGTCCTCTTGACCATCATATATATTATTACACGTTGTCATAATGACTGAGTGACGTTCCTTGCACTATTAATTAGGAATACAATTCTATTTCAACTTCAGTGGTGAAAATGTATATCTCTAACCTGATACGACCAACAACTACCATCAAGTTCTCCAACCAAAAGAACATCCTTCTCATTTGAGCTGATGGCTCGGGAGGAAGAAATAACGCCAAGCCCAATCTGCAACAATCCCCATTTGTATTAAAAAGCTGTCATAATACTGTAAGAGTTTGGAACACAAGTTTAAATCAGACGAATGCATCGAAGGTTAATACAAAAGTATTTATCAAACAATTGCATCAAAGATTAAATCCTTTCCCTTGTTGGTACATAAAATAAGATACCTAGAGTCTTAAAATATACCACGTACCAAATAACCGCAAAAAATGGATCATCAAAGTCCACTGAATACGATTTACGAAGATATTATGAAGCATGAACCAAACCACCATTAGAAATTGTTAGTGATAATCCAATGCAAAATAGATAGTAGCAAGAGGTAGGTCCTCTAGAAGACCAATCTTTATCACAATCCAAAAAATAAGCATAAATATCAGCACAAGAAATCAAAGAACTCGTGCTGTTATTCTATGGAGCATTTCATCAAACACCTATTATGCTTCAACTACCTAATTCCCCTCAAAAGAATAAATGCAACCAATATACAAAAGCAGGTGAACCCAAGTAATAATCACTAATGGAAAATGATTAAGAGGCCTAAATTTCTAGGCCTTAAAACGGACCTAAAACCGTGATCGGTTGAGCTTAAAATTTAATTGGATGAGATTAGAGAGAGAAAAAAATTCAACCAATAAGAGAATTATGTCGTTTTTAGGTCTAACTAATTAGGCTTGTATAATATTACTCATCGCTAATATAAGATCAAGTCAATTAAATTGATAAACTTGTATAAAAATTTAAAAACAGCATGACTTGGAGCTATGAAAGCAAATAATTGATGAATACATCCGAAATTCAGTGTAGATAGTGTCCTCATCTCCCAAACATGAGAGCCATGTGAATAAATTCATCAAAGTTTCTTCAGTAAGGAGTATTAACAAGTTAAACTCGTATGAAGTTAAAAAACTGACACAAACCAAAAATAAATGCAGTGTACAAGCATGCATACGCTCTAAAGTTTTCGAGTGCAGCTCGAGTTTCTTAGTAGCAGCTCTACACCACAAGAATCTTGTGAACTAAAGTTGATGCCAGGAAAGTACGCATATTTTGTAACGATAATTAATGCCCAAAGTGGTACCTTGTATACAAACTCTACTATCTATGAAATAATTCAGTAATCATGGCAAGATTGGTGTTCAAATTTGGAAGTGGGGAGTTGATAGGCCGTGGAAGCACGAAGTCTTGGTCTTTGTTATTATTCTAAATATAAGCCTCAATATTTTAAGGGTGCTCTCAACTTTTTGTTAGTTATGCTCCCATTCACTACCTCGTGTAGTCCTTTGTAAAATTTTTAATTTTTAATATATATATATATATATATATATATATATATATATATAGAGGGTAGTGATCAAAATGGAAGTGTATTTTTAGGGGAAGGGGGAAGCGTTAGTATTCATCAAGAAACATATTACAATTATCAATCAAAACGTCAACAAAAAATTATTTTTACCGGTAAATAATAATCAAAATCGATGCTATAAAGAATATTTTAATGAATGAATTTCATTTTTAAGTTATAACATTAGTTGATGAATATTTATGTAATAAATTGTTAATATTCTATGTGATGAATATTAACTAATATGCATCACGATGCATATTACAACTTCACATTATTTTAAGATATTTTTATTGTTAATATTTATCACAATGCATATTAACTAAATTCACCGCGATGAATATTACTGGATTTGGATCTAATATTCATAAATCGATGTTATAACTTGCAAAAAGAATTTATCAAGGAAGTTTAACATTCATAGTATCGATTCTGATTAACATTTACTAAATTTCAGTTTGTTTTTTTGAGATTTGTATGGGTGAAGGTAATATGTTTCGTGATGAATACTAACGCTTCCCCTTTCCCTCAAAAAATGCACTTCTCTTTGGATCATTCCAATATATATATATATATATATAGGGTAGTGATCTAGGGGGAAATAGCAAAATAGAGGGAAGGCGGAAGTGAATCCGAGCCATCCATTTCATTTTTTTTAAAAAAACATAGAGGGGTAGTCTAGTCATTTAACAAATGCCTTAATTAAAACATAAAAAAAGAAAGAAAAAAGAACGGATGAATCATTCTGTGCCTCTGCAGGAAAAAACATCAATTTCAATTCTCAATTAGGGTTTCCAATTTCTCGTGGGCGTCTGGAAACAACAAATTCATAACGTAACAAAATTAAAGCAATCGAACAACAATCAGATACATAAACACAATATATATGTAACAGAATGATGTATTCTTTGCCGGAAATTATGTGAAGAAGGTTGAAATCGATGATATGAAGAAGTTGAAGCTTTTGAATCAATTCGACGAGGTTTCATTCTGACTAACGAATGCTTGATTTAGCTTGTTGTGCGGATTCAAGTTGACGCTGCAACTCGAGTAATTCTTCATCCATATCTTTGCTTGTTTTCAGAATTTTGTGATTTGTTTTAGTATCTAATTGTTTCGGGACTCGTCAATTTTCAAACAATTCATAAAAAAGGAGATCATCAATGGCGGCAGGTTTATTGGATAAAGGGTAAAGAATTGCATAAAGTGATAAAGAAGTATCAAAGCAGAAGAGAAATAGGTGAGAAATGATAAACATTAAATATTCATTGGAGTTTATTTTTATTTTGAAAGTTGATGATTATTAGTGAATATTTACTGATTGTTACTGAATTAAATAATTGTGGTGAGAAACAGTGCATACTATTAGTACTCATCCGCGTGAGTGTGAACATATATAGATATACATCACTATGATGTAAATAATTGTTAACATGCATCACAGTGCATACTATGAGTACTCATCAGTTTCAATGTAAACATGTATCAATATACATCACTACAATGTGAACCAATGTTAACATGCATCGTAGTGCATACTATCAGTGTTCATCAGCTTGTATGTTAACGTATCAATATACATCAATACGAATTAAACTTATGTTAAGATGCATCATAATACATACCATTTGGATCTGAATACTTGTAGATGGATAAGGTTGACTTTTTGAGTCAATTTAAAAAGTCCAATTGCATGTTTCTTGATTCACGGTTTCTTAATGAATTGGTAAGGAGATTAGAAATTCAAAAATGCGTGGGCTGTGTTATTTCATTTGGTCATATGGGCTTGAGCGTGTTGACTGAGCCTTGTTCTATTGACCTAGTTTTAGGTTTAATAGTCAAGGCAATTGGGCAGAAATTTGATGGTATTGATAGACATGGGCTTGATGTTGAAAATGGTTGGATCACATGTATTGAAGACTGAGTGCAAGTCTGTTTGGGATTAGGGTGGTGATTGTGGACTTGAAGACATAAAGATGGAAAAGCTTGAAGACCTGAAGACGTTTTATTTTTTGTTTTCTAGGATATACCGTAAAAATGATCATGGTTGTATAAATGGTCATTTTAGTTTAAATTTTGATAATAGATATGGCCATTTTAGTTTTGTTAAGTTTGAATGTAAAAATGGCCATTTTAAGTCTAGTAATAGTATAATAGTAGTAATAGGTTATTTTGCAAGTGTTTGGGATGTTCACTAAAAATATCCCCTCGGGCATGGCCGTTGTAAACGTGTAATTATTTGTTTTTGGTTGGTATAAAATTTTCCAAGGCACCGTTCCCTTTATCAAAAAAAAAGACTATTTGTATTCAACCATCTGCTTATAAAATTGGGATGTCTTGTATGTTGCATATATTTATACACTTGATTTTAAAATTTAATATGTATGACATTCAGATGAAGCAATTCATCAAAATAGAAACATGTTTCCACATGTACTTCATTGATGGCTTCTTTAGTATGTTCTATCCATTTATGTTAATCTAGATTCATGATCAATTTCTTTGAAGATATGTAGCATTGTTCTATCCATCACAATATATGCTAACATGTATCGATATGCATCACTACGATATGAACCAATGTTAACATGCACCGCAGTGCATACTATTAATACTCATCAGTTCGTATGTTAACATGAATCAATATACATAAATACGATGTAAATTTATGTTAAGATATGTTACAGTGCATACTATTAGTACTCATCATCTCGTATACTAACAAATATCGATATACATCACTACGATGTAAACTTATATTAAGATGCATCACAATGCATACTATTAGTACTCATCCACGTGAGTGTGACCATATATCGATATACATCACTACGAGGTAAACCAAATGTTAACATGCATCACAGTGCATACTATTAGTACTCCTTAACTCGAATGTAAACATGTATCAACATACATCACTACAATGTGAACCAATGTTAACATGCATCCCAGTGCATACTATCAGTGTTCATCAGCTTGTATGTTAACATGTATCAATATAAATCAATAGGAATTAAACTTATGTTAAGATGCATCACAATACATACTATTAGCACTTATTAACTCGTGTATCGAAATACATCACTACATTGTAAACCAATGTTAACATGCATCGTAGTGCATACTATTAGTACTATAGACAACAGAAACGATGAGATCAGCAGAAACTTTGTATCAACAAAAACTATCGCCAATAGTTAAACACTTAGAGGAACAGGAAATATACCAACATCAGAAATATAGAGAGCAGCAGAAACAAGAAGATCAGCAGAAACTTTATAGCAATTGAAGTAACACAAACAACAGAAAACAAAACAAGGAGATCATATATCGATATACAAGAAGATCATCGTAGTGATGTGAAACTTATGTTAAGATGCATCACAATGCATATTATTAGTACTCATCCGTGTGAGTGTGAACATATATCGATACACATCACTACGATGTAAACCAATGCTAACATGTATCATAGTGCATACTATGAGTACTCATTAGTTCAAATGTAAACATGTATCAATATACATCACTACGATGTGAACCAATGTTAACATGGATCGCAATGTATACTATTAGTAATCATCAGCTTGTATGTTAACATTTATCAATATACATCAATACGAATTAAACTTATGTTAAGATACATCAGAATACATACTATTAGTACTTATCATCTCGTATGTTAACATGTATTGAAATATATCACTACGTTGCAAACCAATGTTAACATGCATCGCAGTGCGTACTATTAGTACTCATCAGCTCGAATGTAAACATGTATCAATATACATCACTACAATGTAAACCAATATTAACATGCATCACAGTGCATACTATCAGTGTTCATCAGCTTGTATATTAACATGTATCAATGTACATCAATACGAATTAAACTTATGTTAAGATGCATCACAATACATACTATTAGCACTCATTAACTCGTATGCTAACATGCATCGAAATACATCACTACATTGTAAACCAATGTTAACATGCATAGTAGTACATACTATTAGTACTTATCAGCTCGAATGTTAACATGTATCAATATACATCACTACGATGTGAACAAATCTTAACATGCATTGATGTGCATACTATTAGTATTCATCAGCTCGTATGTTAATATGTATCAACATACATCAATACGATGTAAACTTAGTTAAGATGCATCACAGTGCATATTATTAGTACTCATCCGCTCAAATATTAACATTGTTGGGTTTTAAATATCCAATTCATTAGTGTTGCTCATGCAATATTAATGATGATACTACATTGTTACTACTGCTCGTACAAGATTACTACTGATAGTACAATATTAGTGATGCCAAGTGTACTTCAAGATTAGTGCTGCTAGTGAAGAATCAATTATTAATAATGCTTATGTAACAGTTAGTGGATGGTAAAAGGAATAATATATTATTATTCCTTTAGATAGTGCATCGTGGGTTATAAAGTGCAGCATGAGTGTTGGGAAATAAGATTTCTGATGTTGTTACTGCTGTTGAAGAATGCACAAGGCATTAACACTGTTAGTGTTATTGTTTCTACTGTTGTTACAACTGTTAGTGTTTTGGTTACCACTGTCTTCAGAGTTAAAACTGTTAGTTGAAGTCTTCATGGATTACCACTATTGGTGTTGGTTACCACTGCTAGTAGAAGATTTCAACTGTTATTGAAGATTGAAGATAAGTGTTACAACTGTTAGTGTTATCACTGTTAGCTTGTTTACAACAGTTAACACTGCTTAGGCTAGTTACCACTGTTGGTATATTAGTCTAGTAAATTGTACAAGTGTTAACACTGTTATAGGAACTACCACTGTTTGTATAGTCGTGGTAGTTAACACTATTTATATCTAGAATAGGAGGGAAGTCAGAGTTTGAATAATTATGGATTGTAACTGCTTCCATAATTATAGGAGATTGTTTAGCAGGACTCTATGTGTTATAAATAGAGATCCTTAACCTAGATTAGGTTATCAGTTTTTGCGCAGCTTCAAGGTTTTGTAACCCTAATACAAATCAGTGTATTCGTCTTATATTATTAATAAGATTGGAGCTTTTTATAATTCTGTTATTGTTATTCATATTGATCTTCATTGTATTACTAAGTGTTATTCCGCAAACTTCTTAGTAATCATTCAAAACTGTGGTTATCTAATAGTTTATTAGATAGATCTTGGTTTATCAAGTGGTATCAGAGCAGGTTTAGTTTTGAATCCAGGAAGATCTCAGTTCTACTGTTTTATTGATCATTTTTATAATCATTAAATAATAATAATGGCAGAAGGTAGTGAAGGAATCCAGGTCACAAAGATCCCAATGCTTAGACCTGATGAGTTTGATCTGTGGAAAAACAGAATCAGACAATATATGCTTCTCACAGATTATCAGATGTGGGAAGTTGTGGTTAATGGTCCTCCAGTGACCTTAAACAGTGATGGTGTTCCACTGCCAAGATCTCCACCAACATCTGAGGCATAAAGAAAAGTCAGATCTATAGAGTACAAAGCTTTGAGTACTTTATTGTTATCTATTCCAAATGAATATCAAAGGCGTTTTGAAGCATGTCAAGATGCTAAAGTTTTAATGGAAGCAATAGAGAAGAGATTTGGTGGTAATGATAACACCAAAAAGAACAAAAGATCTCTGTTGAAACAGCAATATGAGAACTTTAATTCTGTAAAGTCAGAAACTCTGACTCAAACCTTTGATAGGTTTTCAAAGCTTGTGGGAGATCTGGAAAATCATCAAGTAAAAATTGATAAAGATGATTTGAACAGGAAGTTTTTGAGGTCCTTGGGTGATGAATGGACCATGTATACTGTTGGTTTAAGGTAGAGTGCAGATCTGGAAGCAAAGGAATTAGAAGATATCTACAATGATCTGAGGAATTTTGAAGCTGAGGTAGAGATCAAGAAGGTAGGTTATGGGAGCAATAACAATAATTCAGCTTTTATGTCAATGGCAGGTTCTGGATCAAAGGCTGAATCAAGTCAGAAAGGGTCATCCTATGGTACTAGAGGAAGTGGATCTAGTACTACTCATTCTAATGATCAAATCTTAGAATCTTTCTTTGCTAGTAATGTGAATTCATCACTTACTAATGAAGATCTAGATCAGTTTGAAGGAGATGATCTAGAAGAAATGGATATCAAGCTCCAAATTGCTTTACTCACACAAAGAGCAAAAAGGTTTATGCAAAGAACTGGTAGAAATAACTTTGCACAGAAAAGGAGTGATTCAAGCTGGTTTGATAAAAGCAAAGTTGAATGCTTCAACTGTCACAAGATGGGACATTTTGCTAGGGAGTGCAGAAGTCCTAAGATTGATCAGAATGAGAGAGGAACTGTTCAGAGAAGTGGAGGAAATGTTAGTCAGACTAAGAATGTGCCAATTCAAGATACTTCATCAAATGCAATGGTATCTGTTGATGGATGTGGATGGGATTGGAGTGATCAGGAAGAACATGAAGTGAAGAATCAATGCTTCATGGCAACAGCAGAATCTGACAAGCAATCTGAAGTTCCTTATGAGGTACAAATAAAATTGTGCTCAGCTGTGTGTAAACAAACTGTGAAACATTATAGAGATCATAACCAGAAAGTGTGTGATGAGCTAAAACAGTGTGAAATCAAAAGTAGACACACAATCTCTGTAATAGAAAATCTTGAAAAACAGATTCAGGCATTTGAAGATAATGCAACACAGTTTAAATATGATATTGAGTATGCTAGGTGGGAGAGAGACACTTTTAAAGATAAAGTAGAATTATTAACTAAGAAACTTGCTGAGGTCACATGTGAAAGAGATAGCATAAGACTCAATGTAAGTAACTTAGAACATGCATCTAAAAGTGTAAATAAACTCATCAATTCTCAGATTCATGATAAACTCAAGACTGGGTTAGGATACAATAATGTACCTCCTCTTTATAACAACAATTATTTTCCTTCAAAAACTGAAATTGATTTAAATTTACTTAAAGAAGGATTAAATGATGATGTTAAAAAGGTTGATCCAGTAAACAGTTTAAAAGAAAATGTGAACATTGATGAAGTAGAAATTCATGAGTGGACTGAGAAAGATGATGAAGAGTGTGATACATCTGAATGTAATGTTAATGTGATCAATAAATATGATAAATCATCTTGTGAAAGCAGCAATAGTATTACTGGTCTAGTTAAAGAACTAAAAGTTAATAAACTAGAAGAGGGTAAGAAACTGTTTGAAGAGAAGGAAAAACATCATGAAAAAGATGAGAAAATTACACCTAACACACCTAGGAATCTTCAAAGGAAGGTTAGGAATACTGTGAAAACAACTGTTTCTGTGAATCATACAACTGCTGTGAATACATGTGATAAGTGCAAGTGTAAGGATAGCTTTTTTAAATCACAAAACTTTCAAAAACATATTCCCAGAGGTAACCAAAGGAATTGGAATCAAATGGTGACTCAAAAACTGGGGAATAATGTTACTGTGATTAAAGAAAAGTTATGCCTTATATGTGGCAGAAATAATCATCTTCAACATGAATGTTTTCATAATCCAAAAACATATCAAAAGAATGTGAAACAGCCATGGACAGCAGCTAATATGATTAACAAACAAAATTTTAAATCTAGAGTTAATCATACAACAGCTACTAGAAAGATGAATTATAGGGCAAATCAAGCTATGGCTGCTGCAAAGATTTCCACTGCAGGAACAAAAGCTAAAGATTTAGCCAACAGTTTAAAGACTAAAACAGTGAAAAAAGGAGTTAAAGCAAACAGTGGTAAACCTTTTAAAACTGTTAACACTGGTAATACAACAGTTTCCACTGGTAAAGTAAATAACACTGTAAGGAATACTAACAGTGTTAATTATTTTACCACTGTTAGACATAATAACAGTTATAACAGGATTAATACTGTTAGACATAATAACAGTTATAACAGGATTAACACTGTTAGACATAACTTTGGACCTTTAGTTAAAACTGTTAGACCAAAATCCACTGTTAAGTCTAAAATTAGTTGGATTTGGACACCTTTTCAATCTAATGTTCCTAGATGTTCAAAATCTAACAATGCATCAAAATCAATAATCTTCAAGAAAGTTGATTACCTTGATGCATCAGGGAAACCCAAAGCCAGATTGGTTTGGGTTCCCAAGAGAAATTAATTCTCTTTGTGTTTGTTTGTGTGCAGGGCAAGCCAAGAAGTTTATGGCATATCGACAGTGGTTGCTCAAGGCACATGACTGGAGATAAGGAAAAGCTACAGAACTTCAAATCATTTGATGGTGGATATGTAGCATTTGGAAGCAATCCAAAAGGTGGAAGGATTACAGGCAAAGGAGTTGTTCAAAGTGCCAAGTTAAGCTTTGAAAATGTTTATTATGTGGAACAGTTGAGGTACAATTTGCTAAGTGTGAGTCAAATCACAGATAAAAAGAACCCTGTTCATTTTACTGACACTGAATGTCTTATTCTGTCTAAGGAGTTCAAAATTCTAGAAGATATGATTTTAATGAGAATTCCTAGGCAAGATAATGTCTATAAGTGTGACTTAGCAAACATGGCACCTCAACCTGATTTAAACTGCTTGATTTCTAA
Organism: Pseudognaphalium luteoalbum; assembly: GCA_963422505.1. Taxonomy (NCBI): domain Eukaryota; kingdom Viridiplantae; phylum Streptophyta; class Magnoliopsida; order Asterales; family Asteraceae; genus Pseudognaphalium; species Pseudognaphalium luteoalbum. Next base: position 65,595,469 of record OY730198.1, read on the forward strand.
AGCTAATTTAAATGAGTCTACTTTGTGGCATAGAAGGATGTGTCATATGAACTACAAAACCATTAATAAACTTGTCAAAAACAAGCTTGTTAGGGGTTTACCTGAGAAGGTCTATTCATGTGATGATCATTGTGTTTCTTGTCTAAAAGGGAAGCAACACAAAACTTCTTTTAAGTCCAAAGCAGTGAATTCAAACTGTACTCCTTTATACTTATTGCATATGGATTTATTTGGACCAACAAGTATAAGTAGTATTGGAAAAAGATCTTATTGCCTTGTTGTAATTGATGATTATACCAGATTTACATGGGTTTTCTTTCTTAGAACAAAAGATGAGACAGGTGACATACTTAGATCATTTATAACTAAGATTGAGAACCAATTAGATAAAAAGGTTAAAATCATCAGGAGTGATAATGGAACAGAGTTTAAAAATTATGAGATGGATAAATTCTATGATGAGAAAGGCATTAAGAGAGAATTTAGTGCACCTAGGACTCCTCAACAGAATGGAGTAGCTGAAAGAAGGAATAGGACACTAATAGAAGCTGCTAGATCTATGCTAGCTGATGCAAAACTTCCTATGTCCTTTTGGGCAGAAGCAGTTAGCAAAGCTTGCTATGTTCAGAATAGGGTAACAGTTGTTAAGCCTTATTTCAAAACCCCATATGAGCTGTTGTTTAAGAACAAACCACTGGTTAGTTTCTTAAAATCATTTGGATGTCCTTGTACTATCTTGAATACCAAAGATCACCTAGGAAAGTTTGAAAGCAAAGCAGATGAGGGTGTATTTGTAGGATATTCTATTCAGAGTAAAGCATATAGGGTTTTCAATCAAAGGACCAGAGTCATAGAAGAATCAATGAATGTCACTTTTAATGAGAATATCATTAATCCTGATGGAATAGGTCCTAAGTCTTTGTTTGATATTGATGCTCTTAACAATGCTTTTAGATATACAACTGTCAATCCAAGTACAAGTTCATGCACAGGTACCACAACAAGCAAAGCAGATAAAGTTTGTGAGAGTAGGTCAGATATGTTCTCAGAAACGAATAAAGAGTCTTTGGAGTACATTATCTTTCCAATCTGGACTCCTGATCCTCCAGAGGTATTTTCTTCTGATCTGCCACAGTCATCACAGCATTTGGAGACAGAAGAACAACCAGAAACATCATCTCAGTTTATGGAGGATTCAGAACAAATTGAAACACCTTCCAATGAAAGTTCAGAACAGCATGGTAATCTTACCAATTTGGAGGAAATCATTTCAGAGACATCCACATCTAATTTTCATGTGAACAAAAATCATCCTCTGGAACAGGTGATTGGGGATGTTAACAGTGGTGTACAAACAAGACAACAAACAGCTGTTACTGAAGAAGAATTACATACATCTCTATATGTGTGTTTTCTTTCTCAAGTAGAACCTAAAAAGGTTGTAGAAGCTCTTAAACACCCTAGTTGGATTGAGGCAATGCAAGAGGAATTGCTATAGTTCAAGATTCAGAATGTGTGGACACTAGTTGATCTACCAAAGGGAAAAAGGGCAATTGGCACCAAATGGATTTTCAAGAATAAGAAGGATGAGAGAGGCATTGTAATCAAGAACAAGGCAAGGCTGGTGGCACAGGGGTATACACAGGAAGAAGGGATTGATTATGATGATGTCTTTGCTCCTGTTGCTAGGATAGAAGCCATTAGACTATTTCTAGCATATGCTACATTCAAAGGTTTTACAGTCTATCAAATGGATGTCAAAAGTGCTTTTCTGTATGGCATGATTGATGATGAAGTGTATGTGTGTCAACCCCCTGGATTTGAAGATCCTAATTATCCAGATAGAGTTTGCAGATTGGATAAGGCACTATATGGGTTGCATCAAGCCCCCAGGGCTTGGTATGAGACTTTATCTGTGTATCTCTTAGAGAATGGGTTCAAAAGAGGTACTATTGATAAGACTCTGTTCACCAAAAGAAATCAAAATGATATTTTACTGGTGCAAGTTTATGTAGATGACATCATTTTTGGTTCTACAAATGATGGTATGTGCAAGGAATTTGAAACTTTAATGCACCAAAAGTTCCAGATGAGTTCAATGGGGGAACTCACTTTCTTTTTGGGGCTTCAAGTTAAGCAGAGTTCAGATGGTACTATCATAAATCAAAGTAAATATGTCAAAGACATACTTACTAAATTTGGATACTCTGATTCGAAAGTGGCTAGTACACCAATGGAAACACACAAGCCACTATCTTCAGACCCTGAGGGGGAGGAAGTTGATGTACATTTGTACAGATCAATGATTGGATCATTGATGTATTTAACTTCTTCTAGGCCAGATATAATGTTTGCTGTTTGTATCTGTGCAAGATTTCAAACCTGTCCAAAACAATCACATCTGTATGCTGTCAAAAGAATCTTTAGATACTTAAAAGGACAATCTGATCTAGGTCTTTGGTATCCAAAAGATTCACCTTTTGACCTAAAAGCATATTCAGATAGTGACTATGGGGGAGCTAGTATGGACAGAAAGTCAACATCAGGAGGATGTCAATTTCTAGGAGAAAGGTTAATCTCATGGCAATGTAAGAAACAGACAACTGTATCAACATCTACTGCTGAAGCAGAGTATGTAGCTGCTGCAAGTTGCTGTGCTCAAGTCTTATGGATTCAGAATCAGATGCTTGATTATGGTTTAACTTTCTTACACACTCCTATTCATATTGATCTTCATTGTATTACTAAGTGTTATTCCGCAAACTTCTTAGTAATCATTCAAAACTGTGGTTATCTAATAGTTTATTAGATAGATCTTGGTTTATCTAACTGTTAGTGTAAACAGTTTCCACTGTTTTCATCTTTAAGTTATAACTGTTAGTGTAAACAGTTTCCACTGTTTCCACTATGTTCACTGTTAGTGTAAATCTTAACACTGTTAGTATAATCAGCTACCACTGTTTATGCTATCAAGTTGAAATTTCACTATCATCTTTATTTTTTTTTTTTAAAAAAATAAAAATAAAAAATAAAAAAATTGTGTAATACTAATACTATTGCAATCACTAGTTATGATTAATAATTCCTTTGGTCAGGGATTATTTCCATTCACTTAGTGTATCAAAGTTAGTATTGTTCACATGTATAATACTGTCAGTTTTATTGTTTCCACTGTTTTAGAATAGTTTCCACTGTTTTAAAATGGTTTCCACTGTTAGTGTTCAAATTGGGATTTTTATTTCAAAATTAGGTCATTGACACTAACAGTATAAATACTCCCAACACTTGTATATTTTCTTTTACGCTTTCATAACCATTGCATTCATAAACCCTATAACCACTGCTATCGCAAATCATACACAAATTTCTTCATGGCTTCTTCTTCATCAACCACACCTCAACTCGCTTTAGGCAAGGATCATAACATGATTGCCTATCTGGTAAAACCATCAATAGCCAATGATTACGTAGAGATCATTGATTTTCTGCGTAATTCTACCATTTATCATGCGCTATCTGTCGCACCCAGAATTTCATATGATCACATTAATGAATTCTGGGTTAAAGCAAAGATTGAGGAAGAAGCAGGTGTTCCAAAAATTGTTTCTACAGTTGCTGGGCACCAAGTGGTTATTTCTGAAGCATCCATTCGTTCTTCTCTTCATCTTCAGGATGAAGAAGGTATAACTTCAATTTCTGATGAAGCTTTATACTTGAATTTACAACGAATGGGATATGAGGGTAATTTGGGTGGGTATGTTTTTCAGAAAACAATGTTTTCATACCAATGGAGGTTTTTAATTCATACATTACTGCACTGCTTATCATCAAAACGTTCATCTTTTGAACAATTCAGCAGTAATGTAGCATATGCCTTGGTATGCTTAGCTACTGGTCAGTGTTTTAATTTTTCTAACTTTATTTTTGCTGGTATGCTAAGGAACATTAACCAACCTAAAATTAAATTTTTAATGTATCCAAGGTTTGTTCAATGCTTTCTAAATGAACAAATATCTGATTTACCTGCCTTGGATAAGATTATAGGTATCTCTTCTTTTAAACCAAAAGTATTTTCAAATATGAAGAGAGATACTTCTATCAAAGGTGTTATGTTTTCTGGGAGGGTAACAGCATTGTTTCCAACTATGCTTCCTGAACCCTCCACCACAGCATCTGTACCACCAACAGAAGCTGAACCAGTTGTTGAAAGAATGGAACAACCCATTCCTTCTTATCCCACAGCAACTGGGGGTAATAATGATCAACAAGGGAACAAATTCACTGTAACCTACACCAGAAAAGCCAACAAGGCTACACACCAGGTGACTGAGGATCATGCTGCTCAGTCATCTCAGTCCAATGACAGGAGTCATGAACAGCATGTGGTCCATGAGGAAAGGGGTGACCATTCTGTAAGGGCTGCTTCTACTGCTTCTAGCCCACTGGCAGAGCAGGACAGAAGTAAAATCAATAAGACCCAAGCAGAGGCAACATCAAAACATGATTCTACTCTTGTAGATGATTTTGGTGGTCCCAGTACCAATAACCAAGGGGAATCTGTTGATCATACTAGGTATGATACAGGTTTTGATACACCTGTCAATGATTCACCTAGGAAGTCACATTCTGATGGTGATGAGGCTAGAACTAACTTGGAATTGACAAAAATGATAGATTATGTGTGGGAGAAGTTTAGGGTGGAAAGGAGAAACAATAAAAAGAAGGATGAGCAGATTGCAAATCTACAGCAGAGGGTTGCTCAATTGGAATATATAGTGGTTAAGGTTTTGAAAGAAGGGAAAAAGTATGTGATAGTTGAGGGTGACTCTGCAGAAACAGCTTTCAAAAAGGGGGAGAAATATTGGACTAACAAAGGTGATGATGAAAAGAAAGAGGATGGTAAGCAGGGTGATGATGAACAGAATGATGATGATGTTGGTGATCACATTGATGAGGATATAGAGATGGAAGCACCAATTCATCAAGAAACTGAGAAGGTCAATGAAGGTGAGAATCAGAAAGAAAATGAGAAGACTCCACAGGCTAAAAGGCATAAATCAATTCCTGTGCAGTCTGTCAAAGCTAAGAAGCATAAAACCACCACCTTACCTCCAGTTCAGATTAGAGAACCTTCTACTACACCTGCTGCTGCACAATCTATGCCCAAGATTGACCCTAAGGATAAAGGTAAGGGTATCTTGGAGGAAGAGCCAAAATTGAAAAAGCAGAAAACTATGCCTCCTACTGAAGCTACAATGAATGATGATGAATATGCACAGAGGTTATTTGCTGAGATAAATGCAGATGTGCTAGCAGAGGAAATGGTTGATGTTGAGATAGAACCTGGTAAATTTGTGAAAATGACTAAGGAACAGGTTCAGGAGTGGGATGAAGCACAGCTGAGAGAGCAAAAACAAGATGACATTGAATATCTGGTGGATCAGCTTAAGAAAAAGAAGGCAGATGAATTGAAAAGGACTAGAGCTGCCAAAGCTGCTGCTAAAAGGAATAAACCATTGACAAGAGCTCAACAGAAAAGAAATCTGGTTTTGAAGTTAAGAGGTGGTAATATTTCAACTGCAAGACTTAATGCCATGTCTCTTGAGAATCTACAAAGAATATGGGATAGGGATACATTTCTAAACCCTGAGGCTGCTAAGAAAGCAGAAGAAGTCAAGAAAGCCAAAGAAAAAGCAGAAAGAGAAAAGAAAAAGAAGGTAAAATTTGATAAAAAGGTTGAAGATGAAAAAGAATGGGAAAGGATGAGTGCTGAGCTTAAACAGAAAAGGAAACAAGAACTTGCATCAATTCCAGATTTACCAAAGAAAAATTTGAAGTTGGATGATTTGATTATGGTGCAACCTCTACAACATATTTCTCCTGATAACTCTCCTGGAATCATTGATTGGTCTGTGGTAAACTTTACAATTCCAATTAAATGTGAGAAAATTAGAGTTGAAAGAGCAGATACTTCTGTTTCATATTGGAGGTCATTCAAAGAGTTGATCAGGGTGATTGTTAGAGAAGATCTGATCAGAATGTATGAGATTGGATCTGAGAAAGGACTAAGCACCAAAAAGTTTGATAGTGTTTATGAACTGAGTGTTTGGTCTGGGATTTCAATGATGTATGAACCAGAAAGATTCAGATTTGAATTCAATACTTTCAGGAATGTGAAGCAGTGGATCTATCTTAGCAATCCAGGTGTTCATCAAGTTATTTTTGATGATGCTACAATGATTTGGATGCTCACTGACAGAGAATATGATATGAGTTTGAGTTTATTAAGAAGTTTAAGGCATGCTAAATTATTTGTCTCATTCAACAATGATTTGGCAGAGGATTTGGTATATATGATCCTGAATCAGATTCATAAGAAAGAGGAATATGAGAGAAGACACAGAGATCAAAGATAGTTAGAAAGAGGTCATATTGAAGAATTAAGAGAAACTTAATACTGTTAGGGACAGATTAAGTTTAGGGGGAGATTGTTGGGAAATAAGATTTCTGATGTTATTACTGCTGTTGAAGAATGCACAAGGCATTAACACTGTTAGTGTTATTGTTTCTACTGTTGTTACAACTGTTAGTGTTTTGGTTACCACTGTCTTCAGAGTTAAAACTGTTAGTTGAAGTCTTCATGGATTACCACTGTTGGTGTTGGTTACCACTGCTAGTAGAAGATTTCAACTGTTATTGAAGATTGAAGATAAGTGTTACAACTGTTAGTGTTATCACTGTTAGCTTGTTTACAACAGTTAACACTACTTAGGCTAGTTACCACTGTTGGTATATTAGTCTAGTAAATTGTACAAGTGTTAACACTGTTATAGGAATTACCACTGTTTGTATAGTCGTGGTAGTTAACACTGTTTATATCTAGAATAGGAGGGAAGTCAGAGTTTGAATAATTATGGATTGTAACTGCTTCCATAATTATAGGAGATTGTTTAGCAGGACTCTATGTGTTATAAATAGAGATCCTTAACCTAGATTAGGTTATCAGTTTTTGCGCGGCTTCAAGGTTTTGTAACCCTAATACAAATCAGTGTATTCGTCTTATATTATTAATAAGATTGGAGCTTTTTATAATTCTGTTATTGTTATTCATATTGATCTTCATTGTATTACTAAGTGTTATTCCGCAAACTTCTTAGTAATCATTCAAAACTGTGGTTATCTAATAGTTTATTAGATAGATCTTGGTTTATCAATGAGCTATATATTTAAATTCGAAATCCACTGCAGAACCTGATGGTTTTTCCAAACAACAACAACAAATCGATCACTGTGTCTTCGTTATTCAACGAATATTATTTATTTTTGAATTTGTGATTTAAGACATATGTTTCTATATCGCGTAAATATTTCATTGTGATCGGATGTTTCTACAGGGAGATATGAAAATTCAAAGCTACTGCTGTTAGTTCGTGTTTGTTTTTGCGCAGCTGAAGTCAAATATTTTATGTTCATTTGTTAGCCATTGGATCGACTTGATTTTTGGCTTTGATGTTAACGAGACGTTGATAGACTTTATGTTAAAATTTGAGCCTCATCAGATGTGTCATAAAAGAGATATTCACTTCTGAAGTTTCTGTTGTTCGACATAGTTTCTGCTGTTCGACATAGTTACTACTGTTCAACATAGTTTCTGCTGTTAGACATAGATTCCTCTGATCGACATAGTTTCTACAGTTCAACATAGTTACTACTGATCGACATATTTTCCATTGATTCGAAGAAGTTACTACTATTCGCGAGTTAGTGCTGATAATGCAAAATTAAAACTGCTCCTTATGTGGTTAGTACTACAATGTAAACCAATGTTAATAACATGCATCACAGTCCATACTATGAGTACTCATCAACTTGAATGTTAACAAATATCAATATACATCACTACGATGTAAACTTATGCTAAGATGCATCACAATGCATACTATCAGTACTCATTCATGTGAATGTTAAGTTTTAACATATACCGACACATAAAAATTTTAAAAACCTTTTAAAAAGATTTATACATTTTTTAATACTAATATTATCATTCCAGCTTGATTTTGTTTTAAGAAATTCAAAAATAGAAGAACAAACCAACCTAATTAGACAATAGAATTCAGAATACAACCAACCTAGTTAATTAGCTTTCTATGTGTTCATTTTTTGCCATCAAAGAGGATCTCATTTTATTTACAAAAGGTAATCTTATTTTCATAACACAAAAAGAACATCTTTACATTTAATCCGTCTTCTACATAGATTATATTAGGTAAAACTAAAACCGAAGTATATAGTAAAATTGATAGTCAAATGTATTCAACAATTATTTGGTACTTATTCTAAAACTATATTCTAAACTATCACCACTGTATAACAGTAATGAATGTGTTCAGATCACACTAGTCAAGTAAAATAATGAACTCATTAGTATTCAATACCAATACTAACTTAAAAACCGACTATTAAGATGAGTATCAACACAATATAATCTAAAATAACAACAATATAAAACGTTGATTGTGAATAAATAACAAATAAATCAATTAAAACTATGTGCGATGACCTTGATAGCCTCTTCATAGCAAATTCTCGTCTCTCATTTAGAATTTCCTGTAAATAAAATAGTTCAACTTCATATATAACAAGTGTTAATTAAAAGAATGAATGCCCAATATCCTTGAAATTCCATTGTTAATCATTCTTGAGTGGACTAACATTACCTTGGTTAATTAAAAAGAATTTCACCATCAAAAATATATGAGGTTATATATAATAATGAAAGTATTCTTCACGTGAATAAAATTTCAAATTCATGAACTTTATCAAGTAATGAACACCATTGTTTATACGATGCATTTGCAAATCATCAAACTTGATTATATAATACTTCCCATTCATAAATTTTCATCTGACACTAGCATCACAACCTGTCTTGATAGATGACGATTTGCAATTACTGACCTTTTTAACATGCTTTTTTTCGTTTATGTGCAGGCTTAACAACAGGTTCAACAACAGCTTTAGGAACAACTTTCAAAGTATCAACAATTAACTTCTAAGAAAAACCAGATCTATTACACCTATAAACTTTATACTTCACAGACCCATCTCAAAACCTATTATGTGATAATCTCTTAACATCAAAACCACTAACCTCAGCATATGATTCATAGAAATTGAAACAATGATCATAAGAATTGAAAACAAAACCAAATTTGGGTATAAACAAATCAGGAACAATAGAAAACCATAATTTTGAGCCATTTGGATGTTCTAGTTCAAATGATGAAAGAACATGCCTCTTTTTAACTGAGCTACAACCTAATAATTAAATAAGATAACAAAATTCATCATAATGTTCGACAAATAAACTTATGTTAAGATGCGTAAATTTGTGATATACTCATATACATCACTACGAACTAAAACTTATGTTCAGATGCATCTAAATGCATACAATCAGTACTCATCCACATGAGTGTTAATATGTATCGATATACATCACTACGAGGTAAACCTATCTTAAGATGTATCTAAGTGCATACTATTAGTAGTCATCCACATGGAAATAAACATGTATCAACATACATCACTTCGATGTAAACCTATCTTAAGATGCATCACAGTGTATACTATTACCAATGCAAGAAGAACAAATTGATTCTTTATTCATTCCGCTCACAATTTCTATTAGGAGAATTCTATAAATATTGACGTGTTTTATCTGTGAGGTTATGGTAACACGCAATGTGAATTTGAGAACATATATACTGAAATTTGTAAAGCTAACAGAGAATGCAATAATATAAATCAACATAGATATTTTGGTAAATCAAGGCTTGTCAAACAAAGAAATCAACAAAAAAAAATTGAACTTTGAATTAAGTATAAACCTCATAATTAGTTGTGAAGATCATAGACATGCCACCAACAGTCATTAGACTACCTTTTAATGAGGGATATGATTGTTCAAGATTTTAATAGCTGCATAAATGCATCCATGTCTATATCCAACCAAATCCTTGATAGATCACGCATAGCTACCAGTTCCACATTTCTTTTATAAGCAACCTATATATTGACATAATAATTAAAAGAAAAAAGTTCATTATCAACATATTAACTTGCAAATGATTTAGAAACTATACAAGTTGGACCTTAGGTTTCATTCATTAATTCAAACTCAATAGATAGGTGGATACATATCAAAGATAGATAACATTCATTACGAGTCATATTATATTTTTTCAGATCAGCATCATATTTCATATCAGCATGAACAAAGAAGTTGCAACATTAAAACTTTACTTTAAGAATAACTTATTGGATCAGGAACACTTGAATTAGATTCTAATGCAACATTGGAACTAGAATTCATCATAGGAGATGCAAAAACACAATTACATAGGTAAAACCTAAAAAACAAAAAAACAAACATATATTATTAACCTAAAGATGAACAATACAAATCAACAAAACGGAATCAAAACATGTATGTACAATCAAAACAGAAAGAATCAAAAGAAAAACAAAAACAATTGAAATCGATGAATAATCTCAACAACAAACCATTGAAAACAAAATTAAAATAAAAAAAAAATACAAAAATCAGCAACTCACTGACCTAGAATTGATAATTAAAGTGAACTTAGTTGAATGAATCGATTAACCGTGTGTTACTGATTACAAGAATCGCGTTTAGAAAAATTAGATGTGGAATCTAATTCGTACGTGATTGTTGCTATATCTGTTTAATTTACAATATCAATATTTTATTACATTATAAAGGAGAAAGTGAAATGATGAAGTTACCCTCGTCCCTAAAAACAGAATCAAACGCAGGTTCATGGTAAGAGGCTGCACCAGACAATTTCAGATCAAATGGATGGTTAGATGGTCACTTCCCCCCTTCTCCCCAAAAACACCCCTTCCCTCTAGATCATGCCACTATATATATATATATATATATATATATATATATATATATATATATATATATATATGAGGTGTCATTACTAGATAATGTTTTGAAAACCGGTTGAACCGATCCGTTTCAACTGGTCGGACTGAATCCGAACACAAAACCGGTTCGATTATTATAGTACAACATGGGCTGTTCAACCGGACACAAAACCGGTTTAACTGGATTGGACAGGGTCTTGACATAAAACTGGTTTGCCATGTCCCATATGTTGACATTGGGAATATATGTTTTCTGGTAAACTATATTCTCTTTTGCAAAATTTGTGCTTTTCTATATAACTATCGATGATTGATCATTGGTTTAAGTATTATAGTAATATAATTGATTATTGCAAATGAAGGATTAAAATTATCATACGAGACTTGAAGGTAGATAATATGCACTGATGTGTAACGTTCTCAATTTTGGTGGGAATTATGATATGCTGGGTACATGTCAATTTTGGTGTTATATTTAAGCAAACTTTGATTGAATTTGTTTGAGACAATACTAAATGAGAAGTTTACGATTTTGAGTAGTTATTTATTGTAACTGCAAATTTATTTTAAGACATATATAAATAGTAATGTGAACTTTTATTTTGGGACAGATGGAGTAATATATAATTAGCTCGTGTAAAAGTCTACTCTATGTGGTGCAAAGATAGGGCGAGTTTAATTTGATGGATCAATTGATTAATGTGTTAGAATATAACATCGCAGTTGACAATCAAATACATGAGCATGCAACGGAATATAAACATGTATATATATAATTAACAAGGGTTAATAGTTGTGTACCTTTTATCTAGCTCCAATTAATCGTTTAATAAACAAATATGTTTCACTAATGGTAAATCCCTCTACGATCAAACACACAACACGTTGTTGATCACCACCCGAATGCTAGTTCAGTCAACCAATTAAATATCTTCTTCTCCTTGTTGTACGACAAAGAAACAAACCACATGGGGTTTTCTTTGATCGAGTCGGCCGAATATATCACAAGAAATAATTCGCAAGTCGAATGAAAAAGTCAAACACCCCCACTTTGGGGTTTTTCTTTTCCTTCGTTCGTACGCACAAAACAGAGAACAAAAGAATTTGTTAATTCGTATATCGCACATCTTCAAAGGGTATTCTATATAGATACTGGTTCCTGTACGACAAAGGGAAAAAGGACGCAAGTGTGAGAAGCCAATTATATTTTGACATCTGGAATATAATCTACCTCATTTCATAATTTTCACAAATACCACCTGCTCCAAATCCTACCCGTAAGTCATTCGTTTCTCTCTCTCTAAACCCTAGTTCATCTCAAATCCTCCCAAATCTTCTCTCTATCCAAATTGTTAAGTTATATTTTGCGATTTGTAAGTCCCTAGTTCTAGGATCGATAACTTCGTTATCTGTAGTATTAAGGTGCGGAATCCCTCAATACAGTGTTATCTTACTAATAACGAGTAAGTTCGTAATTGCGTTTAATATGACTTAACTTTAAACGATGAATCGTCAAAGCCTAGCCGTAGGTTATGTTTTCTCTGGGTTTTTGAATTCGCAGGAATGATGATCTAATAGCAAAAGTATATCTCAGATCTCTATCCTTTTCACGTATGCAAATCATTATATACATCAGTTCATCTCGGCTCGCATGGACCTGCGAGTCCAGCCCAACTCGCAGCCCAAGTCAGCCCAGTGACTCGGCTCGCCAAGACATACTAACGAGTTCAGATCTCATCTCGCCTCGCAAGACTTGCGACCTGAGATCTCGACTCGCATAAAACGTAAATACATATTTTGTATTTAATCATTCGTCCAATATCAATATAATCATATACTTAACGAATATTACTAACAAAACAAATATTTATTTACAAATCTAAACCAATATACAAACGTAATAATAATTACACCAGTCCTATTTCAAGCTAGATCTGTTGTCACAAATACATTTCCCAACAGACTCCCCCTTGACAATAGCTCTAGCGTCTTTATCTTCACGCTTTGTCTTTGGTCTTTATTTGTAAATCTTACTACCTGCGTAAATCTTCATCTTGATACAAGTCTTAACCATCATTTGATAATCTCTACCTAAATCAGCCCATTCAATAGTCGTCAAAATTCTGTTCTCTTTTAACTTTAACAGATCCTTTCTCGACATATTCATCAGGTGTCGATGGTCATAGACTCTGAAGATTTCTCTTTCTCCACCTTCAATCTCATCATCAGCTTTAACCATAACAGCTTCTTCAGTCTTTGAATCCACGTGCCAACTCTTCATATTTCCCAAAATATCCTGTGGCATTGTCTTCAATGGAATCTGCTGCACACATTTAATAGCTGGATAAATCTTTTTCCTTCTTCTTCTTCCAGTCTTTTGACTTCTCTCCTGTAGTTTCACAGTCTTTCCCTTTCTTGGCTTTATCATCTCAAATTTATTTGTACCAACCTCATGTCTAATAATTCGTTCAACACGATTAGCATAATCATCACGACTTGGGTTGTTGATCTCTAATCTAGCCAAGTCACGTATTTCATAACGTGGTAAGGAACTAAAAACTGCAAGCTTTCTTTCAAAGTATTGAACTCCGTCATATCTTTTAATTGCAAAAAGCTTCAGTTCAGAGTCAAAGTACCAACCTATAATCCCTTTACGCGGTACGCGTTTCTTCGTTATATCAATTTCAGAAATTCCAATCTTCTTCTTCTGTTTTGGAAGTTTCCGATATTGTACTGCAGGATTATTTGTAAAGACTATCTCTTCTGCTTCATCTTCCGAGGTTGAGTCTTCAATATCTTCATCGATATCAACCACTGTTGGACCATCATCATTTTCCATAACAAACTCTGTATGAGATGGGCTTACATGGTGTTCATCAACATTCGAATCTGAATCTACACCAATGTCTTGCACATCTTCAGATACAGCAGTCCAATCAGTAGGTGGTAGAAATTCTCCATCCTCAAGATCAAAATCTATTTCTTCATCTATCTCGTCAAAAATATCTTCTTCCGAATCAGATAGATCAAGCATCTCAAATCCTAGAGAAAAACCACATATACAAATCAATATTAATAATTTAAATTCTTTACTAATTTCCCTGAATTAATCCAAGAATTTCTTTATCAACTCTTTTGTATAATTTAAACCTTCAATTTAAACGCAATATATATATATATATATATATATATATATATATATATATATATAACTTATAAAATCCTTTTATTGATTACCCTGAATCAATCTAAGATGATCTAAAGTCTTATACAATACTTAACAAATAATAATTAATTTTGAATTCTAATGTATTGTGAAAAATCACCAAACATTTAAATTTACTATTAATTATCTTATATAATTTCTAAGTTTAATTGATCTTAACTTATTATCAACATAACTTTTAAATTATATATCATTTGTCAAGTTAACCAAATACATTTTTAACTTGTTAGTTATAAACTCTCAAGTCTAAAATGCATATGTTATTATAAAATTTTGACTGCCGAAAAATAATCGGAACACGCCGCTCGACTACTCATTGAGTCAGAAGACTTTCGATCACTATTTTATCTTAACATATTTATTAACTTAAATTATTTAAAACATATTTTACTTAAAATAATAATAAGATTAAGTCGAATATATAAAACATAATATTAAGTTACAATTATTCAGTACAAAATGTTACAGACATTATTCTACACTATGCTAATACTAAGCTGTCTTACCAGCTTCTGTATCAACCGGTGCATCTTTATCAGCACTTGTACCAGCTCTAGCATCACCACCATCACCAGACTCCCCCTGAATCATAACTTGCTGACCAGTCGTTGAAGGACCAGTCTGCTCACCATCTTTCGGTGCATTGGGATCATCGTCTTTATCAGCATCTCTCTTTTTCTTCAGCTCATCTTCTTTACAACCTTCCAAGTATGCCAATATCTCCCCCTGAGTAGACTGTCCTGAAACATGTTTCAAGACCAATCGCTCCAAGCCAGATATCTTCATACTCTGAATGTTGAAGTCAGCAAGCAAAGTCTCATGAGTCTTCAGCAGTGTATTGTATGAGATACTCTGATTGAGTATCTGCTGACTCAGTCGAAGATTATTCGACACCAGCACCGGAACCTGAGACACTGTCTTTTCTAATTCCTTTACCCGCAACTCCAAGGATGTAATCCTTTCAGCATCTGTTGTCGGAGTAACTGGAATAGTAGTCGGTCCAGGTGGTGTCACTGAAGCAATGTAAGAATCTCGTGTAAGTGGTGGAATAGCCTGAGATAACGCTTCCGTAAGAAGAGTAGCTGCAAATCTACTAGCGTTATTGATCTCAGCCTGTTAAGTTAAACAAAATTAATTAAGTAAGTGTTACAGATTAGTCTGTCTCAATCTCTAATTAATTATATAACACTTGTATAACTAAACTTATATCCCTTACCTCAATAGGTACAGATATCTGTTCAGTAACCACCGGTGTTACATTCTCCACCTGCGGTGTATCTCGAGCAACTGTCACAGAATTAACTGTCTCAGTTTGAACTCCTGATAAACAACAAGTTAAGATTATCTAACTATTAAGTATTACATACCATCCTGAATGGTCAGAGTCCGTGAACGCTTACGGCGTCGAGTAATAAGAGGTGTATCCTCTTCCTCAGAACCCTCATCAAGAAGACAGAAGTCAGGATCAACTTCCTTAGCCTTCCTCTTCTCCTTCAATGCTGGATCTGGAATCATCCGAGATCGATATCGAATATAACCGGCACCTGGAGGTGGAGAAGGAGTACTATCATCATCATCTGAAGCCGATTCGCCATCACGGCCTCCAGATGGACCAACATCAGGATCCTAATTATTAAATATATTAAACATTTATGATTAGCTAAAAGCTTTATCACACAAGTTCGATATATTTATGATTAATCCGATAAATACCTTAGAAGGTAAAACCTCAGATCCATCTAACTGTCCCTGCTTACCCTCAGATCGAATGACCTCTGGGTCTGCAGTCTCAGCTCCCTGATCATAATAATATTTATATTTTATAATTAGAAATATTATCTAATTAACTAAATATCAATAACCTAAGTATTATATATAAAATAATAATGTGAAAATGATATAACATCTAAGTACCATTATTATTATATAATTATAAAATTACCTCAGCTGAAGCAACATAACTATCAATATCCCGTAGCAGAATATCAGTTGCATCATCATGCTGTTCCAGCACCTCCTGAACTACCTGAACAGCAACATCTGGGTTCACCTGTACCCCAGCATGTGCAGGTTGTTCCAAAACATCCTCGATAAGCTCTTGTGGATCTTCAGCATGAACCACCTGAGCTATCGGAGCTTGATCAACAGCAGCATCAGCAGGAGCTACGTCCAACCACCCAT
Organism: Pseudognaphalium luteoalbum; assembly: GCA_963422505.1. Classification (NCBI taxonomy): domain Eukaryota; kingdom Viridiplantae; phylum Streptophyta; class Magnoliopsida; order Asterales; family Asteraceae; genus Pseudognaphalium; species Pseudognaphalium luteoalbum. The sequence continues at coordinate 65,611,838 of OY730198.1, forward strand.
GATTCGGCGGTGTAACGTAGTGTGGATCAACAATATACCCAAACAGTGGTCGTACCTCAGGCTTAACCACTCCCTCCTTCCTGACGGTCTGCAGAAACATGGCATTATAACCACGTTGATAAATCGTATTCACCACCAAAAATGGTTCAGGAATAGCCAAGTTCGGTAAACGCGAACATATGATAAGCATACAGAACCTCGGGTAAATCAAGAATCTGGATCTAACAGAACCCGATATCTGTCTCCTTATCTCTCCAAAAATAAGATCACAAAAACTGTATGGTTTATTGTAAACCAGGGACAGTGCAGCCGATAGTATAGCAGGACTCAACTCATCAAAACCGCCCTTCTTCGGTGCAAACACGGTGTTCATCACATGCCATAAAAACCTCCACTGACCAATTACCAAAGGCTTCTGAAACTGGTTCCCGCGCCTATCACCAGTATATCCCATACGCCCAATTGCCCCCTCTATAAAATCCATGGGCAAAACCAAATCCCCATTCTCTTGATCCTCAGTACCAAGCTGCAAAATCTCTCGTAGATTGCCAGCGGTAAATACAACCGGTTGACCACTAACCGTTGCTCGGATCTGTGGCGGATTGACCGATTGGTCATACACAATATCCGTCCAGAAGTCGTTCAATATCTCCTGAGAAATCGGTGGATTGGCCGTAATAGCGTATCTGATACGTGACCGTGCAAGAAAACGTAATATATCTGCAACCTTCTCAGCCCGTTTGGCTTCAAGATTTAGATCCACTAGTATGTTGTGACCTTTATCAAATGCTCTTGCCATATCTGTAAAATAAACGCAAATGACAAAAACATTTTAATTCAAATTCATCAAATATTTTAGTTTAACTATATATATGTATATAACTTGTTACAAAAATAGTCTCAAGTCGTATATAAATATTTAACTTATTACTAAAAAGTCGTAAGTCTAATATATAAAAATGTGAATCCATTATATAAATGTTATTACTAAAATGTCTTAACATTGAAATTACAAAATAAAAAAAATAAACATTTTTTTTTTTTTTTTTAAATTTGGATTCGCAAAATTTGGCATGGCGAGATGAGTTCATGTCGTCTCGCATGTCAACTCGCCAAATCAGTCAACTCGCATCTGATCTCATTACGCGAATTCAACAGGTCAACAGGTCAACAAGTCAACTCGCCAACTTGTCTCAACTCGTTTCGTTCAGTCTGCGTAGCGAGGTGAAATCTCAACTCGTTTAACGAACAGCCGTCGCGAGTTGATTTTAAAAATCGATTAATCCGTTGATTTCAACATAATCTATCGATTGTGTTACATTTACTGATGTTCGTTTAACATAAACCCTACAGATTCATGTCCAATAACATCCTAAATGTTCGTTAATCGATCGAGTCATTAACCGAAACCCTAAGTTTAGAAAAACTTTGATTTCTCGTTAATTTTACGGTGAAAGCCGTTGTTTTATACCTCAATATGATCGTAAAACAAAGGTGTATAAATGTCACGGATCGAAAAGCTCGTTTCCTTCCTCGTAAATTCGAAATCAAACGAAAATAGTTTTTCGCCTCGTTTCGCCGTATCTGGACTCGCAGAGTTAAAGTGAACTCGCAAGTGAAGTGGATTTGGTGGAGTGTTTGACTCGTTTGACTCCCCTTTATACTTCAAAACTCGATTCGCCAAATTTGATCTCGATCCGCAAGTTATGTCAACTCGCAAGATTTAAATAAAACGCGAATTTAATTGTAAGTATAAATAAAATCCATATTTTTACAAGTCTAAATAAAACGTAATTTTCACTTGTAAATTGTTACATTTGTTCAACAATAAATGAGACAATTCAGTATAATTTAATTCCAAAGGGTAATAACTTTTAAATAAACACAAAGTTAAAGATAAATTAAAATACAAAACGCATAAACAAACAGTGGTATCAGGTACCATTTTATTAATCACTATTAAATAAAACAAGTACATAATTAAACTGCTTAAGAATTTAACTGCTTAGGGATCATATTAGAAAGAATAAGCACTTAGTTATTGATAAGTCTAAGTAGATTGTTAGTATACATACCTCATGAAATTCAAATAAACTACAATAAAATTACAACTAATTTTATCACTTACACATTTATATTTATAAAATTATATCTTAGATACCTTTATCCACATGATATAACATTTCATTGAAATATAACTTATGATTTCTTATTATTCACAAAAGTGAAAGTTCACATGTCATAGACAGTTCAAGACAATTACCGGTATTATGATCCACATAAACAAATTACACACAGATTTCTGAGTCAATCTTTTATTATTAATGTGCACAATATCTAGTGTTTTCTACTATACAACATACTGAAGAATTCAAGTACAACACATGACACTGTATCTTGTAATATCAAGGAAGAGATTACTAAATGATGTTCTTTAGAAGCATATAACATACACTTGACACGAGATACTTTGTATCATTCATATGTAAGGTAGAGGTTACTAAATGATGCCCTTTCGAAACATATAACTCACCTTTTGACACTATGATACTTTGTATCATTTCATAATTTTTTATTTTAGATCACAGTGTATGGTAGTACTATGATTCAACAATTAAGACATATGTCATACGTTATATAACAGATCACATAAGATAGTACACATGACAGTTATACTTCTTAACTGCTCGGAAATCGTAGCATAACCTGCCTACCAATAAATTGTATTAGGAAGCTGACTAGACTGAAGTTATTCTTATCACTTGTTAGGTAAAAAGACAAGTTATAATCAGTGGATATAGGTGTATAATCAAATAAATATAAACACATACCTGATAGAACTGCTTTAGTTCTAAAGTAACTTCACTTGAACCTACCAACACATCATCCTTAGAAGTTAAGCTTATTATTGTGAAGCTTATTCGCCTAATGTACTATCATTTCCCTTGGTTTTTGCAGACAAAAACTTAAATTTTCTAAAAGAACTTCATTTTGTTCTTTTATTGGAGGCGATTCCCCTTAGGTAACAAGCAAATGAATGCCATACGCCAACCCCTTTTTTTTTTTTTTTTTTTTTTTTTTAATAACGACAAAATAATTTTTAACTATTACAAAAATACCCTTGGAAGACCAATCACTCTGGATTTCTCATTCCATTTCGTTGAACCAACATTTCAAATCTTGCTCTGTCGAAAGCCTTCGTGTAAAGGTCTGCTAAGTTATCCTCAGTCGGAACCTTAACTAACCTTATCAGTTTCTTCTCAGCACAGTCTCTAATAAAATGATGGCGAATATCAATATGTTTAGTCTTACTGTGCTTCACCGGATTATTGGTTATCGACATAGTAGATTCGTTATCAATCATCATAGGAGTATTGGTTAAGTTTAACCCATAATCCCGCAGTTGCTGTTGTATCCAAAGAACTTGTGAGCAACAGCTGCCAGCTGCAACATACTCAGCTTCACATGTAGAAATGGCTACCGAGCTTTGCTTCTTGCACTGCCAGGACACTAATCTACCTCCTAGGAATTGACATCCTCCGGTCGTAGATTTCCTATTCTGATTGCATCCTCCATAATCCGAATCAGTAAATGCTACCAGATCTAAGTCTCCTCCAATAGGATACCAAAGTCCCAGCTTAGGTTCCCCTTTGAGGTAACGGAAGATCCGTTTAACTGCTTGCATATGTGACTCTTTCGGATTAGCCTGATATCTTGCGCAAATACACACAGCAAACATTATGTCAGGCCTAGAGGCAGTCAAATACATTAATGATCCAATCATGGCCCTGTAAAGAGTAGGATCCACATCCTGATCACTCGATGTATCTGGACCTAGTTTGTGATTGACTGGAATCGGAGTATTGTAAACCTTACTTTCATCCATCTTGAAGCGTTCTAATAGCTCATAAACATATTTAGATTGATGAATAAAGAATCCATCCTTCTTTTGATCAACTTGTAATCCTAAGAAGAATTTCAACTCTCCCATTGCAGACATCTCAAACCTTCTTTGCATGACTTTCTCAAATTCTTGACACATCTTTTTATCAGAAGATTCAAAGATGATATCATCAACATAAACTTGCACCAGGAGAAAGTCTTTCTTCTTCCACTTTACAAATAGTGTACTATCAATCGCTCCTCTTGTAAATCCATTATCAAGTAGATACGTTGACAGTGTCGCATACCACATCCTTGGTGCTTGATGTAATCCATATAGAGCCTTATTCAAACGATATACTCTATCCGGATACTCAGGATTAGTAAACCCTGGAGGTTGTGCGACATACACCAGTTCTTCAACTTTGCCATTCAAAAATGCACTCTTAACATCCAACTGATACACTTTAATACCTTTGAATGTTGCAAATGCTAAGAAGATTCTAATAGCTTCTAGCCTAGCGACTGGTGCAAACACCTCATTATAATCAATACCTTCTTCTTGGTTAAAACCTTGAACCACTAGACGAGCTTTATTGCGAGTAATGATTCCCCGATCATCTCTCTTGCACTTAAATACCCATCTAGTTCCAATTGGATAAACACCCTTTGGAAGGTCAACCAAATCCCAGACTTGTAGCTTTTCAAATTGAGACAGTTCTTCTTGCATAGCCTCGACCCACGAACTTTCTTTAAGAGCCATTTGAATGTTCTTAGGCTCAATTTGTGAGATAAAGCCAGCATAAAGACACTCATTAGTAATACCTGTCTCCTTTAGTGCAGCATACAAGCTTTCTAAGTCATCCGTACCAGCATACGTATTAGGATAACTAGAAGTACTAGCTTTTGTTTGAGTCCTTGTTTGAACCGGAGTATTAATGTCACCAATGATATTATCAATCGGGTGATTCTTACTCGTTCTTGTTGTAACAATAGTCTCAACAGGAATCTCATCTTCTAAGGTAGTACCAATTTCTTGTTGTTCAGACGATTCTTCCAAATCTGGTACCTCTTTACTGAAAAGCCGAGAGTTATCATCCACTACCTTTTGCATAAGCTCTTCCTCAGTTAAAGGTATATCTACTTTGGACGTTTGAGGTCCACTAGTAAATGGTTGATTTGGATCAACAATCTGGATTGCAGATGATTGAACATTTGTCATTGGAGTGTAGCCGGTATCCTCATCTCCAGTAAACACATGTTCAGGAATCTCTGAATCACTAACATAGTCACTTAAGGGAACTTTAAAAGATGCAAAAAGATCAGAATAATCAAATTGCCAATCTAAGCCCTTGTGTACATCCGGTGTGTAACTAGTAACCTCAATATTATACACAACTTCCAGACGACCTGTGACTTTATTAAAGACCCTCTTGTTTGGTGAATTAGGCATGTAACCTAAGAAAAAACCTTTGTCGGCCTTTTCACCAAATTTTGCTTGATGTCCAGTCTTTAAAATTGTGCATGATACTCCAACGGGTTCAAGCCCTTTTAAGTTAGGTTTCTTATTGTTTAAAAGCTCATAACAAGTAACCCTATTTAGAACATGACAAGCTGTATTCACTGCTTCTGCCCAAAATATGACCGGAAGCTTTGAATCAGCAAGCATTGTTCTCGCAGCTTCAATCAACGTTCGATTCTTCCTTTCAGCAACACCATTCTGTTGAGGTTCATATGGTGCACTGAATTGATGAACAATCCCTTTGCTTAAGCAATATAGATTCAACGTTGAATTCTTAAACTCTGTTCCGTTGTCACTACGAATACACTTCACTCTCGTCTTGTATACATTCTCTACTAAATCAAAGTATTCAACTAGAATTCCTGGAGTTTCATCCTTTGATCCCAAAAAGAATACCCACGAGAATCTAGAGTAATCATCCGTCACAACCAAACAGTACCATTTGCCACCTAGACTTCTCTTGCTTATTGGGCCAAAGAGATCCATGTGTAGCAAATCAAATGGTAAGGAGTTTGAGTTTTCAGTCTTAGGTCTGTGTGTTTTCTTGTGCTGCTTTCCCTTCATGCAAGGGACACACTTATCTTCAGACTCGAAACGTTTTTGTGGTACACCTAGAACCAAACCATTCTTGGTTATATAATTCATTTTACGCCAGTTCAAGTGTGCCATTCTCCTATGCCATAATAATGCGTCTGCTTCTGAAGCCTTGGATAACAAACATGTAGAAACCATTGAGGAATTAGAATTACCCATGTTTATTGCATAGATATCCCTCCTCCTTGGTGCCCTCATCAGTATCCAATTGTCAGGTATCGTAAATCCTGGCTTCAGGACTAAGGCTTCCTTTTCATTAAAATAAACAGGATGACCTTTATCACAGACTTGGGAAACGCTCACTAGGTTGTGAGTTAGTTCTTCAATGTAATTCACATCCTCAAGAGTTAAAGTTCCATTTGAAACTTTTCCTTTCCCAGTTATTACTCCTCCTTTGTCTCCTGCAAAATTGACTTTTTGCTTGAGACCGTCCTGGAAGTCTGTCAGTAGACTTCTCTCTCCTGTCATGTGCCGTGAGCATCCACTGTCTACATACCACCAGCTTTCCTTGTTCACAGTCTGCTCCTGCACATAACACATAACACAATCAGTTGTCAAGAGGGACCCAAGCCATTACGGTCTTGGTTTGTCCCTTATCATCTACAAACTTAAGTTCTTTAAAATAACCATCCTTCCCATCAGGAGCTTTGGTTACTTTCGAAGAAACTTGAGCTTGTGGATGATCAGCCTTAAGAGGTGAATTTGAGGAGAACCTCCTAGGCACAATATTCTGAGCTCTATTATTATAGTTATAATTAAACTCATTGGATCGCGAAGTAGTACCACTTTCATTAAGACTATGGCCTCTACTTTGATTTCTAAACCTCGACGGTGTCATATCCCTAGGCTTATAAACAGTATTTTCACTTGGAATATAAGTCCGTTTAGGTTTAGGAGGGGAGACACTATGTTTACCTTCTCTTTTAAGAATGTTAACAGGTTTAATACCTAAGTTAGATTTGGTATCTAACCTATCTACAGTCATACTAGAGTTGGTCGGTGTCCTTTTATCAATCACAAGCTTATGTGATGCTTCTGGCTTTTTGTTAGGACAACACGAAGCCACATGTCCTTTTAGGTGACATTTAAAGCATGACATCTGCTTGCGTGATTTACTCACTTTTGCTTTCTCATCTGGAGTCTTAGGCACTAAAGGTTTAGTCATATGTTCCTTATTAACATTATCATCAGTTTTAGCATTGTTAATCACTCCACCCGATACAAAATGTATTTTGGTGAGATGAGAAACCTTACTATCATCTGATGAAGGGTTCTTAACAACATCCTTCTGTGCCTCTGACTGTTCAGGTTTATCAGCTACTGAAATCTCAGGATTAACTTCAGTCATTTCAGAATCTTCAGGAATAGGAGTGTAATTGGCATTAAAAGGAGGGGATACATCATTGTAACCTAACCCAGTCTTGTCCTTTACACTACGTTGAGCATCTAACAGTATATCCATTTGAGATGTCCTATAGTTCTCAAGTTTACGGTTTTGCTCAATTAACCTTAAATTAAGATTCACTATTTCCTGATCCTTACTAGCAATTGTCTCATTCAAGTCCTTGATGTTCATTTAGAGTCCATCTATGATGACAGATTTTTCACTTATGGTATCTCTAAGTTTGGTCTTATCAGAAACATCAGACTTAATTTTATCTTTTAAGGCCTGTTTATCATCACTTAATCTACGTATATCCATAAGTGCTTGGTCAAGTTCAGATCTAACAGTCCTATAAGATTCTTTATCCAAATTCAATTGAGATGACAAATTACTATTAGACACAGTTAATACACTATTCTGAGATTGTAAGTCAGTAACTAAGTAACAAACATCAGCAAGATTAAGAATATCTAAACAAACCTTCTTCTTGTCCGTTTGTACTTCAGCCATTCGTGCTACGAATTCTTCAGGACTCATGTCTGAAGTCAAATCCATATGCAGCACATCATCATCACTTGCCTTCACTTCTGACTCAGGCACATCTACCCTCTGTTCAACATCTGTGGGCATGTAGGACATTGATCCAGCAGTTGTCTCTTCAATTTCAGCCATCAAGGCTTCTTCTTCTGACTCAGTTTTCCAGTCATATGAGCCATCCAACTGCTTCACCACTAAGGCTTTGGAAGCTAAAGTACTTCCCGAACCTTGTGTCCTATTTGCGTCTACCTTAGGTCTTTGGCATTCCCTCGCGAAATGACCAATACCTTGACAGTTAAAGCATTTGACCTTGGTTTTATCAAACCCTGATCTATTGCCCAACACCTTTCTACCAGTTCTCTTGAGGAAATTTTTAACTTTTCTAGAGACTAATGCTAACATCTCTTGAAGTTCCAATTCCTCAACATAATCCGGATCGATCTGCTCATAATCCTCATCAAACAATACAGGATCATTAATTTTTCCCTCAATGTAGTTCTCATATGACGCCACAAAGGAAGCAAGAACAGACAGTTGCTGCTCTGCAGATTTCACACTCATAGGCATCTTCTGATGCTCTTGAGATGACTTCTCAGCATTCTTTACCTTTGTCTCATCACCAGAGGAGGAAATAAAGCACAGATCTTCCGATATCATTTCTCCATTTCTACCTGTATCACCAACTAGCAGTGCAGTAGTCGAACTAGAAGATGCAGTCGAAAGATTTGTTTTTCCATGATACAACCCAGGGTTCTGAACCTGATCAGAATCAGTATCTTTTGACTTCTTGGAGAACTCATAACCTTTTAGCTTGTCAATGACTTGCTCTAAGGTCATAGTAGCATATCTGGTTTCATTATCCGTTATCATAACTCCATACATTTCCCACTTAGAAGGCAAACCCTCAATAAACTTGTCGGTTTTATCAACTTCTTCTTCAGTGATGTCATTGTATTCCAATTCACTTAACAGATGGTAGAAACGTGTAATATAAGCATCAAGACTTTCCCCTTTTAAAGCTTTAAACATAGTAAACTGCTTTTTAAGGAGCTTCTTCTTGCTAGTTCTCATTTGTGGACTACCTTCACCTCTTTTCTCTAGAACTTCCCAGAGCGTTCTAGCAGTATGATAAGATTTCAGTTGATGAGCGATATCCTTAGGAAGACACATCTTAATGCACGAATGTGCTTTGTTTTCATTTTTGTATGCTTCCTTCTGTTCATCACTCATGTTCTGATAGGTAAGAGTCACAATGGCATTTTGAACAGTTTGAGTAGGTGCCGTGTATCCAGTCTTGATACACATCCAGATTGACAGATCATGGAATCTACAGTAAGATTCAAATCTGTCCTTCCAGTTGTAGTAATCCTCGATATTTAACAACTTAGGTGGAGAATTTGATTTTCCCACCTCATGTTCCATTTCAATCATTTTACTTAAGTCAGACATCTTAAAAATGTAAGTTCAAACTGTTACGCGAAATCAGAAAATCTCAATTCGCAGAACTCAGTTCGACTCGCAGAACTCAGTTCAACTCGCAATCTCAGCTCGACTCGCAGAACTCGGTTCACAAATCTCAGTTCGGATTGCAGGAGATGTCGATTCGTAAGTGATGTGGTTTCGCAAGAAATCTCGATTCGCAAGACAAAGCTCAACTCGCAGGTTCGATAGATTGACTCGCAAGTTCAACTCAGCTCGCAAGTTTACCTCGGTTCGCAAGCTACGCTGGAACCCTAATCTCGACTCGCGAAACGGCTGTTAAACCCGAAAATGAAAGTTTAAGGTATTTTTACAACTGAAACTAGCAATTTCAACCGTAAACAAACCCTAAAATATCCAGAGAATGATTTTGATCGTTAATATTGCTATAATGCACGTAGAAACAACCCGAATCAAAAACGCAATATCGCTAAAACTCACGAACGCACTCGTATTTAGCCCGAAAGCTCTGATACCAGATGTAAGTCCCTAGTTCTAGGATCGATAACTTCGTTATCTGTAGTATTAAGGTGCGGAATCCCTCAATACAGTGTTATCTTACTAATAACGAGTAAGTTCGTAATTGCGTTTAATATGACTTAACTTTAAACGATGAATCGTCAAAGCCTAGCCGTAGGTTATGTTTTCTCTGGGTTTTTGAATTCGCAGGAATGATGATCTAATAGCAAAAGTATATCTCAGATCTCTATCCTTTTCACGTATGCAAATCATTATATACATCAGTTCATCTCGGCTCGCATGGACCTGCGAGTCCAGCCCAACTCGCAGCCCAAGTCAGCCCAGTGACTCGGCTCGCCAAGACATACTAACGAGTTCAGATCTCATCTCGCCTCGCAAGACTTGAGACCTGAGATCTCGACTCGCATAAAACGTAAATACATATTTTGTATTTAATCATTCGTCCAATATCAATATAATCATATACTTAACGAATATTACTAACAAAACAAATATTTATTTACAAATCTAAACCAATATACAAACGTAATAATAATTACACCAGTCCTATTTCAAGCTAGATCTGTTGTCACAAATACATGTCCCAACACGATTTAAAGTACGAATCGGTATATATTGTATCTTAATTGTGCTTATCTTCTTCAATGGGCTAAGTAAGTACGTAATTTCGCATTTTTAGGTTTTATCATCATTTACGAAATCCACAATTGAAGCTGCTAGTTATTCATTCATCCATTCATTTGTTAATGATGTCGTTGACGTGTACTCCTATAGTTGAGGATTCATCTTCTCCAGGTAATGTGGACTTGAGGGGGTCTGATGGTAATGGGAAGAAGAAAAAGGCCAAGGCTATTGAAGAATCAAACAATGCGTGAAGTTGTTTGTTGAATCAATGATATTGTTAGTTGTTGATGTTTATGTTCATTTCTGTGAGAGAGAGTAGTGCATTATTGTTTTACAATTTGATTTTAATTTAAAGTTGTGAACCTTTTTATCGATTATGATAAACATTAATATCTGCTATGATGCACTATTTTTTACTCTGTAATGCATTATGTTTTTACTCTTTGATGCACGGTTTATTACAATGTGATGTATCATCTTTATGCACATTTTTATCTATTATGAAGAACCTTAATATCTGCTATGAGGCACCATTTTTTTATACTCTGTAATGCATCATGTTTTTACTTTTTGATGCACCATTTTTACAATGTGATTTACCAGCTTTACTTTATGATGCACCTTTTTCATCAACGTTATAATAGCAGTTTTTACAAACAATTATGAATCGATCAAAACGCACGTAATTTTGTTGATTTTGAAATCTAGGGTTTATATGCAATATAAATCGCCCCAAATTTTAGAGATTTGAGAGAGACATGTGGTGATGGTTGTGTGTCTGTGTTATGGTTTCTGGAGGAACGAGATACAAATAGTCAAAATGATTTTAATGTTTTTTGCAGGCGTGGGGACCAAACTGCCTAACAATCCCTATCTTAAAAGTTGGTATTAATTACAAAAATGTCACCATGTCATTTTGATCTGTAGATTAAATCTAATTTTCAAATTGATGGCTGAGATCACTCTTCCGTACCCTTCTCTCCTTTTTTGACTTCTTCCTAGAACCACACCCTTCTATATATATAGATTATTTATATTTAATTAAATAATAACCTATCAATAATTAAATACTTAATCCTTAATCAATTAGAATTGACAATTCATAAGTTTCACATTGAACCCTTTGAACCTTTATTAAATAATCACAAATCAATTAAATACTCAACGAGTTTTTATAATTAACTTAACTTGGTTAAATAAGTGGTATCTACGTGTTAACGCGTGTGACCTCGTAGGCTTAAACATTTCTATACATGCGTTTATTTGACGTGGTCATTTCCCAACAGCTCCCACTTGAGCATGTCATAATAAAGGCAATAGCATTGGTAAGCATCTAGCAACACGCCAATGCTCCCATAAATATTTAAGTATAGTTTCTTGAAGTATATTAAAATGATTACAATGTTTACTATCCCTTTGTTTCAGATACCTTTGTTAAATACGAATATGGATCAAAGTCATTTCATAATTTAACGATTCTGTTTCTCATTCCAATAATCAATTAAGATTACCAAATCAATCAAGAGACATCTGGATTTCATTTGGGTATGGCCATACAAACATCTTAATTAATTCTAACGAGAGGGCCCAGTGGTATCATACTTCAATAGCTCATTGAAGGAACAAATCCTATGTTGACTAGATGTGTCAGTCATGTACTTCACTACACTTCCGAAAATAGCCCTTTATTACCACCTTATTCGGGATAGCTAGAACTATATCAAGAAGATGCAATCCATACATGCAAGACCTACTTGTATCTCAAGTCTAAGGATAAGTAAAGAAACCATTTACATGTTTCACTTAATGACACCGATCCATAAAGTGATAACTTGTCAGTTGGGGTAGTCCGATATGCATCTCATTTATCATGTGAGTTTGATGGGACCATCCAAACCAATCACTCAGATTTATCTTAGTTTAACTATATTCCCATATAGTTAATCGATAATGAACATTTTTAGAATAATATAAGAATTATTCAAGGATTTAAACATGCAAAAATAGGAACAATTAATTATCAAATGAAAACAAACATATCAGGTACGTTAATTCATTTATTAGATAATAATAGTCTAACATCCTTTATCCAAATACTAAAACACAGATTTACATGAGATAACTAGCCATACGAAGTCCTATGCCCACGACATGTTAATTAAGCCTTCCTTAGGTAAAGCCTGCGTAAATGGATCAGCTAGATTATCATCTATGTGAACTTTGAGTAGATTGATTTCACCTAATTCGATCTACTCTCGAAAATAGTGATTTCTTCTAGGGAAATTTCTGGCCCCATTCTGAACTCTAGATTCATAAACAATTAAAATTGCTCCCGAGTTATCACACTAATAACTCCATGGGGTTTTTATTTGTGGGTACCACGTCAAGCCCAGAAATAAATTTTATAATCCAGATGGCTTCCTTCTCAGCTTCCGAAGGTGCTATGTACTCTGATTCAGTTGCAGACATGGAGGGTTTTGATTGCTTCATAAGGAACCCTTTCCACTGCGTCTCCATGCAAGATGAAGACGTATCCTGGCTGAGATTTCATATCATCTCTATCGGTCTAAAATCCAACATCACTGTAACCAGTCACTTTGAGCTCAACTTCAGGATATCAACCATAACTAGAAACATATCTCTAGTAACTCTAAGGTTCTTGATAAATATTTTTTCACAGCAGTCCAGTGACTTTCACCTGGATTCTGTTGAAAATGGATGGCTATGTTCTGTGCGATCGCCACATCAGGTCTAGTGCATCTAACCACATAGAAAATAGATCCAACAGTCGAAACATAAGGAACCCTTTGCATACGATCCACCTCAGCAGGTGTAGAAGCACAGTGTTTGCTATTTAAGTCAAATCTTTCTAACATTGGTACATTTTCACGTTTAGATGTCTTCATCTTACATCTTTTTAAGATCTTATCAATATAAGCACTTTGACTTAGTTTAATTTAACCACTTTGTTCTATCTCTATAGATCTTGATTCCAAGAATAAATGCTGCTTCTTCCAAGTCTTTCATAGCGAAACACTTTCCTAGATAAGTTTTTACATCTTGTAACATTGGAATGTGATTTCCTAGGATCAATATGTCATCAACATATAAGACAAGGAAAGTAACACTACTCCCACTAGATTTTGATATACACATGGCTTATTAGGGTTTTGAGTAAATTCAAACCTTTTGATTTCCTCATCAAACCTCTTATTCCAGCTTCTTAATGCTTGCTTTAGTCCATAAATGGACCTTTGAAGCTTGCACACTTTGCTGGGATGTTTTGGATCAATAAAACCTTCAGGTTGAACCATATAGACATCCTCGTCTAAGTAATCATTCAAGAAGGCAGTGTTGACATCCATTTGCCAAATCTCATAGTCATAGTACGCTGCTATGGCTAAGAGAATCCTAATAGCCCTAATGTCCGCTACATGAGAGAAGGTTTCATCATAGTCAACTCTGTAGATTTGAGTATAACCCTTCATTACGAGATAAACTTTATAGGTGTGTACATTCCCATCCACATTCATAGCTTCAAGCCATTTTTCAGATTCTGGATCTGATAATGCAGCTTTGAAATTAGGAGGTTCATTAAGATCCCCTAACATGTGCTCCTCAGTTTCTACATTTAGACATAACTTCACGTATTATCCTCGCGGACCTACGAATTGGAACAACGTCGACTTAAAGTTCAACACTTTGAATACTTTCCCCCCAAGTTGATGTTCGCTAGTGTCTGTAGAAGGTGATGCATCTTCCTCTTGATTCACATCAAGTTCTTCGACCCTCCCACTGTTTACTTGAGCTATGAAATTCTTTTCAAAGAACTCAGCATATCTAGCAACTTTAACAGTATCAGAAGGATTATAGAAGTAGTAACCCATTGTTTCCTTTGGATATCCTACAAAGATGCACTTAATAGATATTTGTTCGAGTTTGTTAGGCATATCCCGCTTCACAAGCGCCTCACATCCCCAGACCTTTAATAAGATAAATTAGGGACTTTCCCATACCATAATTCATGTGGTGTCTTATCCACCTTCTTGTTTGGAATCATATTCTAAATACGTACAACAGATTTAAGAGCATAATCCCAAAATGATAATGAGAGAGTTGTAAGGTTTATCATGGATCTTACCATGTCTAACAGGGTTCGATGTCTCCTCTCCGACACTCCATTATGTTGTGGTGCGTATGGAGGAGTAAGCTGTTAGACAATCTGTGAGTGCCCTTAGTAATGGATCTAAGTGATGATAGACAACAATTGAATGGCGGAAACAATCAATTACACAAATCACTAATAAACCTAAACCGAAACGATCAATTGAACAAAGTAAAAGAGTTTATTAGCTTGAATAACGTATTGGAACTTTATTACAGATGAGTTTAGTCGACAAATGGTGCTAGGATTTCGTCAACCCTAGACGAAAACCCGTAGGTTTGTATTTATACTAACATTCTGGCAGACATGCGTCACTTGTGGAAGTGTCGCATGTAGCCGCCTTCATGCGTCACTTACCTAAGTGTCGCTATGCGTCACTAAGGCAAGTGTCGCCTAAACTAAAACTTAAGTGTCGCATCATACAAAATCTATATTTCTATTAAACGACTAACGACACTTTTACAACTCAATAGACCAACTGACAGACAAACTGATATGCGTCAACAAACTCCCCCGTGTCTTCAGCTTGGTCTTCAAAATCTTAAAACTTCAAAACTTTAATCAACACCAACCTTCTGGGAATGTTCCTCCAGCATGTATTCCCACTTTCAAACAAATCTCGACCACCCTTGTAAACTTTGAAGCTTCCTCTAAATTAACTTGATTATACTGAAGTTTATTCTTGTAGAGAGCTTTCAAATCTTTCTTTGTCAAATTTATCAGGCTGATCGGATCAAAAACTCGAACAGACTTTCCCACAAATTCCTTGATTGGCCATTCTCCCCATTTATCCTGTGTCTGTACCACAGCAGTCTTGGTAGAATATTCAATTACCGCTTCTTGAGTGACAGAATCAAACCACCAATATTTTAAATCTCATAAGAAATCTAGTGGTAACTCCTGTAAGGGAACAGTCTTGAGACTAGCAGCTGGTGGATAATGATATTTCATAATCGGTTGTTGAGTTCTCAGATCGATCTTTTTCTTGTACGAATACCGAACTCCCAGCTCTGGTCTAATCCACATATATTTCTTGTTGTAGATTTCTTTTCTCAAAATTTTCTGAAAGAGAACTCCTCGAGTATCTTCAGAATGATTTACAATATTTAACTGAGCAAGACGATTAAGTTCGACCTTTGGCAATGTGCTGATATGATTGAATCTAGGCTTGACGTATTGCACGCCATCACTTCTCTTGATCAAAATAAAAAAGTTGTCAACATCGAATTTCCAACTTCTGATCAAACCAGTCAATTCACCTTTAACTAGATAAGTTTTACAAATATTCAAATCAGGTGCAATTGATTTGTATACCACTTGTGGTTTTGAACTTCCTGAAGATGTAGACACAGGAACTGATTCATCAGTAGGTTGTTCCATTGCAGGTTCTTCCTCATCTTCAGAAGAATCTGTCTCAATAACCGGAGCATGTTGTCGTAACACTGGCTCCGGTTTACGTTCAGGCGCCGGTTCTTGATTTGGATTATCCATATATTCCTCATCCGACCCTGGAACCTCTGCGTCCATTTTTGTATCATCGGGATCAAAAGATCTATCTACTTCATCAAATTGATTAACCAAACTCTGCAGATATGTCAGATTGACATTTGAATAATCGGCTGCAATCGGAGTCGGTTGTCCCGGAACATCAACGAAGTAATCTAAAGTAATTTTTTCATTAATATCTGAAGTTTGTACATTTTCTGGTTCTGGGGGAGGAGTTACATTTGTTTCTAACTCCCCGGGAATATCCTCCCCCGAAACAATTGTGACTGACTCCAATTCTAACACCCTAGACGACAGATTCGTCACTTGTAGCTGTAGATTGTCAACCTCAGCAGCTTTGAGCTCCAAATCCTTTATCTGGGAGGCCTGAGCTGCAATAATAGCCTGCTGATCATCAAATCTTTTCATCAAAAGCTCCATTTGAGCAAGTAGCATCTGAATCGATGGCAAGTCAGACTATGGTGGAGGTTGTGGTCGCTGCGAGGTATGTTGAGCTGGTTCCTCGATCACAACAGTAGTCCTCTAGCGTCTTCGATGAGGTAAATCAGCATACGAAGGAGAAGACCCAGCAAGACGTTTACCTAGATTCCTCAGGACGTGGACCCTGCCTGCAGAAATCCGTCTCAAAATACGCTTAAAGCGTCGAGGATCAGCCAGTTGAATCCCATCCAAAGCAGTTTGTGGGGGCACGTCACCCTCAGAATCAGGTGGAGTGGGCCCACCATCATCCGAATCATCATCAACCCGGTCAACACGATCAATATCGTCCAAATCCTGAGCTATCTCGGTGTCGACCAGGTCATCCTCATTGACCGGAGGAATCACATCATCCTCAAAACCGTCATTTATCGGTGCAACATAGTTTTCATTTACTATGTGCCCGAATAGGTCACGATCCGCCAAAATTTGTTCACCCTTTGGCGCTAATTTACAGTCATTGAAGACTCGAAGAAGCATTGGCGTCGGCACCAAGAGGGAATGTTGATCAGGGGCAATCTCAAGATTCAAATCATTTAATAACAGCTGCACAAACCTTGGATATTGCAGCCACTTATCCTTTCCAGCTCGGATATTCTCAACCATGTTGCCAAATATATAACCGCTGAAGTTATACGGCTTGTTGTAGATTAAGGCCAACATAAGAGATAAAGTCAAATGACTGGCGGCGTCGTATCCTCCCTTCCTCGGAGATAAGCAAACAATCACAATATGACATAAATACCTCCAAACCCGGCAGAGATATTGCTTGCGGAAATCAGAAAGCTGATTCGCCGGATAGCCCATGCGTTGAAGTCCCCCGTAGATAAACGTTGTCAGGAACATAGTCGGCATTGTATCGTTGTCATTGAACTGGAGAACCTGTCGAATAGAGTTCTCGGTGATCTCAATTTCCTCACCAAACATCTTTGAGACAATCCTCGGTACATCACCCTGAGTCCGAATGAAAGCATGATTGTAGAACTCCTCAACCTGATTCATATAAACCAGAGTAGATGCAGTAATAGCATAATGAATCCTTGAGCATCGAAGGAACTCTATCATAGGTCGAAAAGGAGCTGAATTCGCGTGCGTGGACTCCAAAAAGGCAGTGATATTGTGACGAGTGTTGGTGCGGTGATAATAATTTTGTAGATCAGCCATCTGGAAGCTAAAATACGAAACAAAAATAACCACAAACGTTATAGAATTAGCACGAACACGCATAACCTGAAAAACAAAATTCTGATTTAGGCGTCACTTAGGAAGTGACGCATAACCACTACCAACACTTAGGAAGTGTCGTAGAAAACAGTGCACAAAATCAGAAATTAAGTATAGCGTCACTTATGGTAAGTGACGCTATCATGCGTGACTGGTGTAAGTGACGTTGACAAATCATGCGTCATTATATACGACACTTAAGAAGTGTCGGGTCAACAATATGCGGCATTTAACAAAGTGACGTTATCCAAGTGAGTCACTTGTGAAGTGACGGTATAAGTGTCGGTATAGACAACAACGTCACTATATGAGTCACTTAAGAGAGTGACGCATAAATGGGCGTCACTTAAATGAGTGACGGGCTAATGAATAATAAAAGTATGTGCGTCACTAAGAGAGTCACTTAAGAAGTGACACAATAATAAGCGTCACTGATGAAGTGACGGTATGGGTTCTAAATTACCAAGGAGCGTCACTTGAGGTAAGTGACGCATGAAGTGACGCAACGATGAAGATCATCGTGTCACTGTTCATACCCAGAAACCAAATTTGGGGGTTTTGAAAATCGAAGTTACCACAATGTTCTCATGATAAAAACGAGTGAAACACACCATTTATTAATTAAAAACATTAACAAATTAAGCCCCAAATCTTATGATTTCGAAGAAAACCAAAACCCGTAACCCTAATATGTGATTAAGACATGAATACAGTAAGATAAAGGTTAAAGTTAGTACCAATCGAGTCGTATGAATGAGGAGAATAAGAATATCACACTGGAATGCACAACCAAGCTTGAGAAATCACAAATGGATCGATGAAAAACGCACAGACGAAGTGACGCAGAGACACAGTAAGTGACGCAATGTGAATTTGAAAAGTGGTGAGGTTGAGTGTCGTTGGAAAGGGTATTTATACGAAAACCCTAGTATGCGTCACTCAACCTGGCACTTATAGCGTAGCTTACCCTGACACTTACAGCGTCACTAGTGTAAGTGACGCAATATCGTATGCGTCACTGGTAGCGTCACTTATGAAGTGACGCAACAGGTCACTTTTAGTGAAAAGTTTGCGATTTTATCGATTTTTTTTCGTTGTGATTTCAGTACTCAAATTTGAAAAGGTAACTGTAACTTGGATAAAATCAGAAAATTAAACTAACTTAGAGAAAAATAAGAACACATAAAGGAATGCAAATTTACAAATAGAAAATTAACACATTCTTTTTGGTGACGGAGTTGATATAATCTGGTTAGGGATCATATCGGAGTAACATGTATTTATTAGAACAGTAAGTGTTATTTCGATCATCAGTATATTTGTCCACTTTAAATTTACTTGATATGCTAAGAACACTTTTTATAAAAATTATTTCAAAACGATTATTAGTATAGTTGTCCACTTTAAACATGTTACACTCACATCTAGGAGCTAATTTTATTATTGTTGGTATGTACATTTCGCTGTGGTCCCCACTATAGATATACATCTTAACTTAAGACATAGACCATGTTTCCATTTACAGAGAGAATATAAGAAAATCAAATTTAAGAATCAAGTCAGCGGTGACAGGTCTGTACTTACGTACAACAGAGCGACATAGCTTGATTCAGGTTTAAGCAAAACCAGACTTGGTCAAACCATTTTGGCGACCTTGTAAGGTATCTTAATTTTAAAGATTTTGCAAGTACTTTGACTTGTGTTTGCTTAATTTTTAAGTATATATTAACAGAAACCAGGTCTATACTTATGTATAACAGAGGAAACTGTCAATATATACCCCCAAATGATATCAAATAAACCTCTTTCACGAAAACATGTCTAGCATAAGGAAGAAATTATGACTTTTGTCATACATCTAATGATGTTGTACCACTTGAAATAGACAATTAATTATTAGGCTTCTTAAGATATCTCAAAGAGTTTTGCATAACATGCCTACTAATATATCGTATGATGAAGACAATGTTTATAAAAACTGTTATCAACACGTCAGATAAATCTACTGACACATCCAAGATAAACCTTAAAATTCCATTTTATGCATGTCACCCAATGTACTATCATATCCCAAGTTGTTTACAGACACAACTTCAACGTCTATTTTAAAATGTAGCAACGGTGCATTTCTTTAATACTAAAAAGTATAAAGAGTGGCTGTTGCGTTTTTTTTTAACACATATACAAAGAAATAAATTACGTTCCAAGTTACAAATTACTTTTTGGTGATAAAGAACCTTAAACCAATCATGTTGATTAGTTCATCAAATCGAGTACGCGAAAAAGCTTTTGTGAAAAGGTCGGCATTCTGCTTTAGGGTGTCTATGTGGACAAGGTCTATCAGGTGTTTTTCATAGCAATCCCGTATAAAGTGGAACCTAAGTTCAATGTGTTTAGTCTTAGAGTGCTGTACGGGATTGCGTGTGATAGAGATAGCAACAATATTATCTATGTGAATAGGAGTCATAGAAAGAAGTAACCCGTAATCACGCAGTTGATGCTGAATCCATAGAACCTGAGAGCAGCAACTCGCAGCAGCAACGTACTCAGCTTCTGCAGTGGAAAGAGAAACTGTAGTCTGTTTCTTGCATTGCCATGAGACCAATCGAGATCCAAGGAATTAACATCCACCAGTGGTAGATTTCTTGTCTATGCTGCAGCAACCATGATCCGAATCCGAATAAGCAGAAAGAGCGAATGATTTCTCGTTTGAATACCATAGACCAAGATTAGGTCGATGTTTGAGATAACCAAAAATTCGCTTTACCGCCTTCATGTGAGACACCTTGGGTTTGGTTTGAAAGCGTGAGCAGACGGATACCGCAAACACAATATCCGGTCGAGAAGCGGTCAAATACATCAAAGAACCTATCATTGATCGATAGTCCTTTTCTTTGCAATCTTCCTCATCTTCAGCAAGTCTAAGATTGTGATTAAGTTCGATGGGAGTCCCATAGGTTTTACAATTGAGCAGGTCATATCTAGTCAACATGTCTTTGACATACTTTGACTGATGAATATAAATACCTTTTGGAGACTGCTCAACTTGTACACCTAAAAAGAATTTGAGCTCCTCCATCGCACTCATCTCAAACTCAGATTTCATAATTTCCTCAAAATGTTTGCACATCGCTTCATTTGTAGAGCCAAATATGATATCGTCCACATACACCTGCACAAGTAACATATCTTCTCGATCCCCAGTCCGTTCTTTACGGATGAACAGAGTACTATCAATATTCCCGCGAACAAAACCATGCTTGATTAAGTGGGTAGTGAGCCTCTCATACCAAAGCCGTGGAGCTTGATGAAGACCATATAACGCCTTGTTCAACTTGCAGACGTATTCAGGATGCTCAGGGTCTTCAAAACCTGGAGGCTGTTTAACATACACATCCGTGTCCACTTGTCCATATAGAAAGGCGCTTTTAACATCGAGTTGGTTAACACGAAACTCTTTGAAAGAAGCGAACGCAAGAAAGATCCGAATAGACTCAAGTCTTGCTACAGGAGCGAAGACTTCATCATAATCCAAGCCCTCGATCTGACTAAAACCTTGAACAACCAATCGAGCTTTATTCCGAATCACTATGCCCCGATCATCCATCTTATTTTGAAATACCCATTGAGTGCCGGTTAAATGAGCACCTTTGGGTAACGGAACTATATCCCACACGTGCAGCTTGTTGAACTGCTGCAACTCTTCTTGCATGGCCTCGACCCAAGATGGATCTTTTAAGGCCTCATCAACTTTCTTAGGTTCAATTTGGGATAAATGACAAGAATTTATCCGAGCAACCAAATTTAACATTTCTTGATTTGGATTTTGCTTCACTTGTTGCTTTGTTTGAACAACAGCATTAGGATCACCGATAATATTATCGATGGGGTGATCCCTGTGTACATGTGTGACTGGGATTAAATCCGGTGCAAGTACTAACTCCAAATTGTTCATATCCCCTTCAGTGACGGGAACAGTGTTAGTCTCAGGAGCAGTAGAACTTTCAGGTTGCACAGGTAGTTGGAGTTCTGTATCATCTTCATTAGAGAAAAGATGAGAATGAACCATTTCTTCTTCTTCCTCGTCTTCCTCTAAAGGAGGCATATTGGGATCATCTGGATGTTCTGTTGCATTAGTCGTTCCTGAAGTCGAAGGAACATCCGAAGGTGGGATAGTAGGAGATGGTGTGGATGTAGTAGGTAGTGGTGTGGGTGTTGGAGGTGATGGTGTGGGTGTTGGAGTAGGTGTGGATGTAGGTTTTGAGATAGATGTGTCTTGACACAAACTGATGCCATGAAGTAAGGTAACTAACTCCTCCTCTTCATCATCTTCTTCGGGTATGTCAAACGAGTTAAACACATCCTTATAGTTAAACAACCATTCCGGACCCGTTCCTTAAGGAGGATTCGTGTAACGCAGGCATTTTACCTCAAAATGCTCTTCCACCTGGTGTGTTGATTTAATGTAGACTCTTTTGTTCGGAGAGTTGACTGAATAGCCAAGGAAAATTCCTTCAACAGCTTTAGCTTCAAACTTCGAGACCTTTTCTTTTGAGATCCTAATCAAACACGGACACCCAAATGACTCTAGAAACTGCAAAGTGGGCTTACGGTTATTGAAAAGTTCATAACAGGTCTTGTTCTTTTTCTTAACTGTAAGCACGCGATTCAGAACGTAACAAGCAGTACTGAATGCTTCTGCCCAAAATATAATAGGAAGCATAGTCCGAGTTGTCTCGATAATAGTCCTATTCTTACGCTCTGCAACTCCATTCTGTTGAGGAGTTCTTGGGGCACTGAACTGATGATCAATCCCTTTCGTGGCACAATATAACTCAAGAGTTGAGTTCTTGAATTCAGTTCCATTGTCACTTCTCAGTCTCTTCACCTTTAAGTTGCACAGATTTGCCAACTTATCCAACAGATACACCAAAATATCTGGTGTTTCACTTTTCGCACCTAGGAAATATACCCACGAAAATCTGGAGTAGTCATCGGTGACTACTAAGCAGTAAGATCTACCACCGATGCTCTTAGTGGAAATAGGACCGAACAGATCCATATGTAAGAGCTCCAGTGGTGCAGCGATGGAATTCACTACCTTCGACTTATGGAACTTTTTGTGGAGTTTCCCTTTATAACATGCAATGCAGTCATCTTTTAGGGAAAATGACTATTTTGGAACTCCATTTACCAAATCATTGTTTATTAGAAAATTCATCTTGCGAAAGTGAATGTGTCCCATTCGTCTATGCCACAGAAGTGATTCCTTTTCCGAAGCCTTTGACAGGAGACAGGTGTACTCATCTGTAGTCTCCACAGTTCGCATATTCATTACATAGGTGTCGTTTCTCCGTGGCGCCCTCATAAGCACCCATTCTTCAGGGATAACGAAACCAGGCTTCAGTATCACACATTCCGTCTTTGTGAAAGCAGTGGTAAAGTCCTTATCACAGACTTGTGAAACGCTCAGCAAGTTGTGAGTAAGTTGAGCCACATAGTTCACATTCTCAAAGCTAACTTTCCCGTTAGTTAGCGTTCCCTTTCCCGTAATAGTTCCTCCTGTATCTCTAGCAAAAGCAACATGTCCTCCGACATGTGGTTTAACATCCGTCAACAGAGACACATCGCCAGTCATGTGTCACGAGCAGCCACTATCCATGAACCATTCACTATCTTTAACGCGTTCTGACTACTGCAACACATAAAGGTAAGGAGATTAGTGAGAAACGGTGACCCAATCCTTTACAGACTTAGGTCTATCAAGGTCATCAACAATAATCACATCGGACAGAACTTTATTTTTTAACAAATCAGAATTTTCATCTAATGTGTTATTGTTGATGACAGAAGAGTCAATAACAGACTCCTTTCGTTTCCAAACTTTAGTTTGTTCGGAAATTGGTTTGGGAGTAATGTCGGGCTTTTGTTTTGGCAAAGGTTTTTGCCCAACATTACTTGGCCTTTCAGTAGGTTTGGGAGAGATTGAATAACGCCTAGGTGGAGATTTTGAAAATGAATTTCTGTAAACTGATGTCCTAGGCATCTCTCTCCCATAGTGCTGATGAGACAGTTTGGGACATTCACGAATTAAATGTCCTTGTCTTTTACAGTAAAAGCATGAACGGGTCTCAACTAATGGTTGAGACTGAGGACTTACCACAGGAGGAGGGGAAGTATTTCTAGAACATGAACATTTCGTGCACGTCTTAGAAGATGCTTGTTTTGGTTGAGAAGTTGAAGTGGAAGGTTTATCACAAAAATCTTTTTCACGTGTAGCTTTATGTTGTAAAATCTTTACAGGTGACTGTAAAGTTTGAGATTTTGTATTTAAAACCTTGTCCTTTTCCTTTTTAGATTGAACCTTAATTGTAGGTTCAACCTTTAAAACCACTTTTTCAGATTTTACTTCAACCTTCTTTTTAAATTCAGGATACTCCTGATCAGTAATATCCTCAATCTCAACAATCTCCTCAATACTAACTGGAGATTCACATTTAGACTTAACAAACTGAGGCGAAGGATACTCTGGCTGTTTGGTTTTCTCCTTTGCCTGTTTGTTTGGATTATTGACCTTTGATTTGACCCCATATAACAATGCATAGTCAACTGGAATCTCTTCGGTGCCTTCCTTAACGGGCATAGGACAGTATTCAGTGGGAGGCGGGACTACAATATAACCTAGTCCTATCTTAGTTTTATTATCTGTCCTTTGCTTGTTAAGGATTTCATTGAAGGCAACCATAGAAGAAGAGGAACCTAGAATCTTACTTTTATATTTGTCATATTCAACTTTCAAATCAGATAGTTCCTTTCTCAAAAGTTCTATTTCAGCAAGATAGCTATTAATCGCATCCTGTTGACTAAAAACCTTAGATTTATACCTAAGAGTGTCCTGTTGATAAGCCTCAATTTTCTTATCATACAATTGTTCATTGGCCTTTAGGTACTTATTTGACTCATTAAGTTTTTCAACCTTTTTCCTTAAGTCTACATTATCTTCTTGAAAGCACTTTAAAGATTCAGTTAACTTAATGCACGAAATACAGCTCAAAGGTTCTTCTGGTTCTTTGCGTACCTCATTAGAAATGTGAGCCATGAGACACTGTTGATACTTATCAGCATACATGCTCCAGTCGGTGTTGGTAGGCTCAAAAACAACTAGTGCATCAGCTGTCGCTTGCTTCACTTCATCTTTCTCTGGAGTTCTGGGTGCATCAGGCTTCGTGAAACCCGATGGAGGAACTTTGGGTTTTTCACATTCTCTCGCAAAATGTCCCAAATTTTGACAGTTATAATAGCGAACCTTGCTCTTATCAAAACCAAAACTGGTTTTGCCATCTCCTTCCAAACTCTTGCGACCAGTCCGTTGCAAGAATTTCTGAACTCTCCTTGAGATCATGGCAATATTCCAGTTTAAGTCCATTTGCTCAAGATCATCGTCATCTAATTGAGCATAATCTACTTTAGCAAGTTCTAAAGTAGAATTCGGTTGTGAAACCAAATCCTTGTAGGAGCTAAGAAAGGCTGTATAGATAGCAGCCTGTTCTTGAATAGCATGGGAAACTGGAACTTGCTGTTGTGACCCTTGTGAGGGTCCAGAAGCATACACCGGATGATGAACACCGGTAGATTGCAATGAAGGTTGTAATGGAGAGCTTGTAGAAGAAACGAAAGCCATTCCACCATAAGTCTTTCCGGTGTTGACTTTTCCTCCATATAATGTCGGGTCTTGAACAAAACCACCCGATTTGCATTCCTTCTTCTTTAACTCCATCGCATGAGCTTGAAGAACGCCAATTAGCTCATCTAAGTTCATTGTTGCTAACTCTTGGCTTTCTTTCAGAAATTGTACTTTAACGTCCCAACTACTGGGTAGTACATCCAACAGCTTCTTATTTACTTCAATCTGAGGGAAATTGTAGCCTCCCTCGGTCAACTCACTAACTAACTGTGAGTATCTTGTAAACACACCCGAAGATATTTCATTAGGAAGAGAATCAAACAGATCATACTGTTTCTTGATCAGTTCTAATTTAGCCTCCTTGTACTTCTGATTTCCATCACATCTTGTCTCAATAGCCTTCCAAAGATCGTATGTTATGTCATGTGTTTTGAAGAGGCGTAAGACATCTTTAGTAAGGCACATACAGATGGCCGAATGAGCCTTTCTTTCAATATCATACTCCTTCTTCTCTTCAGGAGACATAGCTTTGTAAGTTTTGGATGGAGGGATACCACGATAGTCTCCCCCAGCTACTGGAGCTTCATATCTTTCTCTGAGCGGACCCCAAAGCTCAGGATAGTGGAAATCTACGTATTGTTCAAATCGATCACGCCAATATGCGTAATCCATATCAGCAGTGAATAGAGGAGGTTTATTATTAGAACCGACATCATGATTTTGTTTAATCATATCCCTGATTCCCCGAATATCTTCTTTATCAGCAGTAGCAGCCATTAAAGATTATCCTGAAAATTAACTCAAAAACAAGAACTTGCAAACTAATTAGTACCAAAGGCGTCACTTGGTAAGTGACGCACTCAAGTGTCGCAACGACTAGCGGCACTTGGTAAGTGACGCTATCGAGTGACGGATGAAGTGACTGATGACACTGTAAGCAAGTGTCGCTCAATCTAGCAAGTGACGCACTCAAGTGTCGTACTTGAGTGACGCAATAAACAAACAGGCGTCACTTGTAAAAGTGACGCAAAAATTTAAAAGGCGTCACTAGCAGAAGTGACGCAAGAAATCAAACAGACGTCACTAACAGAAGTGACGCTTGGCACTCAAGTGACGTGCTAAAGTGACGCACGTGAGTGACGGTGGATTAAAGTAGATGACACTTAAGTTAAGTGTCGTGTTAACCCCAAATAACGCTCCAAGTGACGCACCAAAGTGACGCACCTGAGTGTCGGCAAAACCCTAATTTGGACTTACGAAGTGCCGCAAGAAGTGACGCGTTCAAGTGACGCAACGAGTGTTGCAGAAACGGCTGTAAAATCCCAAAAACCCTAAAAATCGAATTTTCGTAAACCTAACGAAAATTCCTCAAACCCTAATGAACGAAACCTGTAGTAAACGATGAAAATCATCTGGAAAGCACCTAATCAACCCTAAATCCGTGATTATTCTCGATTCTTTATCCGAACGAAACCGAAATCAATCCAAAACGTCTTCAAGATGCCAATCGAATCACCTAGTGGCTCTGATACCAGTTGTGAGTGCCCTTAGTAATGGATCTAAGTGATGATAGACAGCAATTGAATGGCAGAAACAATCAATTACATAAATCACTAATAAACCTAAACCGAAACGATCAATTGAACAAAGTAAACGAGTTTATTAGCTTGAATAACGTATTGGAACTTGATTACAGATGAGTTTAGTCGACAAATGGTGCTAGGGTTTCGTCAACCCTAGCCGAAAACCCGTAGGCTTGTATTTATACTAACATTCTGGCAGACATGCGTCACTTGTGGAAGTGTCGCATGTAGCCGCCTTCATGCGTCACTTACCTAAGTGTCGCTATGCGTCACTAAGGCAAGTGTCGCCTAAACTAAAACTTAAGTGTCGCATCATACAAAATCTTTATTTCTATTAAACAACTAACGACACTCTTACAACTCAATAGACCAACTGACAGACAAACTGATATGCATCAACACAATCCACACGTTTTCAGATAATCCTTAAACTCTTGGCTTAAGCATTCACTACCTCGATCCGAATGATGGATCTTGATGGTTCTACCAAGTTGATTTTTTACTTCACTCTTAAGTACTTTAAATGTTTCATAGACTCTATGTTTATGTTTAAGCAAGTAAACATAACCATAATGACTGAAATCATCCGTAAAAGTGATGAAGTTTGCTAGCACCTTTTCTTGACACATGTCTAAATGGACCACAAACATCCGTATGTATGATTCCAAATAGATCATTAGCCTTTGCGTTTGATGCGGAAAGGGTTTCCTTGTCATCTTGTCACAAGATACACATTTATCAAAGGATCCATCATCATTTGATTTTAAAAGCCCTTCACGTTGAAGCCTTTTAATGCATTTCTTGTCAATATGAGCAAGATGACTATACCAAAGATAAGTAGAGTCCAAATTAAACTTGACTCTTTTAATGCTAACAAATTACATAGAATTAACTTTTGAAACATGATCATGCATATCAATTTCAAAAATACCATCATAAGGCATAGCATAATCATTAAAACATTGATAAATCCATTATCTTTCAAAAGTATAACGGAAACAACACCTTTGGTAATAGTAGGTCTATAATAACAAGTCTAATACAATAATTAAGCCTAAAGGAAAAACTAAGTCAAATTTCCATTGGCTTCTACTGCTTCATGTACACCATTGTACAAGTAGAGCCCCCAATGTTTTAGTTTCTTCTTTCCTCTAAATCCTTGAAGGGTATTACAAATCCGAGTACCACTACCAGTGTCATATACCCATGATTTTGAATCAAGAAAAGAATATAATTCTATTATGAAGATACGAGAAGGCCCGGTCGAACCGGATTGCTTCTTCTTCTAATTCATCAACTCAGCAAGATAGGCTGGACAATTCCTCTTCTAGTGTCCCATAGTGGTAACACGCCTCATCCTTATCCGTATGCTCTTTCTTTGCTGAAGGGGTTTTCTTAGGTTTAGGGACATAAGCACCTTGCTTTCCCTTAGACTTTCCCCTAGTTTGCGGTTTCTTATCTTTATGGATCTTTCCTCTTCTAATCGCAAGGATTTGTGGAGTAGCCGATTTAAACTCTGTAATCATATTAAGTGGAATATGATTTTCATATTGGTTTTGAATTTCGGGAGTCATGCTGCCGAATATCAAACAAGCAACTTCATCATGACGATCATAAAGAGCATTCCATGCTGCTAATTCCTTAACAGGACCAGTAGTAGCATCAGGAACAAGTCCCATCGACTATTCAATGACTTCTGTTTTCATTTCAACACGAAGGACAATCCTTAGTTGACAAAACCAATCATTGAAATTAATTCCAGAAAGTTTTTCTTTTTGTAGCATTTGCCTGAAAGACGAATAATTGGAGTTCGGTGTAGGATTTGCCATCTACAACTAGATAAAAGTTCGAATTTAGTATTTTCGATAATACTTCCTTAAAAGAAAATTAAATACCCAAATATTTATATATATCTATAAACAATTAATTTTCTTAAGGCTATGATCCTACTTGACATACCACCATCACATCAGTTGATCTGCTAGTAATGATGGTACTCAAAAGGTTAAGTGATGATCAATAATTGCATTACTAGTGCAAATCCTAGAAATTATGAGACTTACAAATAATACTTATGAAGCAAGCATAACTGAATTTGTAAACATGTTTCATCCCATCTTTTTCCACGGGCTTAAGGATCTCACTGCTTAACTCATTTTAAGTCGTCCAATTAAGAACTGTAAATAGTCTACCACCGTCTCACGATGAGTGGTAATTTACCTTGGGATTGCAATTTACCTACATCTTACGTGGAGTAAAAGACAACTGCAAATGTTCTTACGATTGGATGGCAATGACTTAAGTTTTAAATGGGTAATACTATTTGATGTGTTATTAAATATGTATGAATATGCATGCGCCATATTCATATCATAGGTTTTAATATAAAATATTTTATCTTACATCAACATAAAGAGATCGGTAGCTTCATTTGAACGCACAAAGAACCGCAGAAGTAAGGCTAGCACAAGGCTGATTAAGTAACCCACTTTCTTTAAGGAGACAGAGCCTCCAAGCTTATAGAGCTCTCATAGTTTGTTCAAATGAGTGAGCCGGTGTTTCTTTAGCGATGAAAGACAACAATTTTATTAAATGAATTTGTAATCAATTAGATATTTTATGACGTGGGAACAAATTACTGTATATGAGCCCAACCCATATGCGTCATAAATATGTAATATTACAAACCCTAAATCATATTTCATAGTCATTTAGTCAAGTTTAATTTTATTTTCTAAAAACAATTTTGCATCACAAGTCAACAATCGGCAAATAATAATTAAACTAAACTACAATCAACTATCTTCAGGGGCATTGACCCTAAATCATGGCTACTATGTTTTATATGTGTAATATAAACTAGGATCCTACTTCATAAGGAAGTAGGACCACATCCTAATTCACATATACAAGAATCATATTGCAAATAGTGTAAAATAGATTCAGAAAGTCAGCTGTGGTCAAGGCCTTATAAGGTTGAGATAAAGTCATCTACAGCCTTAGCACAGAACTACAGAGCTATATCCCTATGAGTCGTGCATCTTGTGTTAAAATTTGAGCTTCTAACTCTTAACGGTTATTAAGCCAAATTTTATAACCCTAATTAGCGTGCATCTTCTGTTAAAATTTCACATAAACACATAATTAACTAAGTTATTAAGCCAAATTTTATAACCCTAATTAGCATGCATCTATATGACATTATTGGGGTTACATCCATGAATAACCTTGGTTGAATTATTCATGGATATTCTCTTTTAACAATTAAACTATAAAAGGGACAACATATACATAACATGCAATTATCATATAAACCATGTTCAATATATATATCTAATAATTCAAAACTCGCTATGAGGGTTTACAATTAACCATTAATAATAGGTGGATAAAATAAAAAAAAATTCTTCTTTTCTTTCTTTTTGGACACCAAAACAAACACAAAACAAAAAACATATTCCCCCCCCCCCCCCTTTTAATCGATTTTAATCCCAACCCGAAAACCCCCACCTAGTTTTGAATTCTCAAGTAACTATACATATTGCATGTAGTCTCTGATACCACTGTTAGAATATAACATCGCAGTTGACAATCAAATACATGAGCACGCAGCGGAATATAAACATGTATATATATAATTAACAAAGGTTAATAGTTGTGTACCTTTTAGCTAACTCCAATTAATCGTTTAATAAACGAATATGTTTCACTAATGGTAAAACCCTCTATGATCGCACACACAACACGTTGTTGATCACCACCCGAATGCTAGTTCAATCAATCAATTGAATAACTTCTTCTCCTTTTGTGTTTTACGACAAAGAAACAAACCACTTGGGGTTTTCTTTGATCGAGTCGGCCGAATATATCACAAGAAATAATTCGCAAGTCGAGTGGAAAAGTCAAACACCCCCACCTTGGGGATTTTCTTTTCCTTCGTCACAAAACAGAGAACAAAAGAATTTGTTAATTCGTATATCTCACATCTTCAAAGGGTATTCTATATATATAGATCATTTATATTTAAT
Source organism: Pseudognaphalium luteoalbum (assembly GCA_963422505.1). Classification (NCBI taxonomy): domain Eukaryota; kingdom Viridiplantae; phylum Streptophyta; class Magnoliopsida; order Asterales; family Asteraceae; genus Pseudognaphalium; species Pseudognaphalium luteoalbum. The sequence goes on from OY730198.1 coordinate 65,643,007, forward strand.
TAAATAATAACAACTTATCATTAATTAAATACTTAATCTGTAGATCCCATGTGGTCGGACCTAATCGAATCCTAATACTCAATCAACGTGCGGAATCCAATGATTGAATATAAACGTTTAAGCGATTAAAACAAACAAACACAAAGTATATGAATACCCAAATGATTACCGATCAGATTAATTGCAAAAGCTCGAGTACAATATACTGAAACTTCACCTAGGTTTGTCAACCCTAACAAATGAGCCGAACTCATCTATTTATACTCGACACCTAATCTAATCTATGCGACACAAGCTGTGTCACCAAGCCGACTCATGCGACACAAGTTGTGTCGCCAAGTTGACTCTTGCGACACAGAACCCTTGTGTCGCCAAAACACAAAATGTAATTACTTCTAAATACAAACGTCATAACAAACATAATTACATATCTAATGCATTACAGACTTAGACCAACTGAAAGACACACTAAGATTCACCTTCAAACTCCCTCGTGTCTTCAGCTTGGTCTTCAAAATTTCTTCATTTCAAACCCAGCCTGCGGGAAACCTGCCTCCAGCATGAATCCCATACGTAACACACACAGTCACAACCTTCTGAAATTGTCTAGCAAGAATCGAATTCACTACATTTCTTACATTGAAGCGAATTGGACTATCAAACAATTTCCTCAAATCTTTCTATGACAGATTTATCAAGTTCATAGGATCAAATACTTTAAATTGAGCTTTCTTCAAACCATACAACGAAGTCGTCTCCGGATGCTCAGATTTTGGAACAAAAACAAATACTGCTTTGCCCGTATGCGGATCCAGTTCCCAATGATGAAATCTTCTAAAAAAATTAAGGGGAACAGTCTCAAGAGGAATCTCAGTCAAACAATCAGCTGGCGGATAGTGTACTTTGCAGATCGGCTATCTTGTTACTGGATCAAGCTTTTTCTTGAATATATATCTCGTTCCAAGCGTCGGTTTGATAAAGTTGTAACGTTTACTTTTCACTTCACGATGCAAAACTGTCTGTACAAAATCAGCTCATGAATCTCTGGTTGGATTTATCAATTTCAGTTAAGCTAGACGATTTATCTCTCCCTTAGGCAACGTACTCAGCTTCTTGAATGACCTTTTAAAATACTGAATACCATCGCTTCTCTTAATCATAAAAATACCCTTGTAGGTCTTCCAAATTTTAATAATTCCTGTGTAATTCCCACTAACTTTATATGACTTGCAAGTAACAGGAATAGGTTCACCAGGAATAAAGCTTATCACAGGTCATTCAGAAGTTGACGTAGAAGCAGTTTCAGAAGCCGATGTATTCTCTGGAACAGTTTGTGAAGTTCTAGCTGGCTCTGCTTCATCTTCAGAAGAATCAGTCTCGATTGTCGGAGCATCATCATAAAACTCATCAGAATACATCTCCTCTTCCTCAATCTCAACATCATCATTAACTTCAAAGTTAAATTCAGGCTCAGATGCCTGACCTTCCTCATTAACCATTCTCTGAGTAAAAGATAGATTAGCATGTGAATAATCTACAGCTAGCGGTCTTGGTTGACCTGGAATATCATCGACTGAGAAGTAATCCCAACGAAGAGTTTCATTATCATCAGAAACATTTACATTATCATTTACATCATCAGTCTGTGTACCGCCAGAAGTCCTAGACGTTGTTTCTATGGCACGCAGGCCTGACTCCCCCGGAACAGCAGCTAGGGATTCTAACTCTAACACCCTAATATTCAAAGTAGGAACTAAAGCTGTCGTTTCTTCTAACGCCTTGATCTGCGCAGCTTGAATCTCCAAAACCGATGCCTGAGACTGAATCAACTGAGCTTGAGTATCCATAGTCTGATGCATTGCATCCATCCGTTTCAGTAGCTCTTGGATGACCGAAGGCAAAGGTTGAACTGGAACCTCAACACGGGGAATGTCGACTCGTGGCCTTGAAGCAGAAGAAGTAGAGGTACGACGGATAGACTGGGGTGGAACCCAATCTTCATCAGTGGGATCGTCGTCTCTTGGTCGTTTACCTGTATCACGTCTCACAGATGTCGTGCCCTGATGAATACGACGCTGAATACGTTTGAACCGTCCTGGATCAAACCGTTGAATGTTTCTCAATGCATTCTCCGAAGGTACAATTCTCGGAGAAGTAGAAGGAGTAGAACCCCCATCCGAATCTTCAGCAACTGGTTCCTCAAGATTAGGCTGATCAGCCTGTCCACCAACTGGAAAAATTGTCAATTTCCTGCAACAGGTCATCAACCTGTATCTGTGCCTCATGGAGATGTAGTTCCTCCTGAGGTTGCTACCCAGGTGCAGCCAAAATATCCATAAACCCTTCGTTGGGCGGAGCAACATAAGCTTCATCAACTATGTGCCCAAACAGAGGAAAATTGCCTCCTGCATTTGCACCGGCCGCACAAACAGTCCAGATTCGGACGTTCATGGGAGTCGGATGCAGGCGTTCTCGAGGGTTAGGTGGAATACCGGGAAGCTGGTCATCAATAAGAAGCTGAATGAAGCATGGATATAAATTCCAAAGCTTGTCCCCGGCATTGACGTTGTCTACCATGGCCATGAAAATATAACCGGAGAAGTTGAAGGGCTTGTTGTAGACCAACGCAAGCATAGCAGAGGCTGTGGAATAGCTGATCCCGTCAAAACCGGCCTTGCAAGGAGAAAGGCAGACAATAATCACGTGCATCAGGTATCTCCAAACCTTAGGCAGATTCGCCTTTTGGTATTGATCATTTGGCACCCCTGGATAACCGATGCGAGTCATAGCTCCAGCAATAAACTGATTCCCAAACAGAGTGGGCATCTCTGGAGTATCACCGATCTGGAAGAAGTCCCGAATAACCTGTTCGGAGATGATCAGCTGACGATCACCAAGTGTATATATAATTCGGGTAAACGGCAGATTAGAATTGATGCCACCTGGTCCTTATAAATGTTGGTGGTCGCGGTGATAGCAGTGAAAATGCGAGACCGGCGTACAAATGCCACCATTGGCCTGTAGGGAGCCGCCGTCTCCTTTGAATCATCCAAAAATGCCACGATATTGTGACGTTGTTCCCAAACGACATGTCCATCTACCATTGCTGTATGAGATGTAACAAGAAAAACTCGAAAGCAGTTAGTATAAGCAGATGAAATTTAAACAAATAAATCAATTTCACATTCCGATTTATGCGACACTGGGACTTGTGTCGCAGGAGTCCTGCGACATAAAGGTCTTGTGTCGCTTACAGATTTAAAATTGATTTCCAAAGATAAGCGACATAAGGAGTTGTGTCGCTAATCTAGGATGCGACGGACAGAGTTGTGTCGCTTTTTGCAATTAAATCGAATTTAATCGAATATTATACGACGTAAACTCTTGTGTCACACAGCCAAAGCGACATAAACTTTGTGTCGCAAGTAGTGTCACACAAACCATATATATGTCAATTAAAAGATTCTAATAGCACACAATAGGGTTTCATTGATAATAACACAAATAATTACATTGTTATGAGTACAAGATATCAAATCCTAAACCCTAAACCCTAAATCTAGACCTTATTCTAGGATGCTATTGATACATGGACGGCCAGAGTCCAAGACAAGGACAGGCTAAGATCCAAGACAAGGATGGTATCCCACCAGACCATAAAAAACAAAAGGTGGTCGATCAAGCAAGAATGCTCTCACGACACCAGAAAGCACAAAAGCTTCCACGACTGAATAGTAATCCTCAAAGTTGCGGAGGGGCAAGACATGATAGTCTTTGGGAACACTGAATAACCACACACGTTTGTCCTGAAAGAAGTCACCTGCCATGGCTATACAGAAGGTGTACGAAAGTAAGGACAAAACCAATATGATATTAGCGACATAAGTTATGTCGCATGAATGGGTTAAGTCGCACAAGTGGCGACATAAAAACTTGTGTAACAAAATAGTGATGAATTACAATTAGGCAGCGACATAGGCGTTGTATCGCAGATAGCAAGCGACATAAATTGATTTCATCAAGCCTGCGACATAAAAGCTTATGTCGCAGGTTACGTCACAGCGACGAACACCAACCCGTACCCAGAAAACCCTAAACCCTAAATTTTTGGGTTTTCGGAAACTAGCCATACCCTAGGGTACAACATGAAACCACGAACAAGAAAATGTGACTTTTAACATCTAAAGCTTATGATTTCGTGTCTATTTTTATCAAAAAAAACAAACACCAAAACCGTAACATATAATTGACGATTAAATCCAAAATACACGGTGAAAAGTGGCAAGATTAGTATCTAAAGATCAAAGTAGAAGTAGGTGAACACGAATCAAGTGGTCGATTGCCAAGAAAAACACCGAACGATCGAAATCAAACGCAAAAGCAACCGCATCCTGTTGTGTCGCTAATCTAGTTTTTATGTCGCAAGTTTTGAATTTTGTGTCGCAATGTGTGGTGAAGATGATAGCGACTGGGGTGTGGTATTTATACCTCAACCCTAACTAGCGACATAACAAGCGACATAGTCTGCGTCATAAGTGTCGACATAAGTTATGTTGCAAGACATAAATTATGTCGCAGAGGCCATAAAATTTGATTTTGAATTTCAAGTTTCGTAACCTGATTCGAGAGTATCTTTTAAGGACTTGAATAAATATATACCAAAAATTTAAAGTAAAATAAACTAAACTAAAATAACATAACATTATTTTTGGTGACGTAGTTGTTTGGTCTGCTAAGGGATCATATTAGGATAACATGCAATTATTAGCAAATAGTAAGTGTTATCTCGATTATCATTATATTTGTCCATTTTAAATTTACTTAGCATATTTTGAACACCTTTGATAACTATTATTTCAAGATGATTACTGGTATTGTTTGACCACCTAAACATGTTACATCCGTGCTATGAACGATTCTTTTATTGTTAGTATGAATATTTATCTGTGGTCCCCACCATAGACATACCCCTGTAATTTAGACAAGAACATAACTTCCAAGATAGATAGAATAGAGGAATATCATTTTTAAGATTCAAGCTAACGGTGATAGGTTTGTACAAACGTACAACAAAACGACATAGCTTGATTCAGGTGTAAGCAAAACCAGACTTGGTCAAACCATTTTGGCGACCTTGTTAGGTATCTTGTGATTGAAGACTTTTTCAAGTTCATTGACTTGCGTTTGCTTAAATTTTAAGTATATACTAATTGAGACCAGGTCTGTACTTACGTACAACTGAGGAAACAATCAGTATATACCCCCAAATGATTTCATATTATAAACTAAAATAGAAGTATGCCAAGCTATATTAAGGAATTAAGACATTTAGTCATACATCACAGGGTGTTTACCACACGATAATAGACATGTATTAGTATTACTTTTTAATAGCTCAAAGACCAGTGTGTATCATGCCTACCAGTACATCATATTATGAAGCTAATGTTTATAAAAGTTGTGGTAAGTATGCTAGATAAACCTACTGATACATCAAGGATAAACCTTAGAATTTCCATTTTGTGCATGTACCCTAATGTACTATCATTTCCCTAGTTGTTTACAAACACAACTAAACGTCTTTTTACAAATGTTGCAACCGTGCATTTCTTTAATACTAAAGAGTAAAAAAGAGTGGCTGTTGCGTATGTTTTTTTTTAATATGAATAAAAAACAATAGTCCAAGTCCAAAAAGTTACTTCTTTAGTTGAAAGAAGCGTAAACCAATCATGTTGACTAGTTAATCAAATTGGGCTCGAGAAAAGGCCTTGGTGAATAAGTCAACGTTCTGCTTAAGGGTATCTATGTGCATGGTATCGCGTAAAAAGTCATGTTTTTACTACGGATATCTCTCTCATTCTAGAACAATTCTTGGCATTTTAAACTCAAAATAGTACAAATCAATGATATTATGCCAAGATGGTCAAAACAAGGTTGCACGACAAAAATCAAGCAAAACGAATGAAAAACGAAGATTCCACGCACGTTTGAAGATTCAAGGCATCAAAACAAGATTTCAAGAAAAAAAATGCCCATCATCAACATCCATCTCACCCAAGATGTTCGTTTTCAAATTATGAATCTAACAGAAGAAGAATCAACAATAACGGATAAAGAATGAAGATTCTACGTCCGCCGGAAGATCCAAATGATTCGTATGCAATATCTGGAGATAGGATATATATTTTTGGGATATCTTTACATCAAAGTCTTCGTTTTTGAATTATGAATCCAACGAAAAAAGAATCAATGCAATTGACGCATAACGAAGTAGATACGCACGAATTAAGCAACGCAGCGAAAGACGATGGACCGGGGCGGGTGGCAGCCAGCCGCTGCCGGCCTGATGGTGGGCGGCGTCGGCCTCCACCCCCCGTCTCTTTTGCGCTTTTTCATCCTTGCTTGTACCCGGTGCACCACCTTTCGCTACTTTTCCGTACCCGGTGCACCACCTTTCGCTACTTTTTCGTACCTGGTGCACCACCTTTCGCTACTTTTTCTAATGTGAGCCTAGGGATGCGAATGTGAGCCACTTTTCACCTATAAATAGCAGCCCTTAGGCTTCATTTCAAGACACACCTTCCTAGCTTAATTTTCTCACTCTAGAAATAAGCTCCTATTTTCTCTCTCTATATTCTTTATTTATATTAGTTTTTACTAGTATTTAAACTAGTTTAGGAAATTTATTAGAAGAAGGAAAGTGCGGAAAAACATTGTAATCTTTGGTGTACGCTTGGAATTGTGTCAATTAATTCAAGTCTATTCTCTCGCATTTAATCCTGGTTCTTTCTATCCTTATCTATCTTAATTAATTACGTTTATATTGATTATGCTAGATTTAGTTATTGCCATGATTAGAGAGTAGTACGCTTGTTGTGTTTGCTTGCGATGTAGTTAGTTAATTATGGGATGAAATATAATTAAATATTAAAGATCGGTAGTATTGCTTTGATCGTCTTATTGCATGTTCTTGTTTGATTGTTGCCTTAGGATCATCATAGTAGTAAAATATAAACGGTTTTAATTATCGTAAAGTAATATGATGGCCCCTATTCGACTGTTCTTCGGTATAGTACTGGAAACACTTCAAGGTGGAGTACAAATGTATGGAAGCCGAAGAACGACCGAAGGTAGTCATATTACGAAAGGATACAATATTATGAAGTAATATGATGGCCCCTATTCGACTGTTATGCAGTACAGCGTTGGAAACACTTTAGGTGTAGTACAAATACATGGAAGCTGCGTAACGACCGAAGGTAGTTATATTACGAACTAATATATAAAATGACAAACCTAGTTTAATTAATCTTTCTAAATAGACTTTTAAACTTTAAATTAATCTATCGCCTTTCCACCAATAAACGTGATTACAATACCTTTTTAACGACGTCTAATTAAAAGGTAGTCAGTCATCTGTGTCAATATAATTTGTCAACCGTATGGAACTATGGAACCGCAAGGCTACATGGGGGATTACCATAGGACAAGACATGGCCAAGGTTTGAAGTGGCAGAACCAATTTACGTGAGGAATGCTGTGGATAATTAGGGGATTTATTGGGTAGTCTTAAGCAAGGGCTGGTTTAAAGTCATAAATGAACTTTTTAAATATACGAATCTGTTAGGATGACGAGGAATCGTTATATGATTCAGTTATGTCTAGTACCTTAAGATTTTGTTCCCGTTCATATGAAAGTATTATTAAACCATAATTAAGATTTTGCTTATTATTCTAAATACTTTGTGATGTTACCATAACCTTGCTCCCGGTGTAACATGATAATGGGATTTTAATTAGTAAGGAATCTAGTGTTTACATCACGAGTATTCAAGATTAATAATTAACAAATATCTTTCAACACAGTTTCTCCAAACATCATCCCATAACTTAATTAACGAAATCTCAGCAAACACCATCTTTATTTTATCTGCTTTATCTTTAATTTTTATTTCGCTTTTATTTATTTATTTGCCTAAGTTAGTTAATAGAAAAACCAAAACTCCCCCACTATTTTATAAACCCTTTACTAGTTTGAAAGCCCTCATCTGCCACGCCTTAGTTTCAATTCAGTCGGTTTGAAGAACGACTCTAGGTCATACCTACCACTTGCTCACCCTTAGGATTAGCATTGTTAGGGAAAACTTAGGCCCCGCAATTACAAATTTAAAACATCCACTGATGCCCGCCGCCGGTAGCCGGTGCAACGACAAGGGTTGAAATCCTTACCGACCGCTGGTGGCGCATCAAGTTTTTGCCGCCGCTGCCGGGGAACCAACTGTACGACCCATAGGCGTTAAGACGAACTTTTTTACTAGTGAACCTTTAGGATTTCTTAGACCCCTACGTCTTTCTTTATTTTTCCTCCCTTTTACCGCTTTTAGAAATGACCACCCCTATCCATTCAACTAGTCAACCACCTGCCAATGAGAATATGACTGCTGCATGTATAACTCTCGCTGAAGACTCTAAACCTTTGATTGAAGGTCGAGGAGGACCAATCGTCTATCCGGAAACTGATAGTACTTCATTTGAATTAAAGCCCCATATTGTTCAGTTAGTCCAAAACCTCTGTCAATTTCGTGGGCTACCAAATGATGATCCAAACTCCCACCTTGACAAATTCATTTCCTTATCCAACTCCTTTAAGCCGATTGGGGTTAATCAGGACATAGTCTATCTTTACCTATTTCCCTATTCACTCACTCTCAATGCACAAACCTGGTTTGAGGAACTAGAAATCAACTCTATAACCTCTTGGGTAGAATTAGCAACCAAATTTTTGGCCAAATATTTTCCCCCATCAAAACAAGCCACGTTTAGGTCCAACATCATAAACTTCCGCCAAGTTCACGATGAATCAATCTACGATGCATTGGAACGCTTTAAGAAATTGCTTAAGAAATGTCCAAATCATCGTTTTGAGCGCTCAGACCAGTTGCGCATTTTCTACAATGGTCTCTTCCCACATCAACGTCCTTTACTTGATACCGCCTCTCAAGGCAGTTTTATGAACTGTACGGCCGATGACGCTTGGAGCCTTGTTGAGAAAATGACAATACACAACCATGACTGGAACAGTGAAAATCACCCCTCACTAATGAATTCACCTACTACAATCAGGAATGAAGCTATCAAAACCCTCACTCAGCAAGTGGAAGAACTAACCAAAGAGATCAAGGAATTGAAAAGTTAAAAACAACAAGTCTGTCAAGTTCAAACCTGCCTTAATTGTGCTAATCCGAACCACTCAGCCTAGATTCCTCAGTCTCATCTAACTTCACCCAATACTAACCCTTCTCTTAACCCACCAAGGAATAGGCCACTAACTTACCAACCTCAACCTTTAGAACCCTCTTCCTCACAAATCTATAGTTTTGACGACACCCTGATACAAGTCATTCAAGGACTCTCAGCTAGACAACATCAAACTGATATCATCTTAAGAGATCATTTGACTTTGTTAAAAGCTTTAGAATCCCAATTAGGACAATTAGCACTGCGTATTAACGCTAAACCTCAGGATAGTCCAACTAGTTGCCATAAGGAGGTTTCCCATATTCAAGACTCTCAGGTAGCACATAGCCCACCTACGATTTCTTCTCTAGTGAAGGAACCACCTATTGTCCCATCGACAATAGATTTAGAGTCAACATCAAATAGGAAAATTCCATTTCCGGCTTGTCTTAAACAACGACCCGACAAGCTTAAGTCTTTTAAGCTTGATAGGAAATTCCTAGATACCGTTCCTGAAGTTCATTCTAAAAAGTACTTCAGAAAACTTCTTACAACCAAGGATAAGGCACCCGAAGTACCCAATGTCCCGCTGAACGAGGAATGTTCAGCTATCTTGAAAAATATTATCCCTGAAAAACTTGGAGATACCGGACGTTTTACTCTCCCTATTTCCATCTACAATTTAAGCATTATCTGTTCTCTCGCTGATTTAGGAGCTAGTATTAATCTAATGCCGTACTCGCTTTTCAAGAGGCTTGAGTTAGAAAATCTTCGACCTACCAAAATGACCATACAGCTTGCAGACCACTCGGTCAAATACCCTAGGGGAATAGCTGAAAATGTTTTAGTCAGGATTGACAAATTTCTTTACCCATCAGATTTTGTAGTAATGGATATACAGGAAGACGTACACATCCCAATCATACTAGGAAGACCTTTCATGAATACAGCCAAGGCAATCATCAACGTCTTCGCACAAACCATTAGCTTGTAGTCTCAGGGAGAAACCATCACTTTCCATATCGACAACCCAAACCCTGGAGAGCAAGCCGATATATACATGATCTCCATGAACAAGACCACGGAGGACAAAGAATTTGCAAAGCCAACAACTGAAAGGCACTCTAGCACGGAAATGTCAATCATGCCATATTTCCCGATTGACTTCTGACAAATAGTACAAGAGATGAAACATGCATCTCCATCAATGAAAGTCTCAAGGATGGAAGAAATTGGGATGAGAAAGATGGAAAAAGAAAACAAAAGCAGCATACCGCTAATTAATCAGTTTACCACTGAAGAAATGGTGGGAAGTAACCACGTCCATCCTACGAGAAGAGAAACACTATAGGAATATTTAAAACGCACAAGATACCAACCGCAAACCATCATAGATCACAAAGTGGTCGAAGAATTCATCCAAAGATTTGACAAAGTAGTAGGAGGAATAAAAGGCGTAGTCAACATGCTGGCTCTTTCCCCTGCTGAACTGCAACTCTATCAACAACAGATGCGGACTTACACTAGGATCTACAATGCCCTTAAAAGATCTAACATCCCATTCACCTCAACGCAATGGGAGATGTTAGGATCCATTAGAGCACATATGAAATAGACTACTGGATATCCGAGCAGTCGTGCTGACATTTCAATGATGAATGACCTCACATCATTGCTTAACTTGCTAAGTAAAGAAGATCACCTCAGTTCCAAGGAAAGCGGATCTATGGTTATGAACTCCACTATGGAAAAGCAAATTAAGTTATTGATTGAAGAACATAGTGATCTCGTTTGGGAGGAATCAAGGCGCGAACGACCTTTTAGGGCCACACATGAATCACCACTTGATATCGCTACTTTTGTTACGATCCATCTATGGGAGATTCAACAATGGAAAAGTAACTCCAGAAGAAAGTTCATATTCCACTCAGAATCCGACTTTCCATTCAACAACCCTCAACACCGGCAAATAGAGAACTTATGCACGTCCATCAGAAGATTCAATGGAGACCCCAAGACCGAGAATTATGAAGACATTAAACTGCAATTCTTGGCGTTTGTATGCTCTCTCTGGCAAAACCCACCGCCAAGAGAGGTTGTTAAGACAGACACAACCACCATGACCGACCCTAGTGGGACTGTCACGAAAGCAGTCGATTACATCACCTTCGAACTTCACGGACTTGCAAGGACAACTTCAGAGCACCTTCTGAACTACAAGGAAACATCGAGAGATAGTCCACTTGAATTGATTACGACAATTATCAACCAATTCATGAGAATCTATCCACCTCGATACACTTTTCCGCAACCTAGGGCACACAACATCAACGGGAATCCCAGGGATGCATCAATCTCCATCTAGCTAGGAGAAAAGAAGTCGAGCTCTCGACAATAAAAGAGCATTTCTCGGGAGGCAACCCATGTTTACATTTATGCAATTTTACATTCCAAGAAGTGATGAAGTCTCCGACTATCTTTCACACCTGGATATACGAAGAAGACCGACACATCAAGTTTTTGGCGCCGCATCAAACATAAGTTTTTGGCACCGGAATTAAGAAAAGTATATCCAACGTGTTCACACCTACGAGACAAATCACAAAAGATTTGAAGAAATCGGAGCACACAACAGCAACGAAGGGACTCTACGAAAAAGTCGGCAATCATGCGCTTGGGAGCACTCCTCATCATCACCTACAAGCCACATATATAAATGGGGAGTACTTCAGTTCTAATCTCTTTCTTTCATTTATAAATATACCAGATCCATTATGCTTATCACTAAGTGTGGGATTCAAACCCAACACACACTGCTGAAAGAATACGTCTTAGATGTTTCAATTCTTAAGTGTGGGATTTTACCCTAGTCAGAGCTTAGAATAACATCGAGGACGATGTTCCTTTAATTTTCAGATAGCAGTAGTTACACTACTGTAAAATGGATAATGGTATATGCTTGATTCTAAACTCGTTGCTCTTTAGACCATCCTTCTCCAATAAGCAAACAAAATTTTTCAAAATTGAGTTAAAAATATGTTTAAAATGAAAAATTTTAGACAGAATAATTTACTTTGGGGAAAAGGATAAATAAAATACAAATTCTTTTGAGAAATTAGGGTAGTAATCCCATAAAGAGCATCGCATGACTAGGAACACAACAAACCAACTTTCGATTCGTGAGGTATCTTGAGCCATATAAAGCATTCACCTTTAATGCTTCACATCTTCGATTCTTGAGTGTGCCGATGTATGCGTTTAGAATCAGAACTTGCTCCTGCTATGCATTTCGAATCCAGATTGGTTAGTGAAAAGGAGATTGAATCACATCATTCTAAAACCCATCCATACACCAAAACACCCAAAAATAGACACATTACCCCTGCTTTCTCAAAAGCAACCCCCAAACTTTAAAATAAAGTTCCAAAGATGAAAGAAGAGAAATCGTAAGAAGATGACGTCGAAAAAAAAAGAAAAGAGAAAAGAAGTTCAAGAAGAAAAATTTGAAGAAAAATTTAAAGAAAAATTTGAAGAAAAAGAAAATCAATTGGAGAAAAAGACTCCTCCCGCAAACACCAAAAGAAAAAGGGCGTCAATCATCCCAAGAATTCCAACTTCAACAAAAAGAGACCCACGAAAAACCCAACGAAACCCCCTCTCATATCACCAACACTTCACTTTGAAAAACCCTACATCACTTCCCTTAGAATGATTGTGGCTAGATCGACTTCGTGCTCACAAAAAAGGGTAACGATTTGATTGTCGATCAAGCTTATGACGATAAACGATACATGACTGGCGTTCTGAGTGATTGATAATATTAGAATAGGAAACCCTAAACACTTTGAGTGATTTGAGTGACCACCTTGAGAGGATCGCCTAGTCATGTATCCAAGATCAAAGATCAAAAGCATGCTCCCAAAGATTACAACCTTGTTTTCAAAGAACAAATATTTCATTTTTTCCAAAACCCCCTTTGGTAAAAAGTTCCGCCTAAAGATATTTCATCATCTACTTATCTTTAACCATGTTGAAATTCGAGTTTGCTTGAGGACAAGCAAAGTTCTAAGTGTGGGATACTTGATATCGCGTAAAAAGTCATGTTTTTACTACCGATATCTCTCTCATTCTGGAATAATTCTTGGCATTTTAAACTCAAAACAGTACAAATCAATGATATTATGCCAAGATGGTCAAAACAAGGTTGCACGACAAAAATCAAGCAAAACGAATGAAAAATGAAGATTCCACGCACGTTTGAAGATTCAAGGCATCAAAACAAGATTTCAAGAAAAAAATGCCCATCATCAACATCCATCTCACCCAAGATGTTCGTTTTCAAATTACGAATCCAACAGAAGAAGAATAAAAAAAACAGATAAAGAATGAAGATTCTACGCCCGCGGGAAGATCCAAATGATTCGTACGCAATATCTGGAGATAGGAAACATATTTTGGGATATCTTTACATAAAATTCTTCATTTTTGAATTACAAATCCAACGCAAAAAAAATCAACGCAAACGGACGCATAACGAAGAAGATACGCGCGAATTAAATAACGTAGCGAAAGACGACGGACCGGGGCGGGTGGCAACCAGCCGCCGTCGGCCAGCAGCCAACCGCCGCCAGCCTGCTGGTGGGCGGCGCCGGCCTCCACCCCCCGTCTCTTTTGCGCTTTTTCGTCCTTGCTTGTACCCGGTGCACCACCTTTCGCTACTTTTCCGTACCCGGTGCACCACCTTTCGCTACATTTTCTTACGTAGTGCACCACCTTTCGCTACTTTTTCTAATGTGAGCTTAGGGATGCGAATGTGAGCCACTTTTCACCTATAAATATCAGCCCTTAGGCTTCATTTCAAGACACACCTTCCTAGCTTAATTTTCTCACTCTAGAAATAAGCTCCTATTTTCTCTCTCTATATTCTTTATTTAGATTAGTTTTTACTAGTATTTAAACTAGTTTAGGAGTTTTATTAGAAGAAGGAAAGTGCGGAAAAACATTGTAATCTTTGGTGTACGCTTGGAATTGTGTCAATTAATTCAAGTCTATTCTCTCGCATTTAATCCTGGTTCTTTCTATCCTTATCTATCTTAATTAACTACGTTTATATTGATTATGCTAGATTTAGTTATTGCCATGATTAGAGAGTAGTACGCTTGTTGTGTTTGCTTGCGATGTAGTTAGTTAATTATGGGATGAAATATAATTAAATATTAAAGATCGGTAGTATTGCTTTGATCGTCTTATTGCATGTTCTTGTTTGAATGTTGCCTTAGGATCATCATAGTAGTAAAATATAAACGGTTTTAATTATCGTAAAGTAATATGACGGCCCCTATTCGACTGTTCTTCGGTATAGTACTGGAAACACTTCAAGGTGGAGTACAAATGTATGGAAGCCGAAGAACGACCGAAGGTAGTCATATTACGAAAGGATACAATATTATGAAGTAGTATGATGGCCCCTATTCGACTGTTATGCAGTATAGCGTTGGAAACATTATAGGTGTAATACAAATACGTGGAAGTTGCGTAACGACCGAAGGTAGTTATAATATGGACTAATATATAAAATGAGAAACCTAGTTTAATTAATCTTTCTAAATAGACTTTTAAACTTTAAATTAATCTATCGCCTTTCCACCAATAAACGTGATTACAACACCTTTTTAACAACGTCTAATTAAAAGGTAGTCAGTCATCTGTGTCAATATAATTTGTCAACGGTATGGAACTATGGAACCGCAAGGCTACATGGGGGATTACCATAGGACAAGACATGGCCAATGTTTGAAGTGGCGGAACCACTTAACGTGAGGAACGCTGTGGATAATTAGGGGATTTATTGGGTAGTCTTAAGCAAGGGCTGGTTTAAAGTCATAAATGAACTTTTTAAATATACGAATCTGTTAGGATGACGAGGAATCATTATATGATTCAGTTATGTCTAGTACCTTAAGATTTTGTTCCCGTTCATATGAAAGTATTATTAAACCATAATTAAGATTTTGCTTATTATTCTAAATACTTTGTGATGTTACCATAACCTAGCTCCCGGTGTGACATGCTAATGGGATTTTAATTAGAAGGGAATCTAGTGTTTACATCACGAGTATTCAAGATTAATAATTAACAAATATCTTTCAACACAGCTTCTCCAAACATCATCCCATAACTTAATTAACGAAATCTCAGCAAACACCATCTTTATTTTATCTGCTTTATCTTTAATTTTTATTTCGCTTTTATTTATTTATTTGCCTAAGTTAGTTAATAGAAAAACCAAAACTCACCCACTATTTTATAAACCCTTTACTAGTTTGAAAGCCCTCATCTGCCACGCCTTAGTTTCAATTCAGTCGGTTTGAAGAACGACTCTAGGTCATACCTACCACTTGCTCACCCTTAGGATTAGCATTGTTAGGGAAAACTTAGGCCCCGCAATTACATCATTCTAAATGCATTTCGAATCCTATTGCACTCATCTCAAATTTAGACTTCATGAGTTGCTCGAAGTCTTTACACATGGAATCTTTTGTTGAACCGAATATGATATCGTTGACATAAACCTGTACCAGTAACATGTCATCTCTGTCTCTTTTTGTGAATAGAGTTCTATCAATACTTCCTCTTTCGAATCAATTCTTAATCAGATGAGTAGCAAGCCTCTCATACCACAGTCTTGGAGCCTGATGCAGACCATACAATGCCTTATTAAGTTTGCAGACATATTCCGGATGCAAAGGGTCTTCAAAACCAGGAGGCTGCTTCACATATACATCAGTATCAACCTGTCCGTACAAAAAGGCGCTCTTTACATCAAGCTGATAAACGCGGAATTCCTTAATGGACGCGTATGCTAAGAAGATACGAATCGACTCCAATCTTGCAACAAGAGCGAAAACCTCATCGTAGTCCAAACCCTCTACTTGATGAAAACCTTGAACAACTAGCCATGCTTTATTTATGATAAACACTCCTCGATCATCTTTCTTGATTCTATATACCCATCGAGTGTCAGTAGGATGTGCACCCTTAGGTAACGGTACCAATTCCCAAACATGCAGCTTTTTGAATTGTTGTAACTCCTCTTGCATAGCTTCAACCCAGTGTGGGTCTTTCAAAGCATCCTCTGTCCGTTTAGGCTCCACTTGAGATAGATAACATGATTTTACCTCTGCGGCAAGACATACAAGAGAGACATGCTCAGTAGAATCAGATGGGGATTCAGATTCTCAACAGTAGCAACTTGACTACGTGTCTGAATCCCTTTATCCAAAGGACCGATAATATTCTCCACCAGATGATCCTTATTGATACGAGAACTTGGAATTTCGTCAGGCACAATCACAGAATCCAAATTTGTAAAATCGGCTTCCTGTCCTGAATCAAATTCATCACTATTCACAAGTGGTTCATCTTCATCATCAGACAACTCAGGAACATCAGCATACGTTTCTTGATTTCTCGTCGATGATTCAGGAACCTCAGCATTAGTTTGAGAAGGAGGTGGAGTAGCTGAAGCAGTCGGTGGCTTTGATGTTGATGGCGGAGATGTATCTGAAGACAAATCAAGGCCGTGGAGCAGTGTGACCACCTGATCAACCTCATCTTCTTCGTTAGGAAGATTAAATGAGTCAAAGATTGCTTCATAGTTAAACAACTGTGCGGGTCCCTTTTTATGTGGATTTTCAGTATACCGAAAGCACGTGACTTCAAAATGTTCTTCCATGCACTTAGTTGCCAAATTATACACACGTTTGTTTGGAGAGTTATTTGAAAAACCAAAAAATAGACCTTCACTAGACTTTGCTCCAAATTTAGCAACTCTGTCTTTTGTGTACATAATTGTGTAGGGACACCCAAACGGTTCAAGAAACTGTAATGAAGGTTTTCGATTATTAAGCATCTCATAAGATGTTTTATTGTTCTTCTTAACCACAGAAACCTAGTTAAGAATATAACAAGAGGTATTGACTGCCTCAGCCCAGAAGGTAATAGGCAGCTTAGAGTCTGCCAACATTGTTCTTGCGGCTTCAATGAGTGTCATGTTTTTACGTTCAGCAAGTCCATTCTGTTGAGGAGTTCGAGCAGCACTGAATTGATGATCAATGCCTTTTCTTAGACATTACAACTCAATTGTTGAATTCTTAAACTCAGTCCCGTTATCAGATCGCAGTTTCTTGATCGCTAAATTGCACAGGTTCTCTAGCTTATCAAACAGATAGGAGAGAATCTCGGGAACTTCATCCTTAGTAGATAAGAAATACACCCACGAAAATCAAGAATAATCATCGGTTACTACCAAGCAGTACTTAGAACCTCCCATACTCTTCTTACTTATAGGTCTAAAGAGATCCATGTGCAATAGCTCCAATGGACTAGAAATAGAGTTCACCACTTTTGACTTATGAGATTTCTTGTGCTGTTTCCCTTTTTGGAAGGAAACACAATGATCATTAATTCATAAGGATTGCTTCGGAACTCCACGCACAAGATCGTTTTTCACCAAATAATTCATTTTCCGGAAGTGCAAATGTCCCATACGTCTGTGCCAAAGTAGTGATTCTTTTACAGGAGCTCTTGAAAGTAGACACGTATGTTGAGTTGTTTCAATAGTCTTCATATCCAAAATATATGTGTCTTTTTGCCTTGGTGCCCTCAGAAGCACCCAATCCTCAGGAATAACGTATCCTGGTTTTAAAATCCAGCACTCAGTTTTGGTAAATGTCGTAGTGTACTCTTTGTCGCACAATTGAGACACACTAAGCAGATTGTGGGTGAGCTGTTCCACAAAATTTACTTTCTCAAAACTCACTTGCCCATTAGTGAATGTACCCTTTCCGGTTATTACACCTCCTTTATCACCGGAAAAAGTAACATATCCCCCACTGTAATCTTTAACTTCAGATAGCAGAGATAAGTCGCCTGTCATATGTCGCGAGCAACCACTGTCGATATACCATCTACTATTATGAACTGCTTCGGATTGCTGCAATATCACAAACACAAGAATCAATTAGTAAGGGAGACCCAAGCCTTTACAGGCTTGGGTAACCCAGTAGCATCATCCACAATGATTATATCAGTCAGGATTTTAATTTTTAGCAAATCGAAAATGTTGCCTGATGTATCATTGTCAGATGAAGAGTCAGAACATGACTCTTTGATCTTCCAAACCTTTTGAGATTTGGATTGTTTCTTGTTAACAACTTTGAGCTTATCATGAGTGACTTTGTTTGGCTCAATATTGTTAATCTCAGAAGCAGGTGGTGGAGATGCAGTACCTCTCATGGATTTATGAGAAAGATTTTGAAATTGTGAGGTTTGTGTAGCTCCCCTACTGTCATACTTTTTAGCAAGCAACGGGCAAACATTTATCAGATGATCTTGTTTCTTGCAGTAGAAACAAGATCTGAGCTCAACACAAGTTTGAGATTGAGGTATAAGCCTTTGAGCTCGGCCAAAAGATGCATGTCCTAAGCATGCACACAGAGGTGTACAAGCAGAGGATGAACCTTGTGAAGAAGTTTTAGAAGATTTTTTAGTAGATTTGTGATTAACTGGTTTTAAAATCTTCTTTGTAGGTTCAGCCTTGGCTTTACCTTTTATTTTATAAATCTCATCATAACCTTCACTAGTGAAGATATGATTATTGTTGGTTACATTCTTCCTTTTTAAATAACCGTATTCTTCATCGGTTATATCCTCAATCTCAATTTCCTCCGTCAAACTGGCTGGAGGAATTGACTTAGCTTTAACCTTCTCAGGCTTTGAAACAACAATAGGCTTAACTGGCTCAGCCTTAGATTTAGGTTTCTTAACAGACTCATTTAATGTGGGCTTAAAAGGCTCAGCCCTGACATCAAGAGTCTTGACAGACTTAACCTTTTGAGCCTTCAATGTATCAGGCTCACTAGTCGATGTCTTATCTGGCTCAGGCATACTAGTTACAGGTTTTTGAAACTCATTTTTTCCAATTTCATCCTTATCTTCCTGTGTAGGCATAGGATGATACTCTGTTGGTGGTGGGACATGGTGAAAACCAAGTCCTGCCTTACCAAGCTCAGGCTTACTTATCTTTACCCTAATTGGCTCAACAGGTTTTATGTCTACTTTAGTGACAGTAGGCACAAAATCATTGATGACTTCCTGTTCAGGCATAAGAAGATAATCTTTTGGAGGTGGGACATGGTGATAACCAAGTCCTGCCTTACTTTTAGTATCAGTCCTTTGTTTCTGAAGGATTTCATCAACGATGAGAGAGGACGTTGAAAAATTTGATAGTTTACGATTTAAAGTAAGAACTGCAGCCTGGGAGTCAGCAAGATCTTTCTTTACAGAAGTTAGCATATCAACATAACTTCCTATTTCATCTTGCTATTCAAAATTTTTGGCTTTTAGTTCTTTCTTTTCTTCAAAAACAACTTTTAATTTCTTATCAGAAGCCTTATAACTTTCTCTTAACGTTTCATTACTTTCAGTTAACTACGTGATATTAGCGTTAAGGCATTCATTGTCCTCTCTAAACCTGTTAAATTTGTTAGTTAGTTTAATGCATGGAACACAGGATAAAGGTTCATCATCTACCTCATGAACTTCAGCCATGAGAGCCGTATTTTCTTCTTCCTCATCCTCAGATGCATCTGGCCAGCTGTTGTCCCATGGAGTTTCAGTCAGTATTAAACAGCTGACACCATTGCTTTCTCTTCAGCCTTATTCGGAGAGGGTTTGGTTAAACCGGAAGGTAGAGTCTTATGCTTCTCACATTCACGAGCAAAGTGTGCATAATTTTGACACTTGTAGCATTTCACCTTTCTTTTGTTAAACCCCAAACCCTTTTCACCTGGATCATTCACCGATGTTCTGCATGATTTCTTTAAGAAGTTCTTAACTCTTCTTGCCAGCATTGCCATGTTCCACTTCAAATCCAGCCTTTCCAGTTCCTCTTGATCAATCTGACCAAAGTCTTCATCATTAAAATCACCAGCAGAGGCTAGAAATGCCTAAAAGGTGGAGGAGTACTCTTCACCAGATGAAGTTCCTGGACTTTGAAAATAGGTACCACCAGATGGAATATTTGTGGATCCGGTACCACTAGCTTTGCTAGCTATGAATGCGGTACCTGTAGACTGACTTGTTGAGACTGGAACATCTACACCATACAGTTTTGGATATTGAAGGTGAGCAGTGGCCTTAGTCTCTTTTCTTTGCATTTCAAGAAGATCTGCCTCAATTTGACCGATAAGATCTTCAAGCTCCATATCCATGATATCCTCATCCTTTTCCATTAAGAGGACGCGATTATGCCACTTCTTGGGAAGTGAGTCAAGAAGTTTCTTATTCACGTCTGTCTTATCGAGCGTTATACCTCCTTCCAACAACTCAGAAACCAATTGAGAATATCTGCTCCACAGATCTTCCAGTGATTCGTTGGGTAGCATATCGAAGACATCATATTGTTTCTTGATCAAGTCTATTTTGTTCTTCTTATATTGTTTACTACCACCACACTTTTTCTCAAAGGCCTTCCACAAATCATATGCAATCTTATGCTGTCGTAATTGTCTCATGATAGGTTGAGGCAATGCCATAGTGATTGCATAATGAGTTTTCCGTTCCATATCAAATGCCTTATGTTCCTCAGGAGTCATGGATTTAATTGACTTTTCAGGAATTGAGCCATTAAAGACTCCGGATTTAAGAGGACGCTCATATTTTTCCTCTAAGTAGATCATCATCTCCGGATCATTAAGACCAACATAAAACTCAAAGCGTTGACGCCAATCTGCGTAGCTCATTCCTGGCATAAACATGGGAGGCTTATTTCTCGATCTAACTTCATTATTTTGCTTCAACATAGCTCCAACTGACTGAATAGAATGTGATGTAGAAGCTGACATTTTGAATTACCTGCAAGATAATCAAACACACAAAAAAAACAACAAACTATTATGCGACACAAAGATTATGTCGCAGAAACTGCTGAAGTCAAAAGTGCCTAGCAACACAAAGGTTGTGTCGCAAAGTAGTAGCGACAGAAGAAAATCGTGTCTTATGTCACAAGCTTGTGTCGCAAGCTTATGTCGCCTAATCTAAGGCTTATGTCGCAGTTCAAAATAAGCTTGAGTCGCAAGCTTATGTCGCCTACTTAAAGGCTTGTGTCGCAGAGAACAGAAAGCGACAGAAGGATGTGGCGCACCAACCCTAATCGCGACACAAGATTTTGTGTCGCAGCTTGTGTCGCACAAACGGCTGCAACAACAATCAAGAAACCCTAAAATTCGTAAGATTTGTAAATCTAACGAATTTTCACGAATGGAGGACGAACAATAAACCAAAAATCTTCTAGAAAACTAATAGAACACAAATATAGCACCTTTCTATGAAGATCTTAACACAAAACAAGTTGTTTTAAACCGAGAAACGTCCCAAATGGATTCAATAACGCCAAATCCTGAGATTTTGGCTCTGATACCAACTGTAGATCCCCTGTGGTCGGACCTAATCGATTCCTAATACTCAATCAACATGCGGAATCCAATGATTGAATATAAACGTTTAAACTATTAAAACAAACAAACACAAAGTATATGAATACCCAAATGATTACCGATCAGATTAATTGCAAAAGCTTGAGTACAATATACTGAAACTTCACCTAGGTTCGTCAACCCTAACAAATGAGCCAAACTCATCTATTTATACTCGACACCTAATCTGATCTATGTGACACAAGCTGTGTCGCCAAGCCGACTCATGCGACACAAGTTGTGTCACCAAGTTGACTCTTGCGACACGGAACCCTTGTGTCGCCAAAACACAAAATGTAATTACTTCTAAATACAAACGTCATAACAAAAGTAATTACATATCTAACGCATTACAGACTTAGACCAACTGACAGACACACTAAGATGCACCAACATAATCCTTAATCAATTAGAATTGACAATTCATAAGTTTCACATTGAATCCTTTGACTTAATAACCTTTATTAAATAATCACAAATTATTTAAATAACTCAACCAGTTATTATAATTAACTTAACTTGGTTAAATAAGTGGTATCTACGTGTTAACTCAACCAGTTATTATAACACTTTTAGACATGCGTTTATTTGACGTGGTCATTTCCCAACACAATGGTGAGTTGTTTGATGTTTTATTTTCGTTGAGGGCATTTTGTTCTTTCATTTTAATAAAAATTTAGAGGTTCGAATGTATATAAATATGATACTTCTGAGTGATTATGATTTTGCAGATTATAAGGATGTATATTTTAAGTGCAGGAAAAGTCTAATTGTCGGCAAATTGTGTAATATATCTTCTCATAAGCTTAGCCAATGATGAGTTTTGTACAGAGTTTTATACATGGAGCTTTGACAAACCAAGACAAAGTTGTTCTGTCTTTAGAAATCGAAAAAAGAGGTGGCTTTGTCGAAGTTTTTGCTGTTAGATGTGTTTTACATGGAGCTTTGACAAACCAAGAAAAAGTTGTTCCGTCTCTAGAAATCGAAAAAAGAGGTGGCTTTGTCGAAGTTTTTGCTGTTAGATGTGTTTTCCTTATCAGCATAGCCCATTATATTGTGTGTTTAGTCCTTAAGCCCATAATTGAGTTAGCTTGGTTATAGACCCTCATGTATGCTATTTTTTATTATCAAATTATTAAGTTTACTGATTGTTAGTTGTTTCATAATATTAGAGCTCGTTTGTTGATCTCGTCAATCCTATCACGCGGATTTAGGGTTTTGATAGTTAGTAGTACTCTTTTCTATTCTTGAATTATTCAAAAAATAGGCGATTTAGAGTTTTGATTGTTTAGGGATTGTGATCGAATTTGAAGGGGGGGGGGGTTTAATTGTTTTTTGGCAGCATAATTGTTAAGTTCGTATTCTTGTATTCATCGTCGGGTTTGTTTTCTTTTTCTTAAATATGCTTGTTATCGGTTATTTGGTTTTTCTTTTTTGTTACTATGTCTACTCATAAGGATATATTCGCTTCTGTGAAGGATGGTAAAAATTATTCATAATGGAGTTATGTCATGAAGAATTTTATGCTCGGAAAGACTATGTGGGGTTATGTTACACGTACTAAACGCAAACAAACTGACATCAAGCTAGAGAATTATGCTACGTTATTAGAAACATGGAGTCTGAGTCTGATAATTCTAAGATGAACAGGTGAATTAATCATTCTGTTACACAATCCATTGGTGCTCAGTTGGCAAAGTATGAGACTGCTAAGGGAGTGTGGAATCATCTAGCAAGATTAAATACAAGGTCTAATTTTGCCAAACACTGTCAATTGGTGACAGATATTTGATAATATGTGCTATCTATCGCCTAAATATTATTCAATTTCGGCAATTTTTTCAAGCACCAGGCGAATTTGTATTTCAGCGAATTGTTGGTTGATCGGAAAATTTTTGGGGACGAGTGGCGATAATATTTTAGGTTGTAAAAATTTTGCCTAATCGCCTAAATAGTTTGTCTATTTCGACTAAAAGGTTGTCTATTTTAAAAAAAAATCTAACATGGTTCATTTAGTGAAATGGGTACCATTGACCGTCCACTTCCATAATTTTCTCAAATGAAATTAACAAAAGTAAAGGGAATAAAAAAGTATTTGTTCAGTGATAAGAGATTGACCTACTTTTGACTTTTTGGAATACGCAATGGTGATACTTTATTTGATTAGTCTATTTTTGAGTAAGGTGAATTCTACTTTAAAAGTAGTTGATCAAAAGTTTAGGGGTTAACTGAAAATAAAACCTCTAAGACCACTGCCAATGTACTTTTTAGGTTTCAACCGAAGAAGCCTTCACTAACTGATAGGGTTAGCATGAGTTCTTCTGTTGCTTCTTGATATCGCGTAAAAAGTCACATTTTTACTACCGATATCTCTCTCATTCTGGAACAATACTTGGCAAATAAAATCAGATAATGTTCAAATCAATGAAACTTTGCCAAGAAGGTCAAAATAGAGTTGCACGAGAAAAATCAAACAAAACGGACGAAAAAAGAAGATTCCACACACGTTTGAAGATTCAAGACATCAAGACAAGATTTATAGGCAAAGTACCCATCACTGAGATTTCTCTTATCCATGATATTCGTTTTCAAAATACAAATCTAATAGAAGAAGAATCAACAAAAACGGATGAAGAATGAAGATTCTACGTACGCCGGAAGATTCAAACGATTCATACGAGATATCTAAAGATCAGATATGCATTTTAGGGATTTATTTTCATCAAAGTCTTCGTTTTTGAAAAACGAATCCAACGCAAAAAGAATCGACGAAAACGGACGCATAACAAAGAAGATACGCGCGATTTAAGAAAAGAAGCGAAAGATGACGAACCGGGGGGGTAGGCTGCCAGCCGCCGCCGGCCACCAGCCAGCCGCCGTCGGCTGCCATGGTGGCGGTGCCGGCTGCCTGCCCCCCGTCCCCTGTCCACTTTTCCGTCCTTGCTCGTACTCGTAGGGTACACGTGCTAGGCCTTTTCCGCAACTGTAGGGTACATGTGCTAGACCTTTACGCGCTTTAGGGTACATGTGCTAGCAACTTCTCCACCTTTTGCTAACATATGCCCCAAGTTGCTAAAATGCACCAATTTTCTCCTATAAATAGGATGCTCCATGGTTCATTTCAAGACACACCTTTCCTACACCACTCTTAGAACAATACTTCTACTTAGTTATTAGTTCTACTTTCTCTCTCTATTTTCTTACTCTAAATTAGTTTTAGGCTAGTATAGATGCTTGTTTAGAATAGAAGGAAAGTTCGGAATGCATTGTAATCTTCAGAGTACACTCGGAATTGTGTCAATTAATTCAAGTCTATTCTCTCTCGCATTTAATTCTGATTTTCTCTATCCTTATCTATCTTAATTAATTACGTTTATATTGATTATGCTAGATTTGGTTATTGCCATGATTAGAGAGTAGTATACTTGTTGTGTTTGCTTGCGATGTAGTTAGTAAATTATGGGATGATTTATAACGAAATATTAAAGATCGGTAGTATTGCTTTGATCATCTTATTGCATGTTCTTGTTTGATTATTGCCTTAGGATCATCAAAGTAGTAAAATATAGACGGTCTTAATTATCGTAAAGTAATATGATGGCCCATATTCGACTGTTACTCGATATAGTACTGGAAACACTTCAAGGTGGAGTACAAATGTATGGAAGTCGAGGAACGACCGAAGGTAGTCATATTACGAAACGTTACAATATTATGAAGTAATATGATGGCCCCTATTCGACTGTTATTCGATATAGTACTGGAAATACTTCAAGGTGGAGTACAATTATATGGAAGTCGATTAACGACTGAAGGTAGTTATATTACAGACTAATATATAAAATGAGAAACCTAGTTTAATTAACCTTTCTAAATAGACTTTTAAACTTCAAATTAATCTAATCGTCTTTCCACCAATAAACGTGATTACAACATCTTTTTAACGACGTCCAATCAAAAGGTAGTCAGTCATCTGTGTCAATATAATTTGTCAAAGGCATGAAACTATGGAACCGTAAGGCTACATGGGGTATTATCATAGGACAAGACATGACCAAGGTTTGAAGCGGCGGAACCACTTTAAGTGAGGAATGCTGTGGATAATTAGGGGATTTATTGGGTAGTCTTAAGCAAGGGCCGGTTTAAAGTCATTAATGAACTTTTTAAATACATGAATCTGTTAGGATGACGAGGAATCGTTATATAATTCGGTTATGTCTAGTACCTTAAGATTTTGTTCCCGTTCATATGAAAGTATTATTAAACCATAATTAAGATTTTGCTTATTATTCTAAATACTTTGTGATGTTACCATAACCTAGCTCCCGGTGTGACATGCTAATGGGATTTTAATTGGTAGGGAATCTATTGTTTACATCACGAGTATTCAAGAATAATAATTAACAAATATTTTTCATCACAGTTTCTCCAAACATCATCCCATAACTTAATTAACGAAATCTCAGCAAATACTATCTTTATCTTATCTGCTTTACGTTTTTATTTTTATTTTGATTTTTATTTATTTACTTTCCTAAGTTAGTTAATATAAAAACCAAGACTCCCCCACTATTTTATAAACCCTTCACTAGTTTGAAAGCCCTAATCTGCCATGCCTTAGTTTCAATTCAGTCGGTTTGAAGAACGACTCTAGGTCATACCTACCACTTGCTCACCCTTAGGATTAGCATTGTTAGGGAAAACTTTTAAAACACCCACTGATGCCCATCGCCAATAGCCAGTGCAACGACAAGGGTAAAATCCTTACCGACTGTTGGTGACGCATCACTTCTTCGGGTCACACTCTTCGGTTTAGCAAAGAAGGGAAATGAGGTAAATGTGAGGTTCAACTTATATTTAATGTATTGTTATTTTTGTTTAGTGTATGTAAATGTAGGTATATTGATAAATGCGGGGCTCAAAAGTTGAAGTAAAGAAGGGAGGTTTGTAGTGTTTAGTCACTCTTTCATCAATGGTGAATGCGCTGACGTGACACTGAGCTGATACAATTGAAGAAGCAAGTGAAGAAAGGAGGGTTGGGAGTAGTGGTGTAACATCCACCCTAAGGGTATGGTAATTTCTTAACTTTAAATTGGTTATTTAAATGTGTTAGAAATAATTTGATATTATCTGTTTGATTTTGAAACTTAAGTAAATAGGTTAAATGACTTATTGTGAATAGTAAAATATTACTTGTTTTAAATTGTTATAGTTGACGGTAAAATAAAATAATAGTTTTCGCAAAATTATTTTAGGTTCTAGACAATAGGTTTAGAATGAGGCTAAAAAAATAAAAATGGTGCTAGGTCGGATTTAAGGAGAGCCAACCTCCTTTCTTTTACCTTTCCTAAAATTTTGACACTTCCTTCATTACTCTTTGAAAAGAACTTAAGAACTTCAAGATTAAAAGAGAAACTAAACTAGGAAATCAATTACTAGTGATATTGATTCTATTGCATCAGATTTCATTATCATCATCATCTTGCTACTTTCAAATTGTAAGTAGTGTTCTTGTTCTTTTAAGTTTATACATGACTTTGGTTAATTGGGTGGAAATTTCATGGGTTAGTAAATTGAAGCTTGAAAGCTTGTTACTTGATGATATGAATGTTAAATGATGCTTTTAAACCAAATTTATGGATTGATACTTCTAACTTTTGGGTTGATTAAATTGTTAGGGTTATTAGCATATATGTATTGATAATTGATGGAAGTTGTTATTGAAGTGGTTAGTTGATTGTAACTAGATGATATATGATGTTAGTTATCATTATTGTTGGATGTATTTTGTGAATAGAAACATAGTTGTGTTGTTTTGGGGATTGGATTCGGTGATGAGTATTAAGTTGTTGCAGGTTGTTGGTGTAGAGGAACAACCCGGCCGGTAAACGGGTTGGGTCAAGAACCGGCGGATAAATGAGCCACCCTGCTGCTTCTCTAAGCTTTAAAACGAAACTTGTTTCTGTTACCACAAAAACTTAATTCACTCGACTGATTTTCCCTTTACCCGGCTGGTTGCTCTTCTACCCGACGGGTAGTATAAGTACCCGACGAGTAGTATAAGTACCCGACGGGTATTAGCTGTTTCTAAAATTTTTGAGATCTAACTTATAAACTTTGGTGACTTTTGTATAACCTTAATAATAGTACTATATATGTTTCATATATGCTATAAAAGTGTTATATTAACCGGTTGATTATTATATAACTGAATTAAGTTATACCAATTATGAATTGTATTAATTTAGTTAAATTTAATTGATAATTGGTATGATCATTTTGATTTGCTTGGATATTACTATTTGGAATAAGTTGTATACTTATAAAATGAGTTACTAACTTATGTTTCAATTGTGTTCTCAGATCAACTGAAGACTCAATAATATAAGACTTTTGAGTTGGAGACTATGACAGACAGGTGAGTGGATCTAGAACTTACAATCTGATTTAGCATGGAAGTCTCTCCCTATACCTAAGAACCCGCTCACTTCACTGTCCCTGTGTTAGCTGCTCGAGTGCACCACCACGAAAGCAGGCTACACAATATGGAAATCGACCAACGCAATATTCGCTCTAACTAGATGGAGCAAAATCAAGACGGTATCTCCCAGTTATACATAGGTCAAGGGGACATCTCTGAAACCTTGACCCAAACTCACGACCAAATGGAAGATACCATACAAACCATGGAGATCGTTCATAACCAATGAATCAGTAACCAAAATGAGATCTCCGTTTTACAATCAAGGTTGCAAGAATGTGAGACGCGCCTGCAGGAAATGGAGGATGCTCTCAGAATGGTTAGCAGACTTGCAGAGTCTGTGGACCATCTCACCTCACTACTTCCACAACTCAATCTACACCAAGATTAGTGTAGTAAATATCTAGTAATCTATTGTACTCCCGTAGGATCTATGTAATTCGACCGGATGTAATAATTCCCGAAATCTTTTGCAAACTACCTAAGTCTGTAACTTTTGAAACTCGTAACTTGAAATTGTCTGTAATCATTTAACTCTGTAATATCAATTGACAATTTCTTCTATGACTTGACATTATTGGTCTTTATATTGTGATGTGTATATTACCACTTTTATATATACATCTACCTCAATTATCATTCTGGTACAAACTCTCGTGTACCTCTTGTTTCTTTCTTGAAGAATCATACCGCCAAAGAAGAAAAGTTACAGGGATGCTGAAATTGCTGCTCTCGTTTCCTGAGCTGTGGTCGAAGCCCTGGCTACACGAGAATCACCACGAACATCTAGGAGAAGTGATGACACCGCTGACACTACTCACGTCATCAAGCCTTGTTCTTACAAGGATTTTCTCAATTGCAAACCGCTGTATTTCAAGGGCACGGAAGGTGCCATTGGTTTGATCCGATGGATGGAACGTATGAAATCTGTCTTTAGCCTATGCAATTGCGCTGAAGACATCAACGTCAAGTTTTCCGCCTACACCTTTCACGAAGGTGTCCTTACTTGGTGGAACACCTATACTAGTGCCGAGGGAATCGAGACCGCTAATCGATTGCCCTGGGCAGATCTGAAGATAATGTTGAAGGATGAGTATTTCCCTATCTAAGAACTCCATCGATTGGAGGAGGAATTCTGGCACTTGACTGTTCAAGGCCATGATATCGCTGGTTACACCACCAAATTCCAGCAACTCGCCCTCCTATGTCCGGGTTTGGTAGACACGGACGAAAAAGGCATCAATAGATACATCCGCGGTTCCCGGAACACATCCAGGGGAATGTCGCCTCATCCAAACCAACCACCATACAAAGTGCAATCCGGCTTGCACATGAACTCATGGCAATGATTGTCAACCGTGAGGCATCCACCGCCCCTTCCAACAAATGCAAATCTACTGAACGCCATGACCAACCAAACAAGAAACCCAACGCCATCCAAGCTTAAACCTCCAACACTGAACCCAAACGTGGGTATACTGGGAATAAACCCTATTTTTCCAAGTGTAACCGCCACCACGAGGTTCAATGCAATACCCCTTGCAAAAACTGCAGGAGGTACGGGCATTCAACCAAAGATTGCCGAGCTCCCAAATCCAACGACACTCGTTCAATAGATAGTGATTTGAGAGCTTGTGATGATCAGAACAAGGATAAGTCTTTTCACAAATCTAGAAGTAATTTCTCTGGCAAAGATAAAAAAAGATGGGGCAGAGTAATAAACAGAACCAAAGGTTTAGTGATAAAAGTGGTACATCTGACAAATCTAATTGGTGTATCACTTGTGAATCTAAGCATACTGGACCATGTACAACAAAGTCAAATAAGTGTATTAAATGTGGTGAGCTTGGGCATGAGTTCAAAGATTGTAAGTCTCCGAATTATGTTTGTTGGAACTCTAAGAAAGAAGGTCATCGAGCTGGCATGTAACCTGAGGTGAAAAGACAGGGTTCTGGTTGGGTCGGTAATTCATCATCTTCCACTCAAAAGTGGAAGAATCCGCCATCAGTAGCAACAAGTAGGGCATTTCAAATGACGGTTGATGAAGCTGTCCACACAACTTGTCTTATAAACTTTGTACCAACACGTGTCCTATTTGACTCTAGAGCCAATTGTTCTTTTATGTCTGTATGCTTCTGTAATAAACTGAATTTGAACCCTACTGTGATTACAAAACCTGTTGAGGTAGAAATAGTTAGTGGCAAAATGGTTCCTGTTACCACCTCGGTAACTGGAGCTATTATAATGATAGAGGACATACTTTTCCAATTTCATTTATGTTAATGCCAATTCCTATTTTCGATGTGGTCATTGGTATGGATTGGTTAAGTCAAAATAAGGTGAGTATAGAATGTCATAAGAAGTTGATAAAAATCCCTATTTCTGAAGAGTCAATTGTCGTGGCTCGAGGAGAACGGGAGAATGGGCATATTCCTTTATCTCTATGATGAAAGCTAGGAAATCATTGTCTAAAGGTTGTGAGTCTTACCTAGCTTATGTTATTGATGCCAAACTAGAAAAGAAATCTATTTCTGATATCCGTGTAGTTTCTGAATATCCAGTGGTATTTCCTGATGAATTGCCCTAGTTTGCCCCCTAATAAAGAGGTTGAATATCATATAGATTTTATTCCTGGCTCGACACCTGTAGCTAAAGCTCCGTATAGATTAGCTCCCTTTGAAATTCATGAAATGATGAATCAGATTAAGGAATTGTTAGATAAGGGATTTATTAGACTAACTTCTTGCCCGTGGGGTGCACCAGTTTTGTTTGTTAAAAAGAAGGATGGTACTTTCCGAATGTGTATTGATTATCGGGAATTAAATAAGCGAACAATAAAGAATAATTATCCTCTGCCGAGAATAGATGATTTATTTGATCAGTTGCAGGGATCATCTTATTATTCTAAAATTGACTTAAGTTCGGGTTATCACCAGGTTCGTGTTCGGGAAGAAGATATTTACTAAGACTTCTTTTCATACCAAGTATGGTTATTATGAATTCTTGGTTATGCCGTTTGGTTTGAAAAATGCTCCTGCAGTTTTTATGGATTTGATGAACCGTGTGTGATGCGCCCCCAGCCGTCAGTGTCGTTGGTGTTGTTGTAACGACTAAGGGGGCGATCAGGAATTTTTAAAATTTATTTTCTCGGGGCCTAAACTTCCAAACTACCTACTGGCATGAGGTATAAGTACCTGATACTAGTACGTGGTAAGGATGATCAGGGTCGTCTCCAGACGGTCGAATTTGAAGCGAAGCTCGTTTGGATAATTAAGTCTTTAAGATAGGGTTCAGATGGTTAATTTTGTTTGGGTTTTTATCTAATTTAAACTACTAAAGCAATAAACCTAAAATGAGCTAGCTAGCATATAAGGAACAACTAAGGATAAGGAAGACGTGGTTTACCATGACTTGAGATAATATAATTTCGGGAAGGTGTTTATGATGGGGACACACTCAGATTAAGAGATTGACAGAACTTGGTGTAAATACTAGAACCCTACCTACTAATTTCCCGTTGGGATGTCACTAGGAGCTAGGTTATCATGATTCTGATCGGAGCAATACGCTAGACTTCCAATACTTAACTAGTTGAAAGATAAGCAACCTATCTTGGTTAGACACTGAGGTACATGAATAAAGTAGCGTATCCTCTCATAGGCCCGACCATTCTTAACACCTAATCTTATCTCTCTTTCTTCTAATCGTGTAACTAATTATTACCTTGATATGTTTAAAGAATCAAATATGTAAGATCTAGGAGGTTGATGTATCCTAGGTCACTTGGACTTTACTTTCCTAGATCTTGTTAATACCATTTTAAACTCTAATTACTTTGATTTATGGCTTAGACCTCTCCTTTTCAAACAGTTATACATCCCTGGAATATTAGCAGTTTGTTAAAACGTGTTTCATATGCAGACCATGCCTTTCAGTAATCAGACAGTGTACTTTACATGGTAGTTCCATAGCTTCTTACATCCAACATGCGGTCAAGAGTAATTGATAGTGAAGGTGACACTCTAAACTAACTAAATGTAAAGCAATGTAGACATGTAAACCTAATATATACAACGAGTGGTTTCACTGTGTCTTACTTATTGCATGTCATGGGCACAGATAACTACTTATCACAATTAAGGTTCATGACTCCCTAATATCTAAGTTGTAGTCACGTGGATAACTGGAAAGGGTACTCCATAAATTAGGTCTGGTGTCATATATTTAAACAATAACAAAGCATAATAATTCCCATTCAAATAAGTTTCTCTTTATAAATTTAAACTATGTTGGAATGAGTTGTTTTTACGATCCTATCAACTAACTAGCGTAGAGTTGTCCGCAATCAGATAGAAGATATGTCACATGGATAGTAAACACAAACAATTATAATACATCGGAAGTTCTCCCAAATGTACTGTACACATCGGCCAACGACTACCCTCGAATCCTATTCCCCAATCTCGGTCATTGGAGATGACCGTATCATGGCATGGTCTGTTGAATAAACAGTCACATGAATAGGTTTTACCCTACCGGAATAAGTTGGAGCAGTCTGGTCATAAGCGGTTGCCCAAACATGCCATCATTCGTTCATAATATTATAATTAAACTATAAACAGAAATTCATTTAGCACATTTATAATATTGATCCGTAATATAACTACATTCGGTCGTCCCAGACTTCCATACGTTTGTACTCCGCATAAAGCGTTTCCAGCACTATATCCGGGAAGAGTCGAATAGGGGCCGTCATATTACTTTACAATATTTAATATCATCCCATTATAACTATCTAAATCATGGCAAACATATAAGCAACTACTCGCATATCATGGCAATAGACATTTCTAATATTAGTAAATCGTAAACATCAAACAAGAACATTACAAATAATTAATAAAAGAAAGGATAGATATTACCCGTAAGTATTGCGAGCAAAACAATGCTTATATTACTTCTGAATATTCCCAAGCGTTACATTACTAAGCTAGCTACTACTAACTACTACATAATTAATTTCCTACTTATCTCTCACTAAATTAATTAAATTAGCTTAGAGAGAGAAAGTAGAGAGAAAAAGAAAATAAAAGCTAGAAAGAAATAAGAAAGATATGAAAAGTGTGGAAGGTGTGTGTTGAAATGAAGCCTTATGCCTCCTATTTATAGGTGAAATCCGGCTCACGTTAGCATCTTGGGGAGCACATTAGAAAAGGTGGAAAAGGTGGTGCACCAGGTACGTACTTTCGCGTAAAGGTGTGGCACCGGGTACGTACAATCGCGTAAAGGTGTGGCACCGGGTACGTACAATCGCGTAAATGTGTGACACCGGGTACGCAAAAGAACCAAAAAGCTGAAATGGGATGGGTGGCAGGTGGCCGGAGCTGCCCTACCTGTGGCCGGCGGCGGCTGGTAGGTGGCCGGCGGCGGCTGGCCTACCCCCGCCCCGGTTCGCCGTCTTTTGTTCCGTTTCTTAGTTTGTGCGTATTTTCTTCGTTATGTGTCCGTTTGTGTCAATTATTTCCACATTGGATTTGTAATTTAAAAACAAATATTTTGATATAAAGAAATCCCAGAGATGAGTTTCCTATCTTCAGATATTGCGTACGAATCATTTGAATCTCCCGGCGGGCGTAGAATCGTTATTCTTTATCCGTTTTTGTTGATTCTTCTTTTGTTAGACTCGTATTTTGAAAATGAACATCTTGGATAAGATGGATGTTGATGATGGGCTCTTTTGTCTTTAAATCTTGTTTTGAGGTCTTGAATATTCAAACGTGTGTGGAATCTTTATTTCTCGTCCATTTTGCTTGATTTTTCTCGTGCAATCTTGTTTTGACCATATTGGCATAATATCGTTGATTTGAACCGTATTTGAGTTCAAATGCCAATAATCGTTCCAAAATGAGAGAGATATCGGTAGTAAAAACGTGACTTTTTACGCGATATCAGTGTGTATCCGCCTTTTCTTGATAAATTTGTAATTCTCTTCATTGATGATATTTTGGTTTATTCGAAATCCGAGTTTGAACATAAAATGCATTTAAGATTAGTTTTGGACACTTCGAAAAGAGAACACTGATTTGACGTAAAAAGTCATGTTTTACGCACATCTTTTACCTCATATTTAGCACTTAATTAACAAAATCATGTCACTAAAGTCCACATTTACCACATTTTGTTAAAAAGGTAAAAACTTTATAAGTATTTCAAAAACAATGGTAAATGGACGAAAAACACACTTACAAAGGCACAATTCGTTCAACACGCTATTTTATCGTAAAACTCCGATCTAGGACTTAATAAGTATCTTAAAATATAGGTCTGGAGAATACGAATGCGTGGATATTAAGATTGTCAGAAACGGATCAAGAACGAAGAAGATAGGGCCAAACGAGTTACGATCCAGCACATGAGACCACGACCCATGGTTCACCACCCCTTTAGGGGTTGTATACCCCCCTAAAGGGGCCGTATACCCCCTCTACAGGGCTGTATACGCCCTTGTTGGGGTGGTATACCCCCTTCTAGGGTGGTATTCCCCCTCTATGGTGCCGGATACGCCTCGTTTGCTATCGA
This sequence comes from Pseudognaphalium luteoalbum, assembly GCA_963422505.1. Classification (NCBI taxonomy): domain Eukaryota; kingdom Viridiplantae; phylum Streptophyta; class Magnoliopsida; order Asterales; family Asteraceae; genus Pseudognaphalium; species Pseudognaphalium luteoalbum. Next base: position 65,677,840 of record OY730198.1, read on the forward strand.
ATACACCCTATTTGCTACCGAATACGCCCATTTTAGTATCGAATATGCCCCTTTTGGTGTCGAATTTCATAGCTCGGGGGTGTATTTCAGTGTTTAATGGAAGCGAGGGTGTTGAGTGTAAAATTGTAACTTGTAAGCCTATAAATAGAGGCCTTCACCTCCTCATTTATCATCCATTCAAATCATTTCATATCCATCACAACACAACACATTTCTCTAGTATTTTCATTTCTTAGATAGTTTCTCTCTCTAACTTCTCTCTCTAGAGGGTTAGTGGGTAGCTAGTAGATTAGAGTAGAGAGTAACTTTTGTAATCAAGGAGTATTGGTGTTCAAGCTTTTATTCAAGGATTGCAAGTTCTATTCTGTTGTTATGCTGCTCTATTATCCGGTGATATCTATTCCCTCATACTGTTATTATATCTGATTTATCCATGCGTAATATTATGGTATGTGCTTTACATATTGCCATGTTTATTGAGTAGTGTAATATTGTGATTGTTGAAATGTAGATATTTAAGAGTAGGGATGATGTTAAATTAATCTTTAATTAAATATGTGATTGGAAATTATTATGTTATGTATCGGGTTAAACTTTTCAAGCGGTAGATCTAACCAGCCATTCCATCCTTTGCAAGATTTCACATGACTATTACTTTAGTATTGGGACCTGATCAACCCTAGTATCGGTAGATAGTTATCTGTGTTTTTGTATGAAGCTGTGGACATGCTGTAAAACAGCCCAGTACTTAGTATAGCGCTGGAAACACCGCTGGCGGAGTACAAATGAGTGGAAGCTACGGACCGGTCGTATGCATATGACACCGTGGATACCTGGAAGTCACCCTTCCTGAACATGGTCTAAGTATATATAAAAGTTGTGAAACTGCTGAAAAACGTAGTATAAACCGTAAAACGAACCTAGGGATGAACCTTTGATCGCAAAAGAGGGTCTACACCTTGACAGAAGTATTTGTGCTCCTCGATTAAATCTAAGGGATCTTGAAATGAAAGCAAACATTCAGCTGTAGTGTAGGATGCTTAAACCCATTGATCCAACATAACTGACAGTTTAACATACATTAGCAAGCAATAGTACGACCCTTAATAAAATCAATTAGAATTAGGTGTTAAGAAAGGTCATGTAACACCCCCAAAATCACTGTTTAGCGGAAGCAAGCTTTGGGGTGCTACTAATCAAATATCACAGCACAAAAGTAAAGCAAACGACATCTATATGTAACGTTTGTAAAATAGTTACATTTCCATACATAAAATGTTGGAAAACATAGAGTTTCTGGTTACCAAATGAAGTTCCCTAGAGTCCGCGCATATAGCGGGAGATTCTATTACATAATCATAATAAATACAAAAGATAATGCTAAAAATCTCTGTTAAATGCAGTTGTAGAAATCATGCCACTCTAGCTAGTATCCTGAGGGAATCCTACTCCGTCTGTGTACCTGAGATACAGAGCTAAAAAGGTCAACATGAATGTTGGTGAATCTCACAGGTTTGTAAATAATATAAGTATTTGAACACAAGATTTCATCAGTAATGCCCGCAGGCGTAAATCAGGTATTTGCAATCCCGCAATGTAAAGTAAGTAAGTTATACCGTTGCCATGAGGCTCATAATCGAAGCTTAACCCGTAAATAATAAGTTGCTACCGTGACATGCTCGTAACTGAGAAAGCATAAGTAACGAATGATAGTCGCCCGTTTATACAGAACGGTTCGTGGTAGCGCTACTACCCCAGGCGGGGAGGGTCATTTCCCTAATGGATCCATTAACTAGTGTTCGCGCTTAAGTCCATAACTAACGATATATGATGGAGAGACTTCAGTAAAAGTAAGTAACTCATGCAATCCCGTATAGTAAAATAAGTTGTTCGTACTTGTGTTCAATAAAAGTAAGCAATGTATCTCACCCCGTAAGTAAAACAGTAAAAGTGGGGCTGTAAGACTCACCTGAGCCTAGTAAGTACGTATGTGAAATCAACCAGGTATAGCGGTTGTAAGTTCCTTGTATCGGTTCTCAGAACCCTGCAACCTTATGGCGTCCGAAACGCACAAGGTTGTAAGTAAACAAGTAAACGAGTTGGTGTCTTAAAAGATCACCCATGCTAGTTGTCCACTCAACTAGGACATGTCCAAGTGTTTGTTTAGTAATCCGTTTGTATTTTGAAAACAAGTATGGCCCGTTGGTGACGGTTTGTAATAATAATCCAAAAGTGTTATTATTATATGTAACTTTGTATCAGGTTTCATTATCTGTAACTGTTTGACACTTAGTGTGAAAGTATTTATAAGTTCCTGGATGACGGGGGTCCGGGGGCAGAGCCCCTGGCTGGGGTCGAGCTGCCAGGTCAGCTTGGAAAATTTTTATTTCTACTACATTGTTTTATTAAAAATCACATCTGGAATTTAAATTCGGGAAATTGGTCAAGTCTGGTTGCGGACTGAAATAGTGGTGCGAACTGAGTTCGCGGTGGAGCCGAGTTCGGCTCGCAAGGCAGTAGGCTGCGAACCGAGTTGGGTTCGCAGCACCAGGTTCGGCTCGCAAGTCAATTTCGGTTCGCAGGTCAGTTTCGGTTCGCAGTTTGGCTTTACGAGTCGAGATTTTGGTTCGCAGTTTGGGTTCGTCTCGCAGGACGAACAGATCTCGGTTCGCAGGATGAGCTGTTCGAATATTTAACTTTAAAAATGCATTTTCAAGTCGGTTTTTGGGCAAATCTTCGTTGAGTAAACATTTTAGCATGTAAATAAGAGCTTTACAAGTAATTTAAAAGAGTTTTTAAAGCTTCTTACCAACAAAATCGAAAATCAAAGAAGATGATGATGATGATGATGATGATCCTCTTGCTTGTGTCTTGATGATGATGATGAACGATTATGGTGATGATGTTCTTGTTATCTCAGTTTTTAGAGAGAGATATAGAGATTTAGTAGGGAGAGGGATGAAAGAAAATAGGTGTAAGTGTGTGTTTGGTGTGAATGAGGTGGAAGTGGGGAAAGAATGGGGTTAAAAGGGGTGGGTCATGGGTTAGTTGGGGGTTGGGTTCGCGGGTCTTAGCCGACCCAACTTGGGTCTCTGGCTCGCGGGTTTGTGTTTCCAAATTTTTATATCATGAGTCGTTGTCGGTTAAATCCCGTAGTTGTTTAAATGTTGTTTCGCGTTATATGTTAAAGTGTATTCGAAATACTTTTAGCCGAAGTATTTTATCAAAATACTTAATAATGAGTTATAAAAATATAACTTGAATTTCTTCCTGTTGTTGGGCGCGTTTCGTGTGCTTTCGTCGCGTTCGGAGCGTTTCAAACGATACTAGATACGTGTAATATATTTTCACAATATAATAAAGCAAATAATGTTTGTTTGGTTAATTTCATATTATTTAAAAGTTTTTGTCACCAACGTCCAATTTAAATTGTATCGGACCTCGTCCGTTTGGTAAGTGTACGATTTAAACGAATCGCGTACGCGTGTAAGTAATTTCACAAAAGTCTCATATATTTAGATTAATACAAAACTAAATACGTGAAATTACAAGTAGTTTAGGCACTAATCAAAAGTCCTAATTTGGCGGGTGTTACATTCTCCCCTTGTTAAGAGAATTCCGTCCCGAAATTGAGCTCAAGTCGTATGAGTAGAGTCTGTGAACAGGTGTGGGTATTCAAGTCGCATTTGGTCTTCCCGTTCCCAAGTGAATTTAGGGCCGCGCCTCGAATTCCACCTGACCTTGACAATGGGAATACGACTCTGTTTTAAACGTTTGACCTCTCGGTCCATTATTTCCGCGGGTTCCTCGACAAAGTGAAGTTTATCATCGATTTGTATTTCGTCGAGTGGTACAATCAGTGTCTCATCAGACAGACATTTCTTCAAGTTAGAAATGTGAAAGGTAGGATGCACGATACTAAGTTCGGTAGGTAGCTGTAGTCAATACGCCACTGGACCAACTCTCTCGAGTATTTCAAATGGTCCAATGTACCTAGGGTTCAATTTTCCTCATTTTTCGAATCGAATGACACCTTTCCATGGTGCCACCTTAAGAAGTACCTTGTCCCCAACCTGGAACTCAAGGTGTTTGCGTCTCACATCAGCATAACTTTTCTGACGATCGCGTGCGGCTTTCAGCCAGTTTTGGATACCAACGATCTTCTCGGTGGTTTCATGAATGATTTCTGGACCAGTGAGTTGGGTATCCCCCACCTCAGTCCAGCAGATTGGTGATCGGCGCTTACGTCCATAGAGTGCCTTGAAAGGTGCGGCCTTGATGCTAGTATGGTAACTGTTGTTGTATGAGAATTCACACAAAGGCAAGTGATTTTCCCAGTCTTTACTGAAGTTGTCGCACCCCCAATACACGTGGCAGCGGAAGTGGGAGGTGTCACGGGGGCGCCGACCAAATCAAATATCATCAACACAAAGATCAAGCAAACGACCTCTATATGAGACGTTTGAAAATATTACATTACCATAATTCAAATGTTTACAAAATAATTCTGGAGTTCGCATAAACCGTTTAGAGATTTCTAATACATTACTGAATTTACAAAATACAGCTACATGCAATCTAATCTCTTGATGTTTTGAAAACAATGCGACTCGAGCTAAGCTTTCCAAAAGCTTCCTACTGCGGTGGGTTACCTGAGAAATACATACTAAAAGGTCAACATAAAGTTGGTGAGTTCATAGGTTTGTTAAGTAATCAGTTGCTAAAATGATCCACAAGATTTCCAAGTTTTGCATCATTTGTCAATGATAAGTAAAAGTATCGTTATCCAACGACAAGTAAAAGTATTGCATACAACAATATAAGTATACCATTTGCATGAGTCTCATAGTCAAGCTTAACGTTGTTTGCCTCCGGTAAGTGTACTAATCCGATACACTTCTAAATCACAAGTAATACTGCGCCCGTGGGTTGGCTAGCGCGACTAGCCCGGACGAGGTTTGTCAATCCCTGATGGTACCACCCAATAATACTCACGCACAAATTTTAATGACTATGATAAGTAGAGGACTTTAGTGGATTATTCAGGTCTCATGCAATCCGTACAAAAAGTTGTTTCCAGTACTTGTGATCATAAAGCAGTTTATAAAACAGTTGTATGTATTCTCACCCCAGTGAAAAACAGTAAAAAGGGGCTATGAAACTCACCAGAGTTGAGCAGGTAGCAAGCAATATCAAATATTAGCAAATAGCGGGTGTTCTCGTTCCCGTGTGCAACCTCCTAACGCCCTAAACGTATGAGGTTGTATAAGTAGATGTCTCAAAAGACCATCTATAGCGATTGTATAAGTGGGGGTTAATGTCCACTTAAGCCAATCGGGTAGGTGGGGGTTTTATGTCCACCTAAAGCTAGTTCATCAACTAGTATGTCCAAATAGTAGTTCAAGTTCGTTTATCGAAAACGCGTACGACCCGTTGGTGAAAGATTGTAATAATAATTCTTTAAGACATTATTATTAAGTTTGTGTCATCGTATACTTGTTACTGTATGTGTCATGTGCGGTTGTAAGTTGTTACTCATGTTCAATACTTAGTGAAAAGCAAGTTCTAAACATTCTGTCTTTAGCGACACTAGTAGCGACACTAGTGTCAGTGTCGCATGTCATGCGACACTCGGGTAAGTGTCGCAGTGTAGCCACTGCTAGTGTCGCAGAAGGTTACCACTGTTAGTGTCTCAAGGTTACCACTGTTAGTTATGCGACACTAAGGGTAGTGTCGCAGGTAGTGTCGCAAGGTTTGAAGTCACTGATGATTATGCGACACTAAGGGTAGTGTCGCAGGTAGTGTCGCAACGTTTGAAGTCACTGATGATAGGTCAGCGACACAGAGGGGTGCGACACTATGGTTAGTGTCGCAGGTTATGCGACATTAGGGTTAGTGTCGCATGGCCATGCGACACTGAGGGTCTGTCCAAAAATTCGATTTTTGTCCAAGTGTTTTCAAGTGTCGGTTTTCGTTCGGGAAACTTTCTAAAATTAGTTTTTGGTCCAAGTTACTAATTAAGTCAACCAAACCCATTTTTGTTACCACTTTCCAAATATAGTAAGTTTTTCGAAAACGAGCCACTTTTGTTGACTTGGTCAAACTTACTCGGTTTGACCCGAAACTTTCACCCAACCCAAATATCAGTTTATAGGGTCTAAATATGTTGTCGGTTCATGTCGGAGTTCACCAATAGTCTTGGTTTTTATAAAAGTCCAAAAACAGTCCATACCTATGTTTTTCGGTTTTGTCGGTTCACTTCCTCTATTTTTCTTAACTAGTTATATTCCGAGTTAGAGTCCACAATTTTTACCAGTTGTTCTACCATGTGTCTAGAGGTTAACTTAATTTTTCCAGTAATTATAGTGTCCATCTTGATAGGTATAAAATTTATGGGTAGAACCATACTCAGTTTTCAAGCACATGCAGACCAGTCGCATAGATTCGTATTTATGTGAAAATCTGTAGATTTCTGGAAAGAGCCATAAAAGAACTTTTTTTAGATCTTTTCAATACGCAACATTTTAAAAAAAATGCATCTTCTAATTCTTTGTAGAACTCAAGTTATGAGTGTTTTAGTAAACTGACTTTTCTGAGACTGATTATGCATATTCACATATGTATTATAAAAACGATTTTTGATCTTAGATTTGGACATATCCAAGTTAGATGAGCTAGATAACATGTAAATAAACAAGATGATAGTAAGAAAAGGTTTCCTTACAATACTTTTGATGGAAATGAGATGAAGAGAAAGAGTAGTCGTTGTTGAGCTTGCTTCCTTTGAAAGATGATGCTTTTTAAGGTGGTGGAGCTATGGTGAATTATGGTGGTTGTGGTGGTGGTTGTTGGTGGTAAAAGGGGCTGGGATTTCCTCTGGATTTTTGAGAGAGAGAGTGAGAGGAAAAAGGTGGGAGGAAGAGTGAAATGGAAGTAGTGTAAGTGGTGCATGAGTTTTGTGTGGTGAAGTGTAAAAAGCTAAATCATTAGATTTTGCATGTAATATGAGAGGGGGAGGGGAATGGGCAGCAAAAAGGGAGGAGAGAGGTGGGGTGGCCGGCCCATAGGGGGCCCCACAAGGGGTATTTTGGTCATTTTCCATTCCTAGCTTAATTTGTTGCGTTTTACGTTCGTTTACTCGTTCGGTTTGGTGTTAAACGTTTTAATACGCGTTTTTAAGTAACGATTTAGGTTTCAATATTTTCATTTGAAGTATTCATTATAAATACTTGAAAAACATTTATCAAAATGTTTCGTTAACTTAGCGATCTCGATTTGCGCGTTCGTTGTACGGATTTTAAATCGCGTGACGTTTTATTTGGATGTTTTTCGTTATCGTTTAAAGACACGATATATTTATTGATAGTTTTACTCTAAATAATATATTTTAGATTCAAAAAGGTATTTTGACCTTCGTTCGATTGTCGGGCGCGTTCTGCGCGTTTTCGTTGCGTTTGAGACGTTTTAATCGGAACGTCTAGGTTTTTCGAGTATTATTATATTAAAATAATAATATATGATAAATAACTTCTAAAAGTAGATTTAAGTTATTTATAGAAAGTTTTCACCAACGTCGTATTTTCTGTCGGACTCCGTCCGGTTGTTTTGCACAATTTTACCAAATTGCGTGAGCGTAATTACAACGAATTACGTAGCGTAATATAATTTAATTACGGAAGTGTATATTCACATAAATATACAAATAGATACAAGTAATTACAAGTATTTAGCCTAATACTAAACTAAACACACGTAATTAGGGTTTCTAGAGGGTTAATCAGTAACCCTAAATCATCGGGTGTCACATTCTCCCCCTGTTAGGAGAATTTCGTCCCAAAATTAGCTTGCTGTTGTGGTCTGTGAGGTATCTAAGAATAGATGTGGATGTTTCAGTCGCATTTGGTCTTCCCGTTCCCAAGTGAATTCAGGACCGCGCCTAGAATTCCACTGGACTTTAACGATGGGAATACGACTCTGTTTCAAGCGTTTGACCTCATGGTCCATGATTTCAATAGGTTCCTCGACGAAATAGAGTTTGTCATCAATGTGGATTTCGTCGAGCGGGATTACAAGTGTCTCATCAGACAGACATTTCTTTAGGTTAGAAATGTGGAATGTGTTGTGCACGCTACTTAGTTGCGGTGGTAGCTGCAGTCGATATGCCACCGGACCAATTCTTTCAAGAATCTCAAAAGGTTCGATGTACCTAGGGTTTAGTTTGCCGCGTTTGCCAAAACGAATAACACCTTTCCAAGGTGATACTTTTAAGAGTACTCGATCCCCAACCTGGAACTCGAGTGGTTTGCGTCTCACGTCAGCATAGCTTTTCTGACGATCACGTGCGGCTTTCAGCCGGTTTTGAATAGTCACGATTTTCTCGGTTGTCTCATGGATGATTTCAGGACCAGTGAGTTGGCTTTCGCCGATTTTGGTCCAACAAATGGGTGATCGGCACTTTCTCCCATAAAGTGCCTCGAACGGTGCAGCATCAATGCTGGTGTGGTAACTGTTGTTGTAGGAAAATTCACACAAAGGTAGGTGGTTTTCCCATGTGTTTCCGAAGTCAACTACGCAAGCTCGTAGCATGTCTTCTAAGGTTTGAATGGTCCGTTCACTCTGACCATCGGTTTGCGGATGGTAAGCAGTACTCAAATCGAGGCGAGTACCGAGAGCTCGTTGAAGTGTTTGCCAGAATCGAGAGGTGAAGCGGCTATCTCTATCAGAGATGATTGAAATGGGAATACCATGTCGTGCCACAACCTCTTTGATGTAGATGCGAGCCAGACGCTCCATCTTGTCGTTTTCTCTGATAGCTAGGAAATGGGCAGATTTCGTGAGACGATCGACTATCACCCAAATGGTATCGCAACCGCTCGGTGTTTTCGGTAGTTTCGTGATGAAGTCCATGGTTATGTTTTCCCATTTCCATTGAGGTATCTCGGGTTGTTGTAGTAATCCAGAGGGTTTCTGGTATTCGGCCTTAACCTTGGCGCAGGTTAAACATTTGCTAACATAGGTGGCGATGTCAGCTTTCATGTTGGGCCACCAATATCGTTGTTTAATGTCGTGATACATCTTGTCAGAACCAGGATGTATAGAGTATCGAGATTTGTGAGCTTCATCCATCACCAAATTTTGTAGGTTTCCAAAGTTTGGTAACCAGATTCGGTTGGAGAAGTATCGGGTTTCGTCGGGTTTGATTTCGAATTGTTTATCCATGCCTCGCAAGGCTTCGTTTCTGATGTTGTCGTTTTTAAGTGCTTCGAGTTGAGCGGTGTGGATTTGAGTGGTGAGATCATTGTGAATGGTTAAACCAAGGGCTCGAACACGAAGGGGTTTTGAACGTTCTTTTCGGCTGAGGGCATCAGCAACAACGTTTGCTTTGCCAGGATGATATTTAATTTCGCAGTCATAATCGGTAAGTAACTTGACCCAGCGACGTTGCCTCATGTTGAGATCTTTTTGATCAAATATGTGTTGGAGACTTTTGTGATCTGTAAAGATGGTGCACTTAGTGCCATAAAGGTAATGTCTCCAGATTTTGAGAGCAAATACGACAGCTCCGAGTTCAAGGTCATGAGTGGTATAATTCTTTTCGTGGATTTTGAGTTGTCGGGAGGCGTAAGCAATGACTTTTTCACGTTGCATTAACACATAACCTAGTCCCTGGCGTGAGGCATCGCAGTAAACTACGAAATCATCGGTGCCTTCGGGTAAGGATAGGATTGGTGCACTGCAGAGTTTCTGTTTCAGAAGTTGGAAAGCGGACTCCTGTTTATCGGTCCAGCCGAATTTCTTGTCTTTCTGAGTCAGTGAGGTTAAAGGTAAGGCTATCTTGGAGAAATTCTCAATGAATCGTCGATAATATCCGGCGAGACCTAAGAATTGTCGTACCTCAGTTGGTGTGGTTGGCGCTTCCCAACACTTAATGGCCTCGATCTTGGCTGGATCAACACGTATCCCTTGACTGTCAACGACATGCCCTAGGAATTGTACGGTTCACATCCGGAACTCACACTTGGAGAACTTGGCGTATAACTCCTCGTGTCTGAGTAATTCCAAGATGGTTTTCAGGTGTTGGCCATGTTCGGTTTCGTTGCGAGAGTAGATCAAGATGTCATCAATGAACATGATGACAAACTTATCCAGATAGGGTTTGCACACCCGATTCATAAGGTCCATGAATACAGCTGGTGCGTTGGTTAAGCCAAAAGGCATCACTTGAAATTCGTAATGCCCATAGCGGGTTCTGAAAGCTGTTTTTGGGATGTCGGAGTCTCGAACTCGAAGTTGATGATAACCCGACCGTAGGTCGATTTTCGAGTAGAAGCTCGAACCTTGAAGTTGGTCAAACAGGTCATCAATTCTTGGAAGTGGGTATCGGTTCTTGATGGTAAGTTTGTTCAGCTCGCGGTAGTCAATACACATTCTGAAGGATTCGTCCTTCTTTTTAACGAATAGGACCGGAGCTCCCCAAGGTGAAGAACTCGGTCGGATGAATCCCTTGTCCAGGAGCTCCTGTAATTGGGTGGATAACTCCTGCAACTCGGATGGGGCTAATCTATACGGGGCTCGTGCCACGGGTCCAGCACCGGGCACAAGTTCAATTTGGAATTCGACTTGTCTAGGTGGAGGTAGACCTGGCAAGTCTTCGGGAAAGACTTCTGGATAGTCTCGGATGATGGGCACATCCTCAAGTCGCTTTTCAGCCGACCTCTCTTCGGTTACATGTGCGAGGATTGCCGAGTACCCTTTCCTCATGTACTTTTGAGTTTTCATACAAGAAATGAGGTTCAAAGTTGGTTTACCAGTCTCCCCTTGTATGATGAAGGTTCCACCGGTGACGAGGGGAATACGAACGATCTTCTCAAAACAAATGATTTTGGCACGATGTTTGGACAACCAGTCCATGCCTACAATAACATCAAAGCTTCCGATTTCCACGGGGATGAGGTCTATAGGAACAGTTCGTTGGCGAGGTTTAAAGTGCAATTTGGTATTACACTATTGGCCTCGATCAGTTTGCCATTCGCTAATTCTACAGTGTACTTAGCATCTAAGGCAAGGGGTGTAATGTTTAGTAGTGGACAGAATTTATCGGATATGAAACTTTTATCAGCACCGGTATCGAATAATACAGAAGTGGTTAAATCGTTGAGGAGGAACATACCAGTGACAACGTTGGGGTCTTGACGAGCTTCTCCAGCATTGAGTACAAAATCTCGACCACGAGGGTTGTTGTTGTTATTGTTGTTCCTGTTGTTGTTGTTGTTACGTTTCGGGCAGTTGTTTCTGAAGTGGCTAGTGTCGCCGCACTCGAAACAAGCCTTTGGTGTGTTAGGGTTGGTGTTTGGGTTGGGGGTTCTTCAATCTTTGGCTAGGTGTCCCTGTCGTTTGCACTTAGTACAGGTACAAGGGCCATCATGGTGTCGTGTACATTTGGAACAGTAAGGTTTGTTCCCAATGTATCCTCTCTTGTCCCCCGACCCTGAACCAGAGGTGTAGGCCTTAACAGTTTCGGCCTTTTTGTTTGGTTGCTGTCGATGTTGGTTGTGGTTGTTGCCGGACCATTTCCTTTTGTTGTCTCCGATGGCTTTCTCAGTGGTTGTCCCTCGGCGGACAATCTGGGCCATGAGTTCATGTGCCATGCGGACAGCACTTTGGATGGTCCCGGGTCTTGATGAGATGACGTTACCTTGGATTGATTCTGGTAGCCCCCAAATGTATCTCTCGATACGTTTGTATTCGGGGTCCACCATAGATGGGCATAAGACAGATAGCTGGTGGAATCGAGTGGTGTAGGTGGTGATGTCGTTTCCCTGAACAGAGAGTTTCCAGAATTCTTCCTCAAGTTGTTGCAGTTGCTCACGGGGACAGTACTCTTCCCTGAGCATTGTTTTGAAGTCTTCCCATGGAAGTTGGTATGCGGTGTCAATACCCACAGTTTGGGCATAAGAATTCCACCAGGTTAGAGCTCCGTCAGAAAGGGTGCACGCAGAGAATTTAATCTTGTCTTCCTCAGCGCAATTGCAGATTCGGAAAACAGATTCTGTCTTTTCGATCCAACGTATCAGACCGATAGCTCCTTCAGATCCCTTGAAGTACAAGGGTTTACAGTTCAAGAAGTCCTTATAGGTGCAGGGTTTTGGAGTAGATGTGTTAGCAGGTGCGCCTCCGCCACCCGGATTTTGTTGGGCAGCAAGGACTTGAGCTACGCTCTGTGCAATGACTTGAGCGATTTCGGTGTCGGTGTAAGTATGTCGTCTTGGAGGCATGATGCTGAATAACAATGAAATGATACATATAAGAGGTTTGCGCGAGGTTATGATATATCAGATGTGTACATATAATGAGATAACATACAACAACTCAGAATGATAACCATATTTCATTAAACAGAAAAGTTGATAACAGAGTACGAGTTTCAAAAGACAACAATCACAAGGATTACAAAAGATGCCGGGAATGTTACTTCCGGCCTGAATTCGAAAGTTTACAGAACATAAAGGATAATAAGTTTGAGTACATCCTGCCTCAATAGGTTACAATAGGAGGAATAGATCTAGTCCTGACGCAGGTTTACTCGTGATATTAGAGTGACAAGGCGATTTATAGTATCCGCAAGTCTGCTTGTTTGCCTGGCACCTTCTTCAGCCAAGATCAGTCGCTGCTCGAGTGCACGAGCATACTCCTCGGCTTCCCGTGAACGTTGTTCACTTTCTTCCAACCTTGCTTGTAGGATGTCGGTAGCGCTCCTGTCATCTATTACTTGTTGATGAATCATTTCTAGAGTACGGTTCGTGCTTTCATGTTCTCGAAGAAGTTGTGTTATGCGATCATCGGTTCGGTATAACAGGTAGTTTTCTACTATAAATGATCTCGTTCTAGGATTTCAAGCCTTTCTTCGTGACGATGAAGTTGGGCTGCTAACACCGGTACAGTATGGTGTATTGGTTCTTGTGTGTACGGGGAGATGTCCATGGGGTCAGCAGGAATCTGTATTGCTTCCTCAGACCTCCACGTGTTTAAAGTTGTGGGTAGCCAGTCCCATCTACGGGCGTATGCCAAACGGCGGTTATCAGTTGAGGCGTTGGCATTAGAGTTTGAGTAAGGGTTTGCTTGGGATGATCCGGCATTCCCTCGACGTCTTCGTACTACCCGGGCTTCACCGGTCATGTAGTAAAGAGGTTCGGGAGAGTTTGGAGTTGTAGGAATAGGTAAGGGTGTGGTACCCCTAGTAGTGGACCGCGTTTGAGTTTCGTTGTTCAAGCCGGTTGATGATACGTTAGAAGAGTCTGCCATTTCTGTGGCAAGGAGTTTAGTATACGAGAGGTTAAGGTTATATATAGAAATATAATAACCTAGCACATAAGCACGTATAGGGTTGGTCCCGTTTCTATCCTCGGTCAAAGTCTTCTAATGCATTCCCATTCACTATAACCATTTCAGGTCTTGCATCAATTCTCCTTTAATTGTACATAGTTGATCAGGCTATGTTAAATTAAATTCAAATGATGCAATTGCTGAACCAGTCATACCAAACAAGGAATACTAACCTAACGGTTATAGTCTAGGTCACTAATGCAATCCTAGTTCGCTATAACCTTTGGCTCTGATACCAATCTGTCGCACCCCCAATACACGTGGCAGCGGAAGTGGGAGGTGTCACGGGGGCGCCGACCAAATCAAATATCATCAACACAAAGATCAAGCAAACGACCTCTATATGAGACGTTTGAAAATATTACATTACCATAATTCAAATGTTTACAAAATAATTCTGGAGTTCGCATAAACCGTTTAGAGATTTCTAATACATTACTGAATTTACAAAATACAGCTACATGCAATCTAATCTCTTGATGTTTTGAAAACAATGCGACTCGAGCCATGCTTTCCAAAAGCTTCCTACTGCGGCGGGTTACCTGAGACATACATACTAAAAGGTCAACATAAAGTTGGTGAGTTCATAGGTTTGTTAAGTAATCAGTTGCTAAAATGATCCACAAGATTTCCAAGTTTTGCATCATTCGTCAATGATAAGTAAAAGTATCATTATCCAACGACAAGTAAAAGTATTGCATACAACAATATAAGTATACCATTTGCATGAGTCTCATAGTCAAGCTTAACGTTGTTTGACTCCGGTAAGTGTACTAATCCGATACACTTCTAAATCACAAGTAATACTGCGCCCGTGGGTTGGCTAGCGCGACTAGCCCGGACGAGGTTTGTCAATCCCTGATGGTACCACCCAATAATACTCACGCACAAATTTTAATGACTATGATAAGTAGAGGACTTTAGTGGATTATTCAGGTCTCATGCAATCCGTACAAAAAGTTGTTTCCAGTACTTGTGATCATAAAGCAGTTTATAAAACAGTTGTATGTATTCTCACCCCAGTGAAAAACAGTAAAAAGGGGCTATGAAACTCACCAGAGTTGAGCAGGTAGCAAGCAATATCAAATATTAGCAAATAGCGGGTGTTCTCGTTCCCGTGTGCAACCTCCTAACGCCCTAAACGTATGAGGTTGTATAAGTAGATGTCTCAAAAGACCATCTATAGCGATTGTATAAGTGGGGGTTAATGTCCACTTAAGCCAATCGGGTAAGTGGGGGTTTTATGTCCACCTAAAGCTAGTTCATCAACTAGTATGTCCAAATAGTAGTTCAAGTTCGTTTATCGAAAACGCGTACGACCCGTTGGTGAAAGATTGTAATAATAATTCTTTAAGACATTATTATTAAGTTTGTGTCATCGTATACTTGTTACTGTATGTGTCATGTGCGGTTGTAAGTTGTTACTCATGTTCAATACTTAGTGAAAAGCAAGTTCTAAACATTCTGTCTTTAGCGACACTAGTAGCGACACTAGTGTCAGTGTCGCATGTCATGCGACACTCGGGTAAGTGTCGCAGTGTAGCCACTGCTAGTGTCGCAGAAGGTTACCACTGTTAGTGTCTCAAGGTTACCACTGTTAGTTATGCGACACTAAGGGTAGTGTCGCAGGTAGTGTCGCAAGGTTTGAAGTCACTGATGATTATGCGACACTAAGGGTAGTGTCGCAGGTAGTGTCGCAACGTTTGAAGTCACTGATGATAGGTCAGCGACACAGAGGGGTGCGACACTATGGTTAGTGTCGCAGGTTATGCGACATTAGGGTTAGTGTCGCATGGCCATGCGACACTGAGGGTCTGTCCAAAAATTCGATTTTTGTCCAAGTGTTTTCAAGTGTCGGTTTTCGTTCGTGAAACTTTCTAAAATTAGTTTTTGGTCCAAGTTACTAATTAAGTCAACCAAACCCATTTTTGTTACCACTTTCCAAATATAGTAAGTTTTTCGAAAACGAGCCACTTTTGTTGACTTGGTCAAACTTACTCGGTTTGACCCGAAACTTTCACCCAACCCAAATATCAGTTTATAGGGTCTAAATATGTTGTCGGTTCATGTCGGAGTTCACCAATAGTCTTGGTTTTTATAAAAGTCCAAAAACAGTCCATACCTATGTTTTTCGGTTTTGTCGGTTCACTTCCTCTATTTTTCTTAACTAGTTATATTCCGAGTTAGAGTCCACAATTTTTACCAGTTGTTCTACCATGTGTCTAGAGGTTAACTTAATTTTTCCAGTAATTATAGTGTCCATCTTGATAGGTATAAAATTTATGGGTAGAACCATACTCAGTTTTCAAGCACATGCAGACCAGTCGCATAGATTCGTATTTATGTGAAAATCTGTAGATTTCTAGAAAGAGCCATAGAAGAACCTTTTTTAGATCTTTTCAATACGCAACATTTTAAAAAAAATGCATCTTCTAATTCTTTGTAGAACTCAAGTTATGAGTGTTTTAGTAAACTGACTTTTCTGAGACAGATTATGCATATTCACATATGTGTTATAAAAACGATTTTTGATCTTAGATTTGGACATATCCAAGTTAGATGAGCTAGATAACATGTAAATAAACAAGATGATAGTAAGAAAAGGTTTCCTTACAATACTTTTGATGGAAATGAGATGAAGAGAAAGAGTAGTCGTTGTTGAGCTTGCTTCCTTTGAAAGATGATGCTTTTTAAGGTGGTGGAGCTCTGTTGAATTATGGTGGTTGTGGTGGTGGTTGTTGGTGGTAAAAGGGGCTGGGATTTCCTCTGGATTTTTGAGAGAGAGAGTGAGAGGAAAAAGGTAGGAGGAAGAGTGAAATGGAAGTAGTATAAGTGGTGCATGAGTTTTGTGTGGTGAAGTGTAAAAAGCTAAATCATTAGATTTTGCATGTAATATGAGAGGGGGAGGGGAATGGGCAGCAAAAAGGGAGGAGAGAGGTGGGGTGGCCGGCCCATAGGGGGCCCCACAAGGGGTATTTTGGTCATTTTCCATTCCTAGCTTAATTTGTTGCGTTTTACGTTCGTTTACTCGTTCGGTTTGGTGTTAAACGTTTTAATACGCGTTTTTAAGTAACGATTTAGGTTTCAATATTTTCATTTGAAGTATTCATTATAAATACTTGAAAAACATTTATCAAAATGTTTCGTTAACTTAGCGATCTCGATTTGCGCGTTCGTTGTACGGATTTTAAATCGCGTGACGTTTTATTTGGATGTTTTTCGTTATCGTTTAAAGACACGATATATTTATTGATAGTTTTACTCTAAATAATATATTTTAGATTCAAAAAGGTATTTTGACCTTCGTTCGATTGTCGGGCGCGTTCTGCGCGTTTTCGTTGCGTTTGAGACGTTTTAATCGGAACGTCTAGGTTTTTCGGGTATTATTATATTAAAATAATATTATATGATAAATAACTTCTAAAAGTAGATTTAAGTTATTTATAGAAAGTTTTCACCAACGTCGTATTTTCTGTCGGACTCCGTCCGGTTGTTTTGCACAATTTTACCAAATTGTGTGAGCGTAATTACAACGAATTACGTAGCGTAATATAATTCAATTACGGAAGTGTATATTCACATAAATATACAAATAGATACAAGTAATTACAAGTATTTAGCCTAATACTAAACTAAACACACGTAATTAGGGTTTCTAGAGGGTTAATCAGTAACCCTAAATCGTCGGGTGTCACAGAAGTCAACTACACAAGCTCGTAGCATATCCTCCAGTGTTTGTATAGTGCGTTCGCTTTGGCTATCAGTCTGTGGGTGGTAAGCAGTACTCAGGTCCAAACGAGTACCAAGAGATTTTTGTAGCGATTGCCAAAAGCGAGAAGTAAATCGAGCATCTCTATCAGAGATAATTGAGATGGGCACACCATGTCTTGACACAATCTCCTTTAAGTAGATCCGTGTCAAACGTTCCATCTTGTCAGTTTCTTTGATAGGCAGGAAATGAGCAGATTTAGTGAGTCGGTCTACGATCACCCAAATGGTATCGCAACCGCTAGGTGTTTTCGGGAGTTTGGTAATGAAATCCATGGATATTTGCTCCCATTTCCATTCAGGGATTTCCGGTTGTTGCAGCAACCCGGAAGGTTTTTGGTGTTCGGCTTTAACCTTGGAATAAGTAAGGCACTTGCCCACATAGGTTGCGATGTCGGCTTTCATACTGGGCCACCAATACAACTCTTTGATGTCATGATACATCTTGTCAGCACCAGGGTGTATAGAGTACTTAGGCTTGTGTGCCTCGTCCATCACAAAGTCTCGTAAGTTCCCAAAATTCGGTAACCAGATTCTGTTCGAGAAGTATTTGGCCCCGTTAGCTTTGGTTTCAAATTGTTTGTCCATGCCTCGCAAGGCCTCGTTTATCAAGTTTTCTGGTTTGAGTGCTTCGAGTTGAGCGGTGAGAGTTTGATTGATGAGGTCGTTGTGAATGGTCATACTAAGAGCTCGAACTCGAAGTGGTTTCACTCGTTCTTTTCGGCTTAAGGCATCGGCAACAACATTTGCCTTGCCCGGATGATAGTGAATCTCGCAATCGTAATCAGTAAGCAACTCGACCCATCGACGTTGCCTCATGTTGAGATCCTTTTGATCGAAGATATGTTGGAGACTTTTGTGGTCAAGAAAGATTGTACACTTGGTACCGTACAAGTAGTGTCTCCAGATTTTTAGAGCGAATACAACTGCCCCTAACTCTAGGTCGTGAGTTGTGTAATTCTTTTCGTGGACCTTGAGTTGTCGAGAGGCGTAAGCAATAACTTTTTCTCGTTGCATCAATACGCAACTGAGTCCTTGGTGTGAGGCATCACAGTACACCACGAAGCCATCGTTACCCTCGGGTAAGGATAGGATAGGTGCACTGCAGAGTTTCTGTTTGAGCATTTGAAAAGCTGACTCTTGTACATTGGTCCAGTCGAACTTTTGTTCTTTCTGAGTCAGGGCGGTGAGAGGTTTGGCTATTTTCGAAAAATTCTCAATGAACCGCCTGTAGTATCCGGCGAGTCCTATGAATTGGCGTACTTCAGTAGGTGTAGTCGGTGCTTGCCAGCATTTGATAGTCTCGATTGTTGAAGGATCAACATGGATTCCTTGACTGTCAACCACATATCCCAGGAATTGATCGGTTTGCATCCAGAACTCACACTTAGAGAATTGGCGTATAACTCTTCGTGTTTGAGCAGCTCTAGGATGGTTTTCAGGTGTTGCGCGTGTTCTGGTTCATTGCGCGAGTAAATTAGAATGTCATCAATAAAGACAATGACAAACTTGTCAAGGTATGGTTTGCATACCCGATTCATAAGGTCCATGAATACTGCAGGTGCATTGGTTAAACCGAACGGCATCACTTGAAACTTGTAATGCCCGTAACGAGTTCGGAAGGCTGTTTTTGGAATATCTTTGTCACGAACTCGCAGTTGGTGATAACCTGACCGTAGATCGACCTTGGAATAAAAACTCGACCCCTGAAGTTGGTCAAACAGGTCATCAATGCGAGGAAGTGGGTAACGGTTCTTGATAGTTAACTTGTTAAGTTCACGATAATCGATGCACATGCGAAAAGAACCGTCTTTCTTTTTCACAAACAAGACCGGAGCTCCCCAAGGTGAGGAACTTGGTCGAATAAATCCCTTGTCCAGGAGTTCCTGTAACTGAGTAGACAACTCCTGAAGTTCGGATGGGGCTAGTCGGTAAGTTGCTCGTGCCACAGGTGCTGCACCGGGCACAAGATCAATAGAAAATTCGACTTGTCTAGGTGGTGGGAGGCCAGGCAAGTCTTCAGGAAAGACTTCTGGGAAATCTCGAACAATAGGCACATCTTCAAGTCGCTTCTCCTCCGACTTTTTCTCCATAACATGTGCGAGGATTGCTTGGTACCCTTTTCTCAAGTATTTTCGGGTTTTCATGCAAGAAATGATGTTCCGGCTCGTTCCACCGGTCTCCCCTTGTATGACTAAAGTTCCACCGGTGACGAGAGGGATGCGGACGATTTTCTCAAAACAAACTATTTCGGCTCCGTGCTTGGATAACCAATCCATACCGACGATGATGTCAAAGCTGCCGATCTCGATGGGTATCAAATCAATGGAAAAGAGCTCATTAGCTAAGTTTAAAGTGCAATTAGGTATCACACTGTCGGCCTTAATAAGTTTTCCGTTTGCCAATTCTACCGTGTACTTAGAATCTAAGGCTATAGGTGCAGTGTCAAGTAGGGGATAAAATTTATCAGACATAAAGCTCTTATCAGCACCGGTATCAAATAGAACAGTGGCAGTTAAGTTGTTGAGAAGGAACGTACCCGTGACCACATTAGGGTCTTGACGGGCTTCCCCTGATTTCAGCACAAAAGCTCTTCCTCGAGGGTTGTTGTTGTTCTTGTTGTTGTTATTTTTCAGCTTGGGGCAGTCGCTCTTGAAATGTCCTGGATTTCCGCACCCAAAGCAAGTCTTCGGCGCATTAGTATTGGGGGTAGGGATGTTGGTTCGGAAATCCTTGGCTAAGTGCCCGAACCTTTTGCAATTATTACAAGGGCAGGAACCGTCATGATGGCGGTTGCATTTGGAACAGTAAGGTTTGTTCCCAATGTACCCTTTCCTCTCTGTAGATCCCGAGGAATAAGCCTTAATAGACTCAGGCTTTTTGTTGAAGGTTTGGTTGGAGGAATTGGGACTTCCTTCCCACTTACGCTTGTTGTTTGTTGTTGGGGTTGAAGTTGTGCCACGGCGGACAGAGTTGGCCGTTAGTTCGTGAGCCATACGAATGACGCTCTGAATAGTACCCGGTTTGGATGAAGTCACCAGGTCTTGAAGTTTTTCGGGGAGTCCATCTATGTATTTCTCGATCCTCTTATACTTGGGATCGACCATGGATGGGCACAGAAGTGCCAGTTGGTGAAAACGGTTGGTGTAACCCGTGATGTCATCACCCTGCATTTTGTGGTTCCAGAACTCTACCTCCAGCTGCTTCAATTCATCTCTGGGGCAGTACTCACCCCTCAACATCTGCTTTAACTCATCCCATGAGAGTTTGTAAGCATTTGCAATACCCACAGTCTGGGCATAGGTGTTCCACCAGGTGAGAGCGGTGTCAGAAAATGTACTGGCGGAGAACTTGACCTTGTCATTCTGTGCAGTTGTAAATAAGGAATACAGATTCGATTTTCTTGATCCAGCGTACTAGATCGATTGCTCCTTCGGTACCTACAAAGCTAAAGGGTTTGCAGTTCTGAAAGTCTTTGTAAGAGCAGGGTTTGGGGTGTGGCCCATTGGTAGCTGTATCTTCGCTACTAGGAATAGGTGTCCGGGTAGCCAAGGCTTGGGCCACACTGCGGGCAATTAGATCCGCTATTTCGGTTTCGCTGAGGGTGACCTAGCGTCGGGGAGGCATGATGCTGAACAAGGAGAAAAAGAGAAATAAGAGATTTGTACGAATTTATGACATATCTCATGTGTATATGATGGAATATACGAGAACAGAGTGACGTGATAACCATATTTCCATATTTCATTAGATAATTAGATTAGATACAAGGCATGAGTTCTAGAGGGTTACATAATATAATGAGTACAAAAGATGCTGGGAATTGTTTCATCCGGTCGAATTACATAGGTCCTACGAAAGCATAATAGAATACAGATTCAGCCTAAGCTAATTCCGGCATAGATTGAGTTGTGGCAGCAGTGCATTGAGGTGGTCCACAGATTCTGCGAGTCTGTTGGCCATTCGGAGGGCATCCTCGGTTTCCCTTAGACGTGTCTCGCACTGATGTAGTCTTGATTGTAAGACAAAGATTTCATTTCAGTTGCCAATCACTTGGTTGTGGACAACCTCCATGCTTTCGACTGTTTCTCCCACCTGATTCTGAAGAGTGTTGATCGTGATCTTCGGAGACTTGCTCGATTCGCTCCATTGCTGTGAGTCTCAAGTTCTCGCGAGTTTCTTGGAGTTCGATATCCATCTCATGGAGTTATTGATCGTGATGGTGCACCCTAGCGGCTAGGTCCGGTAGAGTGAGGTGAGTGGGATATGGGCTGGCTCGAGGTGAACGGGCGTCCCTCCTAGCCACCCTTGGGTTTCGTGTTCCATGTGGATAAGAGCGTGACGAACTTGGTGGTGTGTTTGCCATTCTGAGACAAAGTGTTAGAAAGAATGAGGCCTACTTATATATAACATACAATATAGCCTAGTGTGTCTAGCACAAACAAGTATCGGTCCCGTTTCTCTAGTAGCCAAAGTCAACTAGTGTATTCCCGTTCAACATCACCATTTCTGTTCTTACATCATCTTTATTTAATTGTACATAGTTGATCAGGCTATGTTAAATTAAATTCGTATGATGTAATCCCTGAATCAGTCATACCTAATAAGGAATACTGCCTAACGGTCATAGTCTAGGCCTACTAAATGCAACCTAGTTCTCTATAACCTTAGGCTCTGATACCAATCTGTAACACCTCCAAAATCACTGTTTAGCGGAAGCAAGCTTTGGGGTGCTACTAATCAAATATCACAGCACAAAAGTAAAGCAAATGACATCTATATGCAACGTTTGTAAAATAGTTACATTTCCATACATAAAATGTTGGAAAACATAGAGTTTCTGGTTACCAAATGAAGTTCCCTAGAGTCCACGCGTATAGCTAGTATCCATTAAATGCAGTTGTAGAAATCATGCGACTCTAGCTAGTATCCTGAGGGAATCCTACTCCGTCTGTGTACCTGAGATTTCATCAGTAATGCCCGCAGGCGTAAATCAGGTATTTGCAATCCCGCAATGTAAAGTAAGTAAGTTATACCGTTGCCATGAGGCTCATAATTGAAGCTTAACCCGTAAATAATAATTTGCTCCCGTGACATGCTCGTAACTGAGCAAGCATAAGTAACGAATGATAGTCGCCCGTTTATACAGAACGGTTCGTGGTAGCGCTACTACCCCGGGCGGGGAGGGTCATTTCCCTAATGGATCCATTAACTAGTGTTCGCGCTTAAGTCCATAACTAACGATATATGATGGAGAGACTTCAGTAAAAGTAAGTAACTCATGCAATCCCGTATAGTAAAATAAGTTGTTCGTACTTGTGTTCAATAAAAGTAAGCAATGTATCTCACCCCGTAAGTAAAACAGTAAAAGTGGGGCTGTAAGACTCACCTGAGCCTAGTAAGTACGTATGTGAAATCAACCAAGTAAAGCGGTTGTAAGTCCGTGTATCGGTTCTCAGAACCCTGCAACCTTCTGGCGTCCGAAACGCACAAAGTTGTAAGTAAACAAGTAAACGAGTTGGTGTCTTAAAAGATCACCCATGCTAGTTGTCCA
The DNA here is from genome assembly GCA_963422505.1 of Pseudognaphalium luteoalbum. NCBI lineage: Eukaryota > Viridiplantae > Streptophyta > Magnoliopsida > Asterales > Asteraceae > Pseudognaphalium > Pseudognaphalium luteoalbum. The sequence continues at coordinate 65,700,545 of OY730198.1, forward strand.
CTCAACTAGGACATGTCCAAGTGTTTGTTTAGTAATTTGTTTGTATTTTGAAAACAAGTATGGCCCGTTGGTGACGGTTTGTAATAATAATCCAAAAGTGTTATTATGATATGTAACGTTGTATCAGGTTTCATTATCTGTAAGTGTTTGACACTTAGTGTGAAAAGTATTTATAAGTTCCTGGATGACGGGGGTCCGGGGGCAGAGCCCCTGGCTGGGGTCGAGCTGCCAGGTCAGCTTAGAAAAATTTTATTTCTACTACATTGTTTTATTAAAAATCACATCTGGAATTTAAATTCGGGAAATTGGTCAAGTCTGGTTGCGGACTGAAATAGTGGTGCGAACTGAGTTCGCTAGTATCCTGAGGGAATCCTACTCCGTCTGTGTACCTGAGATAATATAAGTATTTGAACACGAATGTTGGTGAATCTCACAGGTTTGTAAATAATATAAGTATTTGAACACAAGATTTCATCAGTAATGCCCGCAGGCGTAAATCAGGTATTTGCAATCCCGCAATGTAAAGTAAGTAAGTTATACCGTTGCCATGAGGCTCATAATTGAAGCTTAACCCGTAAATAATAAGTTGCTCCCGTGACATGCTCGTAACTGAGCAAGCATAAGTAACGAATGATAGTCGCCCGTTTATACAGAACGGTTCGTGGTAGCGCTACTACCCCGGGCGGGGAGGGTCATTTCCCTAATGGATCCATTAACTAGTGTTCGCGCTTAAGTCCATAACTAACGATATATGATGGAGAGACTTCAGTAAAAGTAAGTAACTCATGCAATCCCGTATAGTAAAATAAGTTGTTCGTACTTGTGTTCAATAAAAGTAAGCAATGTATCTCACCCCGTAAGTAAAACAGTAAAAGTGGGGCTGTAAGACTCACCTGAGCCTAGTAAGTACGTATGTGAAATCAACCAGGTAAAGCGGTTGTAAGTCCGTGTATCGGTTCTCAGAACCCTGCAACCTTCTGGCGTCCGAAACGCACAAAGTTGTAAGTAAACAAGTAAACGAGTTGGTGTCTTAAAAGATCACCCATGCTAGTTGTCCACTCAACTAGGACATGTCCAAGTGTTTGTTTAGTAATCCGTTTGTATTTTGAAAACAAGTATGGCCCGTTGGTGACGGTTTGTAATAATAATCCAAAAGTGTTATTATGATATGTAACATTGTATCAGGTTTCATTATCTGTAAGTGTTTGACACTTAGTGTGAAAAGTATTTATAAGTTCCTGGATGACGGGGGTCCGGGGGAAGAGCACCTGGCTGGGGTCGAGCTGCCAGGTCAGCTTGGAAAAATTTTATTTCTACTACATTGTTTTATTAAAAATCACATCTGGAATTTAAATTCGGGAAATAGGTCAAGTCTGGTTGCGGACTGAAATAGTGGTGCGAACTGAGTTCGCGGTGCGAGCCGAGTTCGGCTCGCAAGGCAGTAGGCTGCGAACCGAGTTGGGTTCGCAGCACCAGGTTCGGCTCACAAGTCAATTTCGGTTCGCAGGTCAGTTTCGGTTCGCAGTTTGGCTTTGCGAGTCGAGATTTTGGTTCGCAGTTTGGGTTCGTCTCGCAGGACGAACAGATCTCGGTTCGCAGGACGATCTGTTCGAATATTTAACTTTAAAAATGCATTTTCAAGTCGGTTTTTGGGCAAATCTTCGTTGAGTAAACGTTCTAGCATGTAAATAAGAGCTTTACAAGTAATTTAAAAGAGTTTTTAAAGCTTCTTACCAACAAAATCAAAAATCAAAGAAGATGATGATGATGATGATGATGATGATGATGATGATGATGATGATGATGATCCTCTTGCTTGTGTCTTGATGATGATGATGAACGATTATGGTGATGATGTTCTTGTTATCTCAGTTTTTAGAGAGAGATATAGAGATTTAGTAGGGAGAGGGATGAAAGAAAATAGGTGTAAGTGTGTGTTTGGTGTGAATGAGGTGGAAGTGGGGAAAGAATGGGGTTAAAAGGGGTGGGTCATGGGTCAGTTGGGGGTTGGGTTCGCGGGTCTTAGCCGACCCAACTTGGGTCTCTGGCTCGCGGGTTTGTGTTTCCAAATTTTTATATCATGAGTCGTTGTCGGTTAAATCCCGTAGTTATTTAAATGTTGTTTCGCGTTATATGTTAAAGTGTATTCGAAATACTTTTAGCCGAAGTATTTTATCAAAATACTTAATAATGAGTTATAAAAATATAACTTGAATTACTTCCTGTTGTTGGGCGCGTTTCGTGTGCTTTCGTCGCGTTCGGAGCGTTTCAAACGATACTAGATACGTGTAATATATTTTCACAATATAATAAAGAAAATAATGTTTGTTTGGTTAATTTCATATTATTTAAAAGTTTTTGTCACCAACGTCCAATTTAAATTGTATCGGACCTCGTCCGTTTGGTAAGTGTACGATTTAAACGAATCGCGTACGCGTGTAAGTAATTTCACAAAAGTCTCATATATTTAGATTAATACAAAACTAAATACGTGAAATTACAAGTAGTTTAGGCACTAATCAAAAGTCCTAATTTGGCGGGTGTTACATTCTCCCCTTGTTAAGAGAATTTCGTCCCGAAATTGAGCTCAAGTCGTATGAGTAGAGTCTGTGAACAGGTGTGGGTATTTCAGTTGCATTTGGTCTTCCCGTTCCCAAGTGAATTTAGGGCCGCGCCTCGAATTCCACCTGACCTTGACAATGGGAATACGACTCTGTTTTAAACGTTTGACCTCTCGGTCCATTATTTCCGCGGGTTCCTCGACAAAGTGAAGTTTATCATCGATTTGTATTTCGTCGAGTGGTACAATCAGTGTCTCATCAGACAGACATTTCTTCAAGTTAGAAATGTGAAAGGTAGGATGCACGCTACTAAGTTCGGTAGGTAGCTGTAGTCAATACCCCACTGGACCAACTCTCTCGAGAATTTCAAATGGTCCAATGTACCTAGGGTTCAATTTTCCTCGTTTTCCGAATCGAATGACACCTTTCCATGGTGCCACCTTAAGAAGTACCTTGTCCCCAACATGGAACTCAAGGTGTTTGCGTCTCACATCAGCATAACTTTTCTGACGATCGCATGCGGCTTTCAGCCGGTTTTGGATACCAACGATCTTCTCGGTGGTTTCATGATTGATTTCTGGACCAGTGAGTTGGGTATCCCCCACCTCAGTCCAGCAGATTGGTGATCGGCACTTACGTCCATAGAGTGCCTTGAAAGGTGCGGCCTTGATGCTAGTATGGTAACTGTTGTTGTATGAGAATTCGCACAAAGGCAAGTGATTTTCCCAGTCTTTACTGAAGTCAACTACACAAGCTCGTATCATATCCTCCAGTGTTTGTATAGTGCGTTCGCTTTGGCCATCAGTCTGTGGGTGGTAAGCAGTACTCAGGTCCAAACGAGTACCAAGAGATTTTTGTAGCGATTGCCAAAAGCGAGAAGTAAATCGAGCATCTCTATCAGAGATAATTGAGATGGGCACACCATGTCTTGACACAATCTCCTTTAAGTAGATCCGTGTCAAATGTTCCATCTTGTCAGTTTCTTTGATAGGCAGGAAATGAGCAGATTTAGTGAGTCGGTCTACGATCACCCAAATGGTATCGCAACCGCTAGGTGTTTTCGGGAGTTTGGTAATGAAATCCATGGAGATTTGCTCCCATTTCCATTCAGGGATTTCCGGTTGTTGCAGCAACCCGGAAGGTTTTTGGTGTTCGGCTTTAACCTTGGAACAAGTAAGGCACTTGCCCACATAGGTTGCGATGTCGGCTTTCATATTGGGCCACCAATACAACTCTTTGATGTCATGATACATCTTGTCAGCACCAGGGTGTATAGAGTACTTAGGCTTGTGTGCCTCGTCCATCACAAAGTCTCGTAAGTTCCCAAAATTCGGTAACCAGATTCTGTTCGAGAAGTATTTGGCCCCGTTAGCTTTGGTTTCAAATTGTTTGTCCATGCCTCGCAAGGCCTCGTTTATCAAGTTTTCTGGTTTGAGTGCTTCGAGTTGAGCGGTGAGAGTTTGATTGATGAGGTCATTGTGAATGGTCATACTGAGAGCTCGAACTCGAAGTGGTTTCACTCGTTCTTTTCGGCTTAAGGCATCAGCAACAACATTTGCCTTGCCCGGATGATAGTGAATCTCGCAATCGTAATCAGTAAGCAACTCGACCCATCGACGTTGCCTCATGTTGAGATCCTTTTGATCGAAGATATGTTGGAGACTTTTGTGGTCAGTAAAGATTGTACACTTGGTACCGTACAAGTAGTGTCTCCAGATTTTTAGAGCGAATACAACTGCCCCTAACTCTAGGTCGTGAGTTATGTAATTCTTTTCGTGGACCTTGAGTTGTCGAGAGGCGTAAGCAATAACTTTTTCTCGTTGCATCAATACGCAACCGAGTCCTTGGTGTGAGGCATCACAGTACACCACGAAGCCATCGTTACCCTCGGGTAAGGATAGGATAGGTGCACTGCAGAGTTTCTGTTTGAGCATTTGAAAAGCTGACTCTTGTACATTGGTCCAGTCGAACTTTTGTTCTTTCTGAGTCAGGGCGGTGAGAGGTTTGGCTATTTTCGAAAAATTCTCAATGAACCGCCTGTAGTATCCGGCGAGTCCTATGAATTGGCGTACTTCAGTAGGTGTAGTCGGTGCTTGCCAGCATTTGATAGTCTCGATTGTTGAAGGATCAACATGGATTCCTTGACTGTCAACCACATATCCCAGGAATTGATCGGTTTGCATCCAGAACTCACACTTAGAGAATTGGCGTATAACTCTTCGTGTTTGAGCAGCTCTAGGATGGTTTTCAGGTGTTGCGCGTGTTCTGGTTCATTGCGCGAGTAAATTAGAATGTCATCAATAAAGACAATGACAAACTTGTCAAGGTATGGTTTGCATACCCGATTCATAAGGTCCATGAATACTGCAGGTGCATTGGTTAAACCGAACGGCATCACTTGAAACTTGTAATGCCCGTAACGAGTTCGGAAGGCTGTTTTTGGAATATCTTTGTCACGAACTCACAGTTGGTGATAACCTGACCGTAGATCGACCTTGGAATAAAAACTCGACCCCTGAAGTTGGTCAAACAGGTCATCAATGCGAGGAAGTGGGTAACGGTTCTTGATAGTTAACTTGTTAAGTTCACGATAATCGATGCACATGCGAAAAGAACCGTCTTTCTTTTTCACAAACAAGACCGGAGCTCCCCAAGGTGAGGAACTTGGTCAAATAAATCCCTTGTCCAGGAGTTCCTGTAACTGAGTAGACAACTCCTGAAGTTCGGATGGGGCTAGTCGGTAAGGTGCTCGTGCCACAGGTGCTGCACCGGGCACAAGATCAATAGAAAATTCGACTTGTCTAGGTGGTGGGAGGCCAGGCAAGTCTTCACGAAAGACTTCTGGGAAATCTCGAACAATAGGCACATCCTCAAGTCGCTTCTCCTCCGACTTTTTCTCCATAACATGTGCGAGGATTGCTTGGTACCCTTTTCTCAAGTATTTTCGGGTTTTCATGCAAGAAATGATGTTCCGGCTCGTTCCACCGGTCTCCCCTTGTATGACTAAAGTTCCACCGGTGACGAGAGGGATGCGGACGATTTTCTCAAAACAAACTATTTCGGCTCCGTGCTTGGATAACCAATCCATACCGACGATGATGTCAAAGCTGCCGATCTCGATGGGTATCAAATCAATGGAAAAGAGCTCATTAGCTAAGTTTAAAGTGCAATTAGGTATCACACTGTCGGCCTTAATAAGTTTTCCGTTTGCCAATTCTACCGTGTACTTAGAATCTAAGGCTATAGGTGCAGTGTCAAGTAGGGGATAAAATTTATCAGACATAAAGCTCTTATCAGCACCGGTATCAAATAGAACAGTGGCAGTTAAGTTGTTGAGAAGGAACGTACCCGTGACCACATTAGGGTCTTGACAGGCTTCCCCTGATTTCAGCACAAAAGCTCTTCCTCGAGGGTTGTTGTTGTTCTTGTTGTTGTTGTTTTTCAGCTTGGGGCAGTCGCTCTTGAAATGTCCCGGATTTCCGCACCCAAAGCAAGTCTTCGGCGCATTACTGTTGGGGGTAGGGATGTTGGTTCGGCAATCCTTGGCTAAGTGCCCGAACCTTTTGCAATTAGTACAAGGGCAGGAACCGTCATGATGGCGGTTGCATTTGGAACAGTAAGGTTTGTTCCCGATGTACCCTTTCCTCTCTGTAGATCCCGAGGAATAAGCCTTAATAGACTCAGGCTTTTTGTTGAAGGTTTGGTTGGAGGAATTGGGACTTCCTTCCCACTTACACTTGTTGTTTGTTGTTGGGGTTGAAGTTGTGCCACGACGGACAGAGTTGGCCGTTAGTTCGTGAGCCATACGAATGGCGCTCTGAATAGTACCCGGTTTGGATGAAGTCACCAGGTCTTGAAGTTTCTTGGGGAGTCCATCTCTGTATTTCTCGATCCTCTTATACTTGGGATCGACCATGGATGGGCACAGAAGTGCCAGTTGGTGAAAACGGTTGGTGTAACCCGTGATGTCATCACCCTGCATTTTGTGGTTCGAGAACTCTACCTCCAGCTGCTTCAATTCATCTCTGGGGCAGTACTCGCCCCTCAACATCTGCTTTAACTCATCCCATGAGAGTTTGTAAGCATTTGCAATACCCACAGTCTGGGCATAGGTGTTCCACCAGGTGAGAGCGGTGTCAGAAAATGTACTGGCGGAGAACTTGACCTTGTCATTCTGTGCAGTTGCAAATAAGGAATACAGATTCGATTTTCTCGATCCAGCGTACTAGACCGATTGCTCCTTCGGTACCTGCAAAGCTCAAGGGTTTGCAGTTCTGAAAGTCTTTGTAAGAGCAGGGTTTGGGTTGTGGCCCATTGGTAGCTGTATCTTCGCTACTAGGAATAGGTGTCCGGGTAGCCAAGGCTTGGGCCACACTGCGGGCAATTAGATCCGCTATTTCGGTTTCGCTGAGGGTGACCTGGCGTCGGGGAGGCATGATGCTGAACAAGGAGAAAAAGAGAAATAAGAGATTTGTACGAATTTATGATATATCTCATGTGTATATAATGGAATATACGAGAACAGAGTGACGTGATAACCATATTTCCATATTTCATTAGATAATTAGATTAGATACAAGGCATGAGTTCTAGAGGGTTACATAATATAATGAGTACAAAAGATGCTGGGAATTGTTTCATCCGGTCGAATTACATAGGTCCTATGAAAGCATAATAGAATACAGATTCAGCCTAAGCTAATTCCGGCGTAGATTGAGTTGTGGCAGCAGTGCATTGAGGTGGTCCACAGATTCTGCGAGTCTGTTGGCCGTTCGGAGGGCATCCTCGGTTTCCCTTAGATGTGTCTCACACTGATGTAGTCTTGATTGTAAGACAGAGATTTCATTTCAGTTGCCAATCACTTGGTTGTGGACAACCTCCATGGTTTCGACTGTTTCTCCCACCTGATTCTGAAGAGTGTTCATGGTGGTAATAGTGTGATCGTGATCTTCGGAGACTTGCTCGATTCGCTCCATTGCTGTGAGTCTCAAGTTCTCGCGAGTTTCTTGGAGTTCGATATCCATCTCATGGAGTTGTTGATCGTGATGGTGCACCCTAGCGGCTAGGTCCGGTAGAGTGAGGTGAGTGGGATATGGGCTGGCTCGAGGTGAACGGGCGTCCCTCCTAGCCACCCTTGGGTTTCGTGTTCCATGTGGATAAGAGCGTGACGAACTTGGTGGTGTGTTTGCCATTCTGAGACAAAGTGTTAGAAAGAATGAGGCCTACTTATATATAACATATAATATAGCCTAGTGTGTCTAGCACAAACAAGTATCGGTCCCGTTTCTCTAGTAGCCAAAGTCAACTAGTGTATTCCCGTTCAACATCACCATTTTCAGTTCTTACATCATCTTTATTTAATTGTACATAGTTGATCAGGCTATGTTAAATTAAATTCGTATTATGTAATCCCTGAATCAGTCATACCTAATAAGGAATACTGCCTAACGGTCATAGTCTAGGCCCACTAAATGCAACCTAGTTCTCTATAACCTTAGGCTCTGATACCAATCTGTAACACCTCCAAAATCACTGTTTAGCGGAAGCAAGCTTTGGGGTGCTACTAATCAAATATCACAGCACAAAAGTAAAGCAAATGACATCTATATGCAACGTTTGTAAAATAGTTACATTTCCATACATAAAATGTTGGAAAACATAGAGTTTCTGGTTACCAAATGAAGTTCCCTAGAGTCCACGCGTATAGCTAGTATCCATTAAATGCAGTTGTAGAAATCATGCGACTCTAGCTAGTATCCTGAGGGAATCCTACTCCATCTGTGTACCTGAGATACAGAGCAAAAAAGGTCAACACGAATGTTGGTGAATCTCATAGGTTTGTAAATAATATAAGTATTTGAACACAAGATTTCATCAGTAATGCCCGCAGGCGTAAATTAGGTATTTGCAATCCCGCAATGTAAAGTAAGTAAGTTATACCGTTGCCATGAGGCTCATAATTGAAGCTTAACCCGTAAATAATAATTTGCTCCCGTGACATGCTCGTAACTGAGCAAGCATAAGTAACGAATGATAGTCGCCCGTTTATACAGAACGGTTCGTGGTAGCGCTACTACCCCGGGCGGGGAGGGTCATTTCCCTAATGGATCCATTAACTAGTGTTCACGCTTAAGTCCATAACTAACGATATATGATGGAGAGACTTCAGTAAAAGTAAGTAACTCATGCAATCCCGTATAGTAAAATAAGTTGTTCGTACTTGTGTTCAATAAAAGTAAGCAATGTATCTCACCCCGTAAGTAAAACAGTAAAAGTGGGGCTGTAAGACTCACCTGAGCCTAATAAGTACGTATGTGAAATCAACCAGGTAAAGCGGTTGTAAGTCCGTGTATCGGTTCTCAGAACCCTGCAACCTTCTGGCGTCCGAAACGCACAAAGTTGTAAGTAAACAAGTAAACGAGTTGGTGTCTTAAAAGATCACCCATGCTAGTTGTCCACTCAACTAGGACATGTCCAAGTGTTTGTTTAGTAATCCGTTTGTATTTTGAAAACAAGTATGGCCCGTTGGTGACGGTTTGTAATAATAATCCAAAAGTGTTATTATGATATGTAACGTTGTATCAGGTTTCATTATCTGTAAGTGTTTGACACTTAGTGTGAAAAGTATTTATAAGTTCCTGGATGACAGGGGTCCAGGGGCAGAGCCCCTGGCTGGGGTCGAGCTGCCAGGTCAGCTTGGAAAAATTTTATTTCTACTACATTGTTTTATTAAAAATCACATCAGGAATTTAAATTCGGGAAATTGGTCAAGTCTGGTTGCGGACTGAAATAGTGGTGCGAACTAAGTTCGCGGTGCGAGCCGAGTTCGGCTCGCAAGGCAGTAGGCTGCGAACCGAGTTGGGTTCGCAGCACCAGGTTCGGCTCGCAAGTCAATTTCGGTTCGCAGGTCAGTTTTGGTTCGTAGTTTGGCTTTGCGAGTCGAGATTTTGGTTCGCAGTTTGGGTTCGTCTCGCAGGACGAACAGATCTCGGTTCGCAGGACGAGCTGTTCGAATATTTAACTTTAAAAATGCATTTTCAAGTCGGTTTTTGGGCAAATCTTCGTTGAGTAAACGTTCTAGCATGTAAATAAGAGCTTTACAAGTAATTTAAAAGAGTTTTTAAAGCTTCTTACCAACAAAATCAAAAATCAAAGAAGATGATGATGATGATGATGATGATGATGATGATCCTCTTGCTTGTGTCTTGATGATGATGATGAACGATTATGGTGATGATGTTCTTGTTATCTCAGTTTTTAGAGAGAGATATAGAGATTTAGTAGGGAGAGGGATGAAAGAAAATAGGTGTAAGTGTGTGTTTGGTGTGAATGAGGTGGAAGTGGGGAAAGAATGGGGTTAAAAGGGGTGGGTCATGGGTCAGTCGGGGGTTGGGTTCGCGGGTCTTAGCCGACCCAACTTGGGTCTCTGGCTCGCGGGTTTGTGTTTCCAAATTTTTATATCATGAGTCGTTGTCGGTTAAATCCCGTAGTTATTTAAATGTTGTTTCGCGTTATATGTTAAAGTGTATTCGAAATACTTTTAGCTGAAGTATTTTATCAAAATACTTAATAATGAGTTATAAAAATATAACTTGAATTACTTCCTGTTGTTGGGCGCGTTTCGTGTGCTTTCGTCGCGTTCGGAGCGTTTCAAACGATACTAGATACGTGTAATATATTTTCACAATATAATAAAGCAAATAATGTTTGTTTGGTTAATTTCATATTATTTAAAAGTTTTTGTCACCAACGTCCAATTTAAATTGTATCGGACCTCGTCCGTTTGGTAAGTGTACGATTTAAACGAATCGCGTACGCGTGTAAGTAATTTCACAAAAGTCTCATATATTTAGATTAATACAAAACTAAATACGTGAAATTACAAGTAGTTTAGGCACTAATCAAAAGTCCTAATTTGGCGGGTGTTACATTCTCCCCTTGTTAAGAGAATTTCGTCCCGAAATTGAGCTCAAGTCGTATGAGTAGAGTCTGTGAACAGGTGTGGGTATTTCAGTTGCATTTGGTCTTCCCGTTCCCAAGTGAATTTAGGGCCGCGCCTCGAATTCCACCTGACCTTGACAATGGGAATACGACTCTGTTTTAAACGTTTGACCTCTCGGTCCATTATTTCCGCGGGTTCCTCGACAAAGTGAAGTTTATCATCGATTTGTATTTCGTCGAGTGGTACAATCAGTGTCTCATCAGACAGACATTTCTTCAAGTTAGAAATGTGAAAGGTAGGATGCACGCTACTAAGTTCGGTAGGTAGCTGTAGTCAATACCCCACTGGACCAACTCTCTCGAGAATTTCAAATGGTCCAATGTACCTAGGGTTCAATTTTCCTCGTTTTCCGAATCGAATGACACCTTTCCATGGTGCCACCTTAAGAAGTACCTTGTCCCCAACATGGAACTCAAGGTGTTTGCGTCTCACATCAGCATAACTTTTCTGACGATCGCATGCGGCTTTCAGCCGGTTTTGGATACCAACGATCTTCTCGGTGGTTTCATGATTGATTTCTGGACCAGTGAGTTGGGTATCCCCCACCTCAGTCCAGCAGATTGGTGATCGGCACTTACGTCCATAGAGTGCCTTGAAAGGTGCGGCCTTGATGCTAGTATGGTAACTGTTGTTGTATGAGAATTCGCACAAAGGTAAGTGATTTTCCCAGTCTTTACTGAAGTCAACTACACAAGCTCGTATCATATCCTCCAGTGTTTGTATAGTGCGTTCGCTTTGGCCATCAGTCTGTGGGTGGTAAGCAGTACTCAGGTCCAAACGAGTACCAAGAGATTTTTGTAGCGATTGCCAAAAGCGAGAAGTAAATCGAGCATCTCTATCAGAGATAATTGAGATGGGCACACCATGTCTTGACACAATCTCCTTTAAGTAGATCCGTGTCAAATGTTCCATCTTGTCAGTTTCTTTGATAGGCAGGAAATGAGCAGATTTAGTGAGTCGGTCTACGATCACCCAAATGGTATCGCAACCGCTAGGTGTTTTCGGGAGTTTGGTAATGAAATCCATGGAGATTTGCTCCCATTTCCATTCAGGGATTTCCGGTTGTTGCAGCAACCCGGAAGGTTTTTGGTGTTCGGCTTTAACCTTGGAACAAGTAAGGCACTTGCCCACATAGGTTGCGATGTCGGCTTTCATATTGGGCCACCAATACAACTCTTTGATGTCATGATACATCTTGTCAGCACCAGGGTGTAAAGAGTACTTAGGCTTGTGTGCCTCGTCCATCACAAAGTCTCGTAAGTTCCCAAAATTCGGTAACCAGATTCTGTTCGAGAAGTATTTGGCCCCGTTAGCTTTGGTTTCAAATTGTTTGTCCATGCCTCGCAAGGCCTCGTTTATCAAGTTTTCTGGTTTGAGTGCTTCGAGTTGAGCGGTGAGAGTTTGATTGATGAGGTCGTTGTGAATGGTCATACTGAGAGCTCGAACTCGAAGTGGTTTCACTCGTTCTTTTCGGCTTAAGGCATCGGCAACAACATTTGCCTTGCCCGGATGATAGTGAATCTCGCAATCGTAATCAGTAAGCAACTCGACCCATCGACGTTGCCTCATGTTGAGATCCTTTTGATCGAAGATATGTTGGAGACTTTTGTGGTCAGTAAAGATTGTACACTTGGTACCGTACAAGTAGTGTCTCCAGATTTTTAGAGCGAATACAACTGCCCCTAACTCTAGGTCGTGAGTTGTGTAATTCTTTTCGTGGACCTTGAGTTGTCGAGAGGCGTAAGCAATAACTTTTTCTCGTTGCATCAATACGCAACCGAGTCCTTGGTGTGAGGCATCATAGTACACCACGAAGCCATCGTTACCCTCGGGTAAGGATAGGATAGGTGCACTGCAGAGTTTCTGTTTGAGCATTTGAAAAGCTGACTCTTGTACATTGGTCCAGTCGAACTTTTGTTCTTTCTGAGTCAGGGCGGTGAGAGGTTTGGCTATTTTCGAAAAATTCTCAATGAACCGACTGTAGTATCCGGCGAGTCCTAAGAATTGGCGTACTTCAGTAGGTGTAGTCGGTGCTTGCCAGCATTTGATAGCCTCGATTTTTGAAGGATCAACATGGATTCCTTGACTGTCAACCACATATCCCAGGAATTGATCGGTTTGCATCCAGAACTCACACTTAGAGAATTGGCGTATAACTCTTCGTGTTTGAGCAGCTCTAGGATGGTTTTCAGGTGTTGCGCGTGTTCTGGTTCATTGCGCGAGTAAATTAGAATGTCATCAATAAAGACAATGGCAAACTTGTCAAGGTATGGTTTGCATACCCGATTCATAAGGTCCATGAATACTGCAGGTGCATTTGTTAAACCGAACGGCATCACTTGAAACTTGTAATGCCCGTAACGAGTTCGGAAGGCTTTTTTTTGGAATATCTTCGTCACGAACTCGCAGTTGGTGATAACCTGACCGTAGATCGACCTTGGAATAAAAACTCGACCCCTGAAGTTGGTCAAACAGGTCATCAATGCGAGGAAGTGGGTAACGGTTCTTGATAGTTAACTTGTTAAGTTCACGATAATCGATGCACATGCGAAAAGAACCGTCTTTCTTTTTCACAAACAAGACCGGAGCTCCCCAAGGTGAGGAACTTGGTCGAATAAATCCCTTGTCCAGGAGTTCCTGTAACTGAGTAGACAACTCCTGAAGTTCGGATGGGGCTAGTCGGTAAGGTGCTCGTGCCACAGGTGCTGCACCGGGCACAAGATCAATAGAAAATTCGACTTGTCTAGGTGGTGGGAGGCCAGGCAAGTCTTCACGAAAGACTTCTGGGAAATCTCGAACAATAGGCACATCCTCAAGTCGCTTCTCCTCCGACTTTTTCTCCATAACATGTGCGAGGATTGCTTGGTACCCTTTTCTCAAGTATTTTCGGGTTTTCATGCAAGAAATGATGTTCCGGCTCGTTCCACCGGTCTCCCCTTGTATGACTAAAGTTCCACCGGTGACGAGAGGGATGCGGACGATTTTCTCAAAACAAACTATTTTGGCTCGGTGCTTGGATTACCAATCCATACCGACGATGATGTCAAAGCTGCCGATCTCGATGGGTATCAAATCAATGGAAAAGAGCTCATTAGCTAAGTTTAAAGTGCAATTAGGTATCACACTGTCGGCCTTAATAAGTTTTCCGTTTGCCAATTCTACTGTGTACTTAGAATCTAAGGCTATAGGTGCAGTGTCAAGTAGGGGATAAAATTTATCAGACATAAAGCTCTTATCAGCACCGGTATCAACTAGAACAGTGGCAGTTAAGTTGTTGAGAAGGAACGTACCCGTGACCACATTAGGGTCTTGACAGGCTTCCCCTGATTTCAGCACAAAAGCTCTTCCTCGAGGGTTGTTGTTGTTCTTGTTGTTGTTGTTTTTCAGCTTGGGGCAGTCGCTCTTGAAATGTCCTGGATTTCCGCACCCAAAGCAAGTCTTCGGCGCATTACTGTTGGGGGTAGGGATGTTGGTTCGGCAATCCTTGGCTAAGTGCCCGAACCTTTTGCAATTAGTACAAGGGCAGGAACCGTCATGATGGCGGTTGCATTTGGAACAGTAAGGTTTGTTCCCGATGTACCCTTTTCTCTCTGTAGATCCCGAGGAATAAGCCTTAATAGACTCAGGCTTTTTGTTGAAGGTTTGGTTGGAGGAATTGGGACTTCCTTCCCACTTACACTTTTTGTTTGTTGTTGGGGTTGAAGTTGTGCCACGGCGGACAGAGTTGGCCGTTAGTTCGTGAGCCATACGAATGGCGCTCTGAATAGTACCCGGTTTGGATGAAGTCACCAGGTCTTGAAGTTTTTCGGGGAGTCCATCTATGTATTTCTCGATCCTCTTATACTTGGGATCGACCATGGATGGGCACAGAAGTGCCAGTTGGTGAAAACGGTTGGTGTAACCCGTGATGTCATCACCCTGCATTTTGTGGTTCCAGAACTCTACCTCCAGCTGCTTCAATTCATCTCTGGGGCAGTACTCGCCCCTCAACATCTGCTTTAACTCATCCCATGAGAGTTTGTAAGCATTTGCAATACCCACAGTTTGGGCATAGGTGTTCCACTAGGTGAGAGCGGTGTCAGAAAATGTACTGGCGGAGAACTTGACCTTGTCATTCTGTGCAGTTGCAAATAAGGAATACAGATTCGATTTTCTCGATCCAGCGTACTAGACCGATTGCTCCTTCGGTACCTGCAAAGCTCAAGGGTTTGCAGTTCTGAAAGTCTTTGTAAGAGCAGGGTTTGGGTTGTGGCCCATTGGTAGCTGTATCTTCGCTACTAGGAATAGGTGTCCGGGTAGCCAAGGCTTGGGCCACACTGCGGGCAATTAGATCCGCTATTTCGGTTTCGCTGAGGGTGACCTGGCGTCGGGGAGGCATGATGCTGAACAAGGAGAAAAAGAGAAATAAGAGATTTGTACGAATTTATGATATATCTCATGTGTATATGATGGAATATACGAGAACAGAGTGACGTGATAACCATATTTCCATATTTCATTAGATAATTAGATTAGATACAAGGCATGAGTTCTAGAGGGTTACATAATATAATGAGTACAAAAGATGCTGGGAATTGTTTCATCCGGTCGAATTACATAGGTCCTACGAAAGCATAATAGAATACAGATTCAGCCTAAGCTAATTCCGGCGTAGATTGAGTTGTGGCAGCAGTGCATTGAGGTGGTCCACAGATTCTGCGAGTCTGTTGGCCGTTCGGAGGGCATCCTCGGTTTCCCTTAGACGTGTCTCGCACTGATGTAGTCTTGATTGTAAGACAGAGATTTCATTTCAGTTGCCAATCACTTGGTTGTGGACAACCTCCATGGTTTCGACTGTTTCTCCCACCTGATTCTGAAGAGTGTTCATGGTGGTAATAGTGTGATCGTGATCTTCGGAGACTTGCTCGATTCGCTCCATTGCTGTGAGTCTCAAGTTCTCGCGAGTTTCTTGGAGTTCGATATCCATCTCATGGAGTTGTTGATCGTGATGGTGCACCTTAGCGGCTAGGTCCGGTAGAGTGAGGTGAGTGGGATATGGGTTGGCTCGAGGTGAACGGGCGTCCCTCCTAGCCACCCTTGGGTTTCGTGTTCCATGTGGATAAGAGCGTGACGAACTTGGTGGTGTGTTTGCCATTCTGAGACAAAGTGTTAGAAAGAATGAGGCCTACTTATATATAACATATAATATAGCCTAGTGTGTCTAGCACAAACAAGTATCGGTCCCGTTTCTCTAGTAGCCAAAGTCAACTAGTGTATTCCCGTTCAACATCACCATTTTCAGTTCTTACATCATCTTTATTTAATTGTACATAGTTGATCAGGCTATGTTAAATTAAATTCGTATGATGTAATCCCTGAATCAGTCATACCTAATAAGGAATATTGCCTAACGGTCATAGTCTAGGCCCACTAAATGCAACCTAGTTCTCTATAACCTTAGGCTCTGATACCAATCTGTAACACCTCCAAAATCACTGTTTAGCGGAAGCAAGCTTTGGGGTGCTACTAATCAAATATCACAGCACAAAAGTAAAGCAAATGACATCTATATGCAACGTTTGTAAAATAGTTACATTTCCATACATAAAATGTTGGAAAACATAGAGTTTCTGGTTACCAAATGAAGTTCCCTAGAGTCCACGCGTATAGCTAGTATCCATTAAATGCAGTTGTAGAAATCATGCGACTCTAGCTAGTATCCTGAGGGAATCCTACTCCGTCTGTGTACCTGAGATACAGAGCAAAAAAGGTCAACACGAATGTTGGTGAATCTCACAGGTTTGTAAATAATATAAGTATTTGAACACAAGATTTCATCAGTAATGCCCGCAGGCGTAAATCAGGTATTTGAAATCCCGCAATGTAAAGTAAGTAAGTTATACCGTTGCCATGAGGCTCATAATTGAAGCTTAACCCGTAAATAATAAGTTGCTCCCGTGACATGCTCGTAACTGAGCAAGCATAAGTAACGAATGATAGTCGCCCGTTTATACAGAACGGTTCGTGGTAGCGCTACTACCCCGGGCGGGGAGGGTCATTTCCCTAGGATCCATTAACTAGTGTTCGCGCTTAAGTCCATAACTAACGATATATGATGGAGAGACTTCAGTAAAAGTAAGTAACTCATGCAATCCCGTATAGTAAAATAAGTTGTTCGTACTTGTGTTCAATAAAAGTAAGCAATGTATCTCACCCCGTAAGTAAAACAGTAAAAGTGGGGCTGTAAGACTCACCTGAGCCTAGTAAGTACGTATGTGAAATCAACCAGGTAAAGCGGTTGTAAGTCCGTGTATCGGTTCTCAGAACCCTGCAACCTTCTGGTGTCCGAAACGCACAAAGTTGTAAGTAAACAAGTAAACGAGTTGGTATCTTAAAAGATCACCCATGCTAGTTGTCCACTTAACTAGGACATGTCCAAGTGTTTGTTTAGTAATCCGTTTGTATTTTGAAAACAAGTATGGCCCGTTGGTGACGGTTTGTAATAATAATCCAAAAGTGTTATTATGATATGTAACGTTGTATCAGGTTTCATTATCTGTAAGTGTTTGACACTTAGTGTGAAAAGTATTTATAAGTTCCTGGATGACGGGGGTCCAGGGGCAGAGCCCCTGGCTGGGGTCGAGCTGCCAGGTCAGCTTGGAAAAATTTTATTTCTACTACATTGTTTTATTAAAAATCACATCAGGAATTTAAATTCGGGAAATTGGTCAAGTCTGGTTGCGGACTGAAATAGTGGTGCGAACTAAGTTCGCGGTGCGAGCCGAGTTCGGCTCGCAAGGCAGTAGGCTGCGAACCGAGTTGGGTTCGCAGCACCAGGTTCGGCTCGCAAGTCAATTTCGGTTCGCAGGTCAGTTTTGGTTCGCAGTTTGGCTTTGCGAGTCGAGATTTTGGTTCGCAGTTTGGGTTCGTCTCGCAGGACGAACAGATCTCGGTTCGCAGGACGAGCTGTTCGAATATTTAACTTTAAAAATGCATTTTCAAGTCGGTTTTTGGGCAAATCTTCGTTGAGTAAACGTTCTAGCATGTAAATAAGAGCTTTACAAGTAATTTAAAAGAGTTTTTAAAGCTTCTTACCAACAAAATCAAAAATCAAAGAAGATGATGATGATGATGATGATGATGATGATGATGATCCTCTTGCTTGTGTCTTGATGATGATGATGAACGATTATGGTGATGATGTTCTTGTTATCTCAGTTTTTAGAGAGAGATATAGAGATTTAGTAGGGAGAGGGATGAAAGAAAATAGGTGTAAGTGTGTGTTTGGTGTGAATGAGGTGGAAGTGGGGAAAGAATGGGGTTAAAAGGGGTGGGTCATGGGTCAGTTGGGGGTTGGGTTCGCGGGTCTTAGCCGACCCAACTTGGGTCTCTGGCTCGCGGGTTTGTGTTTCCAAATTTTTATATCATGAGTCGTTGTCGGTTAAATCCCGTAGTTATTTAAATGTTGTTTCGCGTTATATGTTAAAGTGTATTCGAAATACTTTTAGCCGAAGTATTTTATCAAAATACTTAATAATGAGTTATAAAAATATAACTTGAATTACTTCCTGTTGTTGGGCGCGTTTCGTGTGCTTTCGTCGCGTTCGGAGCGTTTCAAACGATACTAGATACGTGTAATATATTTTCACAATATAATAAAGCAAATAATGTTTGTTTGGTTAATTTCATATTATTTAAAAGTTTTTGTCACCAACGTCCAATTTAAATTGTATCGGACCTCGTCCGTTTGGTAAGTGTACGATTTAAACGAATCGCGTACGCGTGTAAGTAATTTCACAAAAGTCTCATATATTTAGATTAATACAAAACTAAATACGTGAAATTACAAGTAGTTTAGGCACTAATCAAAAGTCCTAATTTGGCGGGTGTTACATTCTCCCCTTGTTAAGAGAATTTCGTCCCGAAATTGAGCTCAAGTCGTATGAGTAGAGTCTGTGAACAGGTGTGGGTATTTCAGTCGCATTTGGTCTTCCCGTTCCCAAGTGAATTTAGGGCCGCGCCTCGAATTCCACCTGACCTTGACAATGGGAATACGACTCTGTTTTAAACGTTTGACCTCTCGGTCCATTATTTCCGCGGGTTCCTCGACAAAGTGAAGTTTATCATCGATTTGTATTTCGTCGAGTGGTACAATCAGTGTCTCATCAGACAGACATTTCTTCAAGTTAGAAATGTGAAAGGTAGGATGCACGCTACTAAGTTCGGTAGGTAGCTGTAGTCAATACCCCACTGGACCAACTCTCTCGAGAATTTCAAATGGTCCAATGTACCTAGGGTTCAATTTTCCTCGTTTTCCGAATCGAATGACACCTTTCCATGGTGCCACCTTAAGAAGTACCTTGTCCCCAACATGGAACTCAAGGTGTTTGCGTCTCACATCAACATAACTTTTCTGACGATCGCATGCGGCTTTCAGCCGGTTTTGGATACCAACGATCTTCTCGGTGGTTTCATGAATGATTTCTGGACCAGTGAGTTGGGTATCCCCCACCTCAGTCCAGCAGATTGGTGATCGGCACTTACGTCCATAGAGTGCCTTGAAAGGTGCGGCCTTGATGCTAGTATGGTAACTGTTGTTGTATGAGAATTCGCACAAAGGCAAGTGATTTTCCCAGTCTTTACTGAAGTCAACTACACAAGCTCGTATCATATCCTCCAGTGTTTGTATAGTGCATTCACTTTGGCCATCAGTCTGTGGGTGGTAAGCAGTACTCAGGTCCAAACGAGTACCAAGAGATTTTTGTAGCGATTGCCAAAAGCGAGAAGTAAATCGAGCATCTCTATCAGAGATAATTAAGATGGGCACACCATGTCCTGACACAATCTCCTTTAAGTAGATCCGTGTCAAATGTTCCATCTTGTCAGTTTCTTTGATAGGCAGGAAATGAGCAGATTTAGTGAGTCGGTCTACGATCACCTAAATGGTATCGCCACCGCTAGGTGTTTTCGGGAGTTTGGTAATGAAATCCATGGAGATTTGCTCCCATTTCCATTCAGGGATTTCCGGTTGTTGCAGCAACCCGGAAGGTTTTTGGTGTTCGGCTTTAACCTTGGAACAAGTAAGGCACTTGCCCACATAGGTTGCAATGTCGGCTTTCATATTGGGCCACCAATACAACTCTTTGATGTCATGATACATCTTGTCAGCACCAGGGTGTATAGAGTACTTAGGCTTGTGTGCCTCGTCCATCACAAAGTCTCGTAAGTTCCCAAAATCGGTAACCAGATTCTGTTCGAGAAGTATTTGGCCCCGTTAGCTTTGGTTTCAAATTGTTTGTCCATGCCTCGCAAGGCCTAGTTTATCAAGTTTTCTGGTTTGAGTGCTTCGAGTTGAGCGGTGAGAGTTTGATTGATGAGGTCGTTGTGAATGGTCATACTAAGAGCTCGAACTCGAAGTGGTTTCACTCGTTCTTTTCGGCTTAAGGCATCGGCAATAACATTTGCCTTGCCCGGATGATAGTGAATCTCGCAATCGTAATCAGTAAGCAACTCGACCCATCGACGTTGCCTCATGTTGAGATCCTTTTGATCGAAGATATGTTGGAGACTTTTATGGTCAGTAAAGATTGTACACTTGGTACCGTACAAGTAGTGTCTCCAGATTTTTAGAGCGAATACAACTGCCCCTAACTCTAGGTCGTGAGTTGTGTAATTCTTTTCGTGGACCTTGAGTTGTCGAGAGGCGTAAGCAATAACTTTTTCTCGTTGCATCAATACGCAACCGAGTCCTTGGTGTGAGGCATCACAGTACACCACGAAGCCATCGTTACCCTCGGGTAAGGATAGGATAGGTGCACTGCAGAGTTTCTGTTTGAACATTTGAAAAGCTGACTCTTGTACATTGGTCCAGTCGAACTTTTGTTCTTTCTGAGTCAGGGCGGTGAGAGGTTTGGCTATTTTCGAAAAATTCTCAATGAACCGCCTGTAGTATCCGGCGAGTCCTAAGAATTGGCGTACTTCAGTAGGTGTAGTCGGTGCTTGCCAGCATTTGATAGCCTCGATTTTTGAAGGATCAACATGGATTCCTTGACTGTCAACCACGTATCCCAGGAATTGATCGGTTTGCATCCAGAACTCACACTTAGAGAATTGGCGTATAACTCTTCGTGTTTGAGCAGCTCTAGGATGGTTTTCAGGTGTTGCGCATGTTCTGGTTCATTGCGCGAGTAAATTAGAATGTCATCAATAAAGACAATGACAAACTTGTCAAGGTATGGTTTGCATACCCGATTCATAAGGTCCATGAATACTGCAGGTGCATTGGTTAAACCGAACGGCATCACTTGAAACTTGTAATGCCCGTAACGAGTTCGAAAGGCTGTTTTTGGAATATCTTCGTCACGAACTCGCAGTTGGTGATAACCTGACCGTAGATCGACCTTGGAATAAAAACTCGACCCCTGAAGTTGGTCAAACAGGTCATCAATGCGAGGAAGTGGGTAACGGTTCTTGATAGTTAACTTGTTAAGTTCACGATAGTCGATGCACATGCGAAAAGAACCGTCTTTCTTTTACACAAAAAGGACCGGAGCTCCCCAAGGTGAGGAACTTGGTCGAATAAATCCCTTGTCCAGGAGTTCCTGTAACTGAGTAGACAACTCCTGAAGTTCGGATGGGGCTAGTCGGTAAGGTGCTCGTGCCACAGGTGCTGCACCGGGCACAAGATCAATAGAAAATTCGACTTGTCTAGGTGGTGGGAGGCCAGGCAAGTCTTCACGAAAGACTTCTGGGAAATCTCGAACAATAGGCACATCCTCAAGTCGCTTCTCCTCCGAATTTTTCTCCATAACATGTGCGAGGATTGCTTGGTACCCTTTTCTCAAGTATTTTCGGGTTTTCATGCAAGAAATGATGTTCCGGCTCGTTCCACCGGTCTCCCCTTGTATGACTAAAGTTCCACCGGTGACGAGAGGGATGCGGACGATTTTCTCAAAACAAACTATTTTGGCTCGGTGCTTGGATTACCAATCCATACCGACGATGATGTCAAAGCTGCCGATCTCGATGGGTATCAAATCAATGGAAAAGAGCTCATTAGCTAAGTTTAAAGTGCAATTAGGTATCACACTGTCGGCCTTAATAAGTTTTCCGTTTGCCAATTCTACCGTGTACTTAGAATCTAAGGCTATAGGTGCAGTGTCAAGTAGGGGATAAAATTTATCAGACATAAAGCTCTTATCAGCACCGGTATCAAATAGAACAGTGGCAGTTAAGTTGTTGAGAAGGAACGTACCCGTGACCACATTAGGGTCTTGACGGGCTTCCCCTGATTTTAGCACAAAAGCTCTTCCTCGAGGGTTGTTGTTGTTCTTGTTGTTGTTGTTTTTCAGCTTGGGGCAGTCGCTCTTGAAATGTCCTGGATTTCCGCACCCAAAGCAAGTCTTCGGCGCATTAGTGTTGGGGGTAGGGAAGTTGGTTCGGCAATCCTTGGCTAAGTGCCCGAACCTTTTGCAATTAGTACAAGGGCAGGAACCGTCATGATGGCGGTTGCATTTGGAACAGTAAGGTTTGTTCCCGATGTACCCTTTCCTCTCTGTAGATCCCGAGGAATAAGCCTTAATAGACTCAGGATTTTTGTTGAAGGTTTGGTTGGAGGAATTGGGACTTCCTTCCCACTTACACTTGTTGTTTGTTGTTGGGGTTGAAGTTGTGCCACGGCGGACAGAGTTGGCCGTTAGTTCGTGAGCCATACGAATGGCGCTCTGAATAGTACCCGGTTTGGATGAAGTCACCAGGTCTTGAAGTTTTTCGGGGAGTCCATCTATGTATTTCTCGATCCTCTTATACTTGGGATCGACCATGGATGGGCACAGAAGTGCCAGTTGGTGAAAACGGTTGGTGTAACCCGTGATGTCATCACCCTGCATTTTGTGGTTCCAGAACTCTACCTCCAGCTGCTTCAATTCATCTCTGGGGCAGTACTCGCCCCTCAACATCTGCTTTAACTCATCCCATGAGAGTTTGTAAGCATTTGCAATACCCACAGTCTGGGCATAGGTGTTCCACCAGGTGAGAGCGGTGTCAGAAAATGTACTGGCGGAGAACTTGACCTTGTCATTCTGTGCAGTTGCAAATAAGGAATACAGATTCGATTTTCTCGATCCAGCGTACTAGACCGATTGCTCCTTCGGTCCTGCAAAGCTCAAGGGTTTGCAGTTCTGAAAGTCTTTGTAAGAGCAGGGTTTGGGTTGTGGCCCATTGGTAGCTGTATCTTCGCTACTAGGAATAGGTGTCCGGGTAGCTAAGGCTTGGGCCAAACTGCGGGCAATTAGATCCGCTATTTCGGTTTCGCTAAGGGTGACCTGGCGTCGGGGAGGCATGATGCTGAACAAGGAGAAAAAGAGAAATAAGAGATTTGTACGAATTTATGACATATCTCATGTGTATATGATGGAATATACGAGAACAGAGTGACGTGATAACCATATTTCCATATTTCATTAGATAATTAGATTAGATACAAGGCATGAGTTCTAGAGGGTTACATAATATAATGAGTACAAAAGATGCTGGGAATTGTTTCATCCGGTCGAATTACATAGGTCCTACGAAAGCATAATAGAATACAGATTCAGCCTAAGCTAATTCCGGCATAGATTGAGTTGTGGCAGCAGTGCATTGAGGTGGTCCACAGATTCTGCGAGTCTGTTGGCCATTCGGAGGGCATCCTCGGTTTCCCTTAGACGTGTCTCGCACTGATGTAGTCTTGATTGTAAGACAAAGATTTCATTTCAGTTGCCAATCACTTGGTTGTGGACAACCTCCATGCTTTCGACTGTTTCTCCCACCTGATTCTGAAGAGTGTTGATCGTGATCTTCGGAGACTTGCTCGATTCGCTCCATTGCTGTGAGTCTCAAGTTCTCGCGAGTTTCTTGGAGTTCGATATCCATCTCATGGAGTTGTTGATCGTGATGGTGCACCCTAGCGGCTAGGTCCGGTAGAGTGAGGTGAGTGGGATATGGGCTGGCTCGAGGTGAACGGGCGTCCCTCCTAGCCACCCTTGGGTTTCGTGTTCCATGTGGATAAGAGCGTGACGAACTTGATGATGATGATGATGATCCTCTTGCTTGTGTCTTGATGATGATGATGAACGATTATGGTGATGATGTTCTTGTTATCTCAGTTTTTAGAGAGAGATATAGAGATTTAGTAGGGAGAGGGATGAAAGAAAATAGGTGTAAGTGTGTGTTTGGTGTGAATGAGGTGGAAGTGGGGAAAGAATGGGGTTAAAAGGGGTGGGTCATGGGTCAGTTGGGGGTTGGGTTCGCGGGTCTTAGCCGACCCAACTTGGGTCTCTGGCTCGCGGGTTTGTGTTTCCAAATTTTTATATCATGAGTCGTTGTCGGTTAAATCCCATAGTTATTTAAATGTTGTTTCGCGTTATATGTTAAAGTGTATTCGAAATACTTTTAGCCGAAGTATTTTATCAAAATACTTAATAATGAGTTATAAAAATATAACTTGAATTACTTCCTGTTGTTGGGCGCGTTTCATGTGCTTTCGTCGCGTTCGGAGCGTTTCAAACGATACTAGATACGTGTAATATATTTTCACAATATAATAAAGCAAATAATGTTTGTTTGGTTAATTTCATATTATTTAAAAGTTTTTGTCACCAACGTCCAATTTAAATTGTATCGGACCTCGTCCGTTTGGTAAGTGTACGATTTAAACGAATCGCGTACGCGTGTAAGTAATTTCACAAAAGTCTCATATATTTAGATTAATACAAAACTAAATACGTGAAATTACAAGTAGTTTAGGCACTAATCAAAAGTCCTAATTTGGCGGGTGTTACAGGTCAGAAATCAAATATCGGTCTGTTGCCTTATTCATGCTCCCAGGAGTTAACTCCAAGATGGGTCACTAGTCCTCATCGGTCAGTGTTGGGGGACTGAGCAGCCTGATCTGATGAGACTCATGATAACCTAGTATTCAGTGACATGCGACTTAGGTGTTCCACTTAAATTGTAGGATGCTTGTGTTGAACCAAACCTTTGTTAATTTTATCAAAGGAAAGTCTCCAATCATCTTTTATAATGAACATCATCCCGAAACCTGAATATTGAAACTTCAGCAATCACAATCTCTATCTATCTACTTACCCTATCCGTAGTTTAGTATTTACTTTTCTGTATTGTAGTTAATTTAGAAAATACCAAAAACAAACCCTACCTGCTCTTTTAAACCCATCCTGTTAGCTTCTATTCTTTAAGGTATTTACTTCATTTCGATTCGCTCCGATATTAAGAACGACACCTGAGTCAAACTTACCGCTTACAACCCTTAACAAGAGCAGTAGGTAGTAATAAAACTTAGGCTTCCTAGCATTATAAATTTAAAACCCACTGATCACCTGCCTCCGACTGGAAGGTATGCAACGACAGGGAAGCGATTCCTTGACCGACCGTTGGGGCGCAATCAAACACTTATATGCAAAAATTTCGAAACATGAATTCTGGATTCGAGAGGTACAATTTTTGGGTCATATCATCTGTAATGATGGGGTTAAAGTTGATCCGTCTAAAGTTGAGGCTGTAATGAATAGGAAAGCTCCAAAGACTGCATCTGAGATAAAGAGTTTTCTTAGGTTAGTGGGTTATTACAGAAAGATTATTAAAGTTTTTTCTAAAATTGCTGGCCCGTTGACTAAATTAACTAGAAAGGATGTAAAGTTTCAGTGGGATGAACAACAGGAGGTAGCTTTCCAGACTTTGAAATAGTTTTTGTGTTAGGCTCCTGTGTTAGCATTGCCCAATGGGTCTGATGATTTTGTAGTATTATGCGATGCATCTTATGCTGGTCTAATGAGATAGAGTTATTGCTTATGCTTCTCGGCAGCTTAAGCCGCATGAAAGAAATTAACCTACCCATGATCTAGAACTTGCAGCTCTTGTATTTGCATTGAAAATATGGAGACACAATTTGTATGGCACGAAATATGTTATCTGTACAGATCATAAGAGTCTTCAATATATGTTTCGCAAAAAGAGTTGAATATGCGTCAACGACGATGGTTAGAATTAGTCAAAGATTATGATTGTGAAATCAGATTCCATCCAGGGAAAGCAAATGCGGTTGCAGACGCTTTAAGTCGTAAAGTAACTTTTGACAGAATTTATTTTATGCGACTAGAGATTTCCTCTGATTTGGTGGGTCAGATAAAAGCTGCACAGTTGGAAGCTTTGATGGATCATAATTTGAAGTCTGAAATTATGTTAAAAAGAAAAGAATTGTTACTAGATGATTCGAGGGGATTGAAGATTTTTCAGTCTCGTGTGTGGGTTCCATTGATAGGTGGTCTCCGGTACTTTGAATGAAGCTCACAAGTCCAGAATGTCTGTTCATCCAAGAAGTACAAAGGTGTATAATGATTTAAAACCATTGTATTGGTAGCCTACAATGTAGATGGATGTGGCACGGTTTGTAAGTTCTTATCATATTTGTTCCCAAGTCAAAGTTGAAAACCAGAAACCGTATGGGTCACTGAAATAGTTGGAAATTCCAAAATGGAAGTGAGAACATTTGACTATAGATTTTGTGACTAAACTTACACGTACACCCCCAGGAAATGATATGATTTGGGTTATTGTAGACAGATTGACAAAAAATGCTCATTTTCTGGCTACCAGTGAAACTGTATCTTTGAGACACTTGAAGATATGTTGCGTGCTTGTGTAATTGAGTATGGTGGTTCTGGGGATTCTCACCTGCCATTGATTGAGTTTGCTTATAATAATTCATATCATCCGAGTATTGGTATGCCTCCTTATGAGATGTTGTATGGTCGTCGTTGTAGAACACCTACCTGTTGGCTAGAGGATGGTGAGAAACAGTTTGAGGGCCCAGATATTGTACAAATTACAATGGATAAGGTAGCAGTGGCACGTGAGAAATTAAAAGCTGCATGAGACAGACAAAAACAATATGCAGATCCTCGTCGTCGACCGGTTTTATTTGCTGAAGGTGAATTTGTTTATTTGAAAGTTTCCCCTTGGAAAGGAGTTATTCGGTTTGGAAAATGAGTGAAATTGGCTCCTAGATATATCGGGCCTTTCAGAATCCGTCAAGTTGTTAATGACCAATCGGTTACACTCGATCTTCCACCTGAACTTGTTGGTATTCATGATATGTTCAATGTTTGCTATTTGAGGAAATGCAATGTTGAAGATCAGTCTCAAATCCTCCCATTACAAGATTTGCGTGTTGATCAGAATCAGAAATTAGTTGAAGAACCTGTTGACATTTTAGATAAAAAGGTGACTAAACTACGTAAGAAACAGATACCTATGGTGTTAGTCAAATGGAAACACAGTTTAGGTTCAAATCTGACATGGGAAACTGAGGAAAGAATGAAATCTAGATACCCTAAATTACTTGACCGTGATAAGATTTCGGGGAAGAAATCTTCTTAAGGAGGGGAGATTTGTAACATCCTCCCTAAGGTTCTAGTAATTTCTTAACATTAAATTGGTCATTTAAATGTGTTAGAAATAATTTGATATTATCTGTTTGATTTTGAAACTTAAGTAAATAGGTCAAATGATTTTTTGTGAATAATAAAATATTACTTGTTTTAAATTGTTATAGTTTATGGTAAAGTAAATAATAGTTTTCGCGAAATGATTTTAGGTTCCAGACAATAGGTTTAGAAGAGGATTAAAATAAAAATAAAAATGGTGCTAAGTAGGTTTTAAGGAGAGCCAATCTCCTTTCTATTACCTGACTTAAAACTTTGACACTTCCTTCATTACTCTTTGAAAAGAACTCAAGAACTTCAAGATCAAAAGAGAAACTAAACTAGGAAATCAATTACTAGTGATTTTGATTCTGTTGCATCAGATTTCATTATCATCATCATCTTGCTACTTTCAAATTGTAAGTATTGTTCTTGTTCTTTTAAGTTTATACATGACTTTGGTTAATTAGGTGGAAATTGTATGGGTTAGTAAATTGAAGCTTGAAAGCTTGTTACTTGATGATATGAATGTTATATGATACTAGTAAACCAAATTTCTGGATTGATTCTTCAACTTTTGGGTTGATTAAATTGTTAGGGTTATAAGTATATATGTATTAATAATTGATGGAAGTTGTTATTGAAGTGGTTAGTTGATTGTAACTAGATGATATATGATGTTAGTTATCATTATTGTTGGATGTATTTTGTGAATAGAAACAGAGTTGTGTTGTTCTGGGGATTGGATTCAGAGATTAGTATTAAGCTGTTGCAGGTTCCTGGTGTAGAGGAAGTACCCGGTGGGTAAACGGGTTGGGTCAAGAACCGGCGGCTAAATGAGCCACCCAGCTGCTTCTCTAAGCTTTAAAATGCAACTTGTGTCTGTTACCACGAAAACTTAATTCACTCGACTGATTTGCATTTTACCCGGCTGGTTGCTCTTCTACCTGGCGGGTAGTATGAGTACCCGACGGGTAGTATGAGTACCCGGCGGGTATTAGCTGTTTCTAGAAATTTTGAGTTTTAACTTATAAACTTTGGTGACTTTTGTATAACCTTAATAATAGTACTATATATGTTTCACATATGCTATAAAAGTGTTATATTAACCGGTTGATTGTTATATAACTGAATTAAGTTATACCTATTATGAATTGTATTAATTTAGTTAAATTTAATTGATAATTGGTATGATCATTTTAATTTGCTTGGATATTACAATTTGGAATAAGTTATATACTTATAAAATGAGTTACTAACTTATGTTTCAATTGTGTTCTCAGATCAACCGAAGACTCAATAATATAAGACTTTTGAGTTGGAGACTGTGACAGACAGGTGAGTGGATTTGGAACTCACAATCTGATTTAGTTGTGACTGTTTGGTTACAACAAGTAAACGTAGATATGATTGTTATACGGTTTAGTCTTGATTGTTAATTATGAATCTACGTGCTATCTGACCTTCGAGCATAAGTTGTTATTGAGGTCAACGTGATAGTTGGGCTATTGTTATTATGTGTTTAACACAGGGACTTTGTTCATGTGTTGTGTGTAGAACCTGTGTTAGTGATAATAACAATTAGCTATCGGTCTCTTCTATATTGGCCATACAGATGAACGGTAAGTGTTCCTTGAGGGCCACTGTAACATTAGGGTTTCCTCAAGAACAATCGATCCGCACTGATTATTAAAGTGTGTTTACTGTTATTTGATGTAAACTGGTAGTTATGCTAAGTTGAATTGTTTGTGACATATTCCTTCACTTAGCTTCGTGCTAATCCCACCATATTACTTCCTCCAGGTCATGTTTTTGAGATAAGGGCAGGTAGGAAGCTGATACTTTTGCAAGGAATGTTTGATAAACTGCGAACTCTGATATAGTTTTATGTTGAATTACATAACACCTCGTTTGTTGTATTATGGTTTAATAAATTTTAAACTATGGAGTATCAAGTTTTGAAACAGTTTATGTACATTTTATATAATGTATAGTAATGAATTATGTTTTAAATTCTATGCTTCCGAGTTAAATACATTAAATTAATGGTTTACATGTGAGGTGTGTTATAAGTGGTTATTCTAGGATGCAATGTAATGTGTGTCCAATTTTTTTAGGCGACGAAATTAAACGAGATTGATAAAGTAACAGGTCGGGTCGGTGGAAGTTATACCGGGCATTTTCTTACAAGTTACAACTTTATAAGCATTCATTTACACCTAAAAAAAATCATAAAAACAAGTAATAACATATTAACTTTATTAGATCGATCACATAAATAATCTAAATCCTACTAAAATATAGTGCAACACCCCAATATATCTATATGTCTATACTAATATATAAAGTATATTAGTGTTTTATATATAGAAATTCTTAAAAAAATTAATGAAAAGATTTAGAAATAAATTGGGTCATGGAGAGTATTTAGTATACCCCATAGCGAAAATGGATTAAAAATAGGAAAAATCACAAATTTGATCCTTTGACCAAACTAAATTAACAAAATAATTCATTGACTTTTTGTTTTAACAATCTAATCCACATTTTCGCGCTATAAAAGGCGTGAACGGCGCGACCATCAAAACCATCCATCCAAATGTTGCCATGTGTCCAAACCTGCAAAAGGCAAAAAACATGTGGGACGAAGCGCCACTCTGTCTGTGTTGTCAAATCCATCGCGCCACTCTGTATGTGTTTTCACATTCAGCGCGCCACTTTTACTATTATTGTTAATTATTATTGTTAATTATTATATTATATTTTTTTCTATTTAATTAACGTAATATTTCTTTTTTCTTTGATAACTTTTTATATACAATGTATAAAATAATTCCGAATATATATTCATGATCACTGCAATTTTATCTACATTTCGACATAAATTTTATAGTCATTTGTTACGTATCTAACAAAAGCATTTTTTAGTTAATTTCGAAACTAAAAAAATGTTTTCATTAAATACATAACATATGATGACAAAATTTATGTCGAAATGTAGATAAAATTACAGTGATCATGAATATATATTCGGAATTATTTTATACATTTTATATAAATAGTTATCAAAGAAAAACGAAATATTACGTAAATTAAATAGAAAAAATATAATATATTAAATAATAATAATAATTAATAACAATAATAGTCATTTTTCAAAACACATACGGAGTGGCTCGATGGATGTGACAACACAGACAGAGTGGAGCGTCAGGCCCACATGTTTTTTTTGCCTTTTGCAGGTTTGGACACATGGCAACATTCGGATAGATGGTTCTCACGGTCACGCCTTTCACTCCTTTTATAGCGCGAAAATGTGGATTAGATTGTTAATACAAAAAGTCAATGGATTATTTTGTTAATTGAGTTTGGTCAAAGGATAAAAAATTTGTGACTTTCCCTTAAAAACAAGACTGAAAGGTAATTAACAGCCCAAAAGCTCTGAAATCTGTTAAAACTTAGACTCTTCATTTTCTTTTCATTAGGTCAAACAGACAACCATTACCAAAATTTAACAAATCTCTATCAAATCCAAAGCTAAAATTAAGAGTTATTATAAGGTCAAAAATTCTATATACACTGTGAATCAATTTCAAATTTGAGGTCCAAATCACGGAAGAAAAATCATCTATACACTGTCATGGAAAAATAAGATGAAAAAATTCATATCACTGAAGACAAAGATGGATTAAGTGCGTTACCAGATTCATTATTAGTTGATATCCTGTGTCGATTAGACTCCACAGAAGAGGTAATCAGAACATGTAAACTTTCCAAACGATGGAGGTATGTTTGGACTCTTGTTCCTAATCTCACTTTTGACTACGATGATCTAAACAGAGGGCATCCTCCAGTTTCCAGATTCTTTTCCAATGTTGATGCTAACTTATGTCGACGTGGACAATCAAAAATCATGACATTCAAACTTTATAGTACCCGTTACGAGCCTCGGTTTCAGTCGCTGGTAAACGAATTCATTCGTTATGTTATTAACTGCAATGTGGAATACCTTGATATAAATTTATGGCCTAGTTGCTCTCAATCGTTTATATTTGATCACTTTTTTTTGGAGACCTCTTGTATTGCTCAATTGGAATTGTCTTCATGCCTATTGAATCCCACCGGTGCGATTAGTTGGACGAAACTTAAGAGTTTGCGTCTTTCATGTATGAAGTTAGATGATGAGTTGATTCAAAATGTATTATCCGGGTGCCCCGTACTGGAAAGTTTGGAATTGACAATATTTTGTGGTTATACACGGATTGATATTAGTTTCAAGAGTGTTAAGAACTTGGTGATCGGTGGATACTGTCGTGTAGATCCTCTGGATACTCTTGAAATCAATGCTCCTAATATTTTGTATCTAAAAATCTATATCGAGTACGGTTTGTCAAACCTTTCATTGCTAGATGTGTCTTCTTTACTCAATGTTTATCTAGATTATTGTTTGGGGCTAAATTTTATAGTTAGGATAAAGGATCCTGAAGTTTCTAGTTACTTTTTAAAATTATATCTAGGATCATGTATATGTTCAGGATAAAGCTAAGACTAAGGATCCTGAGATTCTATGTTTATATGATACATGTAATCAAGATCTTAGATATATCCAGGATCACACTTGGATCAAGGATTCCGATTATAGATTTAGGTATATTCAGGATACTGAGTACTATAGAAATCTCAGAAATACTTAGGATCTCACATATGTTTAGGACCCCGAATATGTTAAGTATCTTGGGATCAGATGTTACTAATGTTTATTTGTTAGTTTTTGTTCAGGATCTTGGATATTCAGGATCCCGGGTGATCAGGATCCAGGATATGTTCGGTATGCCGGGTGAAACGTCACTAATCTTTATTTGACCGTTGTGTATATTGACCAAGTCTACCAGGAGTTAAACGTGGGTCAATCATGCCTATATTTAAGGATCAAGGCTTGGAAGAGGTCATAAAACGTGTGGAATAACAAGTCAAGGTAGAAGACTGGAGGATCCCGAATATCTTAGGAGGATCCCTGATTTTTAGGATAGTTAGTTCTATTGTATTTACTATAAATAGGATGCATGTGATCGATAGGAAACACTCTAGGCTCACTCATAACACTTCACACACTCACTAAACACGATCAAACACACCTGCACTTCATCTTTTGCATCCCGTTCATCACAAAAACACTTAGTTCGAACATCATTGTGCTTTTTCTTTGTAATTATCCTGCTTTTACTTAATAAAATCAACAAAGGCAAGGATCGATTGATCCTTCACGAGGTTTTATGCTGGCGATCAACCTTGATCAAGGGCTTTCCTTGTACATCCTTGTGTCGATCGCATTTATTTTATATTTTTGTTGTTTAATTTGCATCCCATTGATCTTTTGATCATAAATTCTGCATTATCCTGATTTTATCTTACATTTATTATAAGTATACGTATTCATCTTGCTTGTGATCACATTTTTATCATAAAATTTATATTATCAATCTGTTTCATGCATATTTATTGATCGCAATCATGTTTTTTTTGCATAACTTGCCTTATCCTGAAAATATTTTGCATTTTACTTAAACTTTTGAAATAATCTTATTTACAAACACTTGTGTTCATTATTAATCATCTCTTTAACAAAGATTGAAAGTGCACTTTGCTAGGATCTAGATGACAATTGACTTACAATTGAAGGCGGAATCAATCAATTGTATATATCTATAACAAATACAAACCGAAACGAAAGTAATAAGTGAATTAACCAATGAAATACGATTGTATATTGAGTATAGAACGATTACACAGAAGCTATTTCGACAAATGGTGCTAGGGTTTCGTCAACCCTAGCCTAAAACCCGTAGGTTTCTATTTATACTAAAAACACAGCCGACATGCGTCACTTGGGTAAGTGTCGCATGTGGCCGCCTTAATGCGTCACTTATCTAAGTGTCGCTATGCGTCACTTGATCAAGTGTCGCTATGCGTCACTCAGACAAGTGTCGCCTAAACCAAAATACGAGTGTCGCATAGACAAAAACTATCTTTCTATACTTAACAAGCGACACTTAGTACAACTCGATAGACCAACTGACAGACACTAAAACATGCATCAACAAACTCCCCCGTGTCTTCAGCTTGGTCTTCAAAATCTTCAAATTCTTCAAAGGATGCTGAGTTTTCATCTCCAGCCAGCAGGAAATACACCACCAGCGTGTACTCCATTGGCAACACATATATCGATTATCTTTTGAAACTTGATCGCTTCATCTCTATCTCTTTCTTTAAACTGAATGCGATTCTGATGTAATCTTTTCATATCATATTCAGAGAGATTAATCAAACTCAACGGATCGAATACGCAAAACATATTTCTCTTTAGACCCCACGTAGACCTTTTCTTAGGTTGAACAACATCCCATGCTGTCTTTTCTTCAACCTCTGATTCTGCATTCAAGGCCCTCGAATCCGTATCTGGTTCCGATTTAGGAATGAACACAATTACTGCTTCCCCGGTAATATCATCATATTCCCAGTATTCCAATCGGTTCAAGAAGTTAAGCGGGATGATCTCCAAAGGAATCTTTTGTAGACACTTTGCTGGTGGATAAATCATCTTCACAATTGGTTGTCTTGTGATCGGATCTAGCTTCTTCTTGAATTTGTATCTCATACCCAACGTCGGTTTTATCAAATTATACTTTTTACTATTCATTTCACGACGTATGATCACCTGGAAGAAATCTGCTCGTGAATCTCGTGATCGGTTTATCAAGGGTATCTGCGCTAATCTCTGAAGCTCACACTTCGGCAAAGTACTTATTTTATAAAACTTCATATTGAAGTACTGAATGCCGTCGCTTCTCTTTATCATGAAAACAGAATTATTCTCATCGAACTTCCAACTTTTAATCAATCCCGTGTAATCAGATCTAACTTTGTAGTTTTTACACGTAACCGGTACCTCGATAATCGGTTTGAGCACTATATCCGGTTTAGTTGTAGAAGTTGATGGCTCATTTGTCTCTTTTTCTGATTCATCTTCAGACGAATCCGATTCTATAATAGGAGCATCATCATAACATTCATCACTATGTAACTGCTCCCCCTCAACTTCAACTTCATCATTTTCCTCAAAAAAATAATCCTCTGCTACTGGATCATCCATAACCTCTTCCTCAGGCCGCGAGTTATTATCATTCATCAAATTTTGCAGATATGTGAGATCAACATAAGAATAATCAACTGCAATAGGTCTTGCCTGACCTTGAACCTCCACAAAGTAATCTAAACTGATGTTTTCATTGATAGTTGAAGATGGAAGTACATTTTCTGGTTCCGGGGAAGGAGTTACATTTGTTTCTAACTCACTAGGACCTACCTCCCCCGAAACATTTGTAACTGATTCCAATTCTAACAACCTAGAGGACAAAGTAGTCACTTGAAGTTGTAGCGAATCAACCGCAGCAGCTCGAGCTTCCAACTCCCTGATCTGAGAGGCTTGAGCTTCAATTATGCGGGGAACATCACCCTGAACCCTGATCACGGCGTGATCATAAAATTCCTCGATTTGGTTCATATATACCGGGGTCGATGCCGTAATCGCATAAAAAATCCTTGATCTGCGTAGAAAGTCGATCATAGGCCTGAACGGCGCTGAATTCGCATGAGTAGACTCAAGGAATGCCGTAATATTATGTCGGGTGTTGGTACGGCGGTAATAATCCTGTAACCCGGCCATCTGTAAGCTAAAAAGACAAATAAAAATAACCGAAGACGTTAGAAAGTTGGCCCGAACACAAATAAGGTTGAAAAACAAATTTTGACTTTAGGCGTCACTTAGGTTAAGTGACGCATGGTCACTACCGTCACTTAGGAAGTGTCGTAGTGTACAGTGTTTAAAATTGAAATCAATTTGTAGCGTCACTGACTGGAAGTGTCGCTAGCAAGCGTTACTGATGTAAGTGACGTTTTGAAATTGAAGGTTTAAAGTATACGACACTTAGCTAGTGACGGGTGAAGAACATGCGACATTTAAACTAGTGTCGGTATCCTAAGTCAGTCACTTAAGAAGTGACGGTATAAGTGACGGATATACATAAGCGTCACTTAGACAGTCACTTGGGGTAGTGACGCATGAAAGGCGTCACTGGAAGTAGTGACGGTTTAAACAGGTAAAGTAAGTATAGGCGTCACTACATGAGTCACTTACGAAGTGACGCAAAATCAAGCGTCACTTGTGAAGTGACGGTATGAGTTACCAAATTACCAAAGTGCGTCACTTGAGGGAAGTGACGCAGGAAGTGTCGCAACGATGAAGATCATCGTGCACTGTTCATACCCAGATTCAAAAAATTTAGGGGTTTGCAAAAACAAAGTAACCAAGGTGTGCGTTAGGGTTGGACGAATAAAACACACCATTTATCACATCACAACATAAGCATATAATCATTTAATCGAATGATTTGCATAACGAAACCCTAACCCGTAACCCTAAATTAAAATACAGTGACAATAAGAAGATTAAAAGGTTAAAAATAGTACCACTAAGTTCGTAGGAGTAAGGAGAACAACTAGGTATGAAAAGAACACAAAGAAAAACCGTGAAGCTCGCGAATCGATCGACAAATAAAGGTGCAGTGGAAGTGACGCAGGGACAGAGCGAGTGTCGGTGTGTCAGTGCAAGTGACGGTATAGGAATTTGAAAAGTGGGGAGATTAAGTGTCGTGAGGAAGGGGTATTTATACACCGACCCTTGTATGCGTCACTCAACCCGACACTTATAACGTAACTTATCCCGGCACTGACTGCGTCACTTGAGTGAGTGACGCAATATCGTATGCGTCACTCGGAGCGTCACTTATGAAAGTGACGCACAGTTTACTAAAAGTGAAAAATTTGCGATTTCTTCGATGGTTTCGCGTTGTGATTTCGGTACTTAAAATTGAAAATGTAACTGTAACTTGGATAATAACTAAAATTACACTAACTTAGGGAAAAGAAGACATATACACTAAAATGTAAATTAACAATTATTCTTATAACTGATAC
Source organism: Pseudognaphalium luteoalbum (assembly GCA_963422505.1). Lineage (NCBI taxonomy): Eukaryota > Viridiplantae > Streptophyta > Magnoliopsida > Asterales > Asteraceae > Pseudognaphalium > Pseudognaphalium luteoalbum. Next base: position 65,736,601 of record OY730198.1, read on the forward strand.
CAAATGCAGGTATTGAGATAACGATCCGATTAGATCAGAAGGTACGGGAACCTCTTCACTCTAGCTCTTTAAATGAACCACTCATAGAATTAACACAATCTTTTTGGTGACGGAGTTGATAAAGTCTGATTAGGGATCATATCGAAATAACATGCATTTATTTGGAACAATAAGTATTATTTCAATCATCAGTATGTTTGTCCTCTTTAAATTTACTTGACATACTAAAAACACTGCTTATAAAAACTATTTCAAAAAACGATTATTAGTATATTTGTCCACTTAAACATGTTATACTTACGACTAAGAGGTATTTTATTATTATAGGTATGTTTATTTCGCTGTGGTTCCCATCATAGATATACATCTTAACTTAAAACATAGACCATGTTTTGAGTTACAGATAGAATATAAGAGAATCAATTTTAAGAATCAAGTCAGCGGTGACAGGTCTGTACTTACGTGCAACAGAGCGACATAACTTGATCCAGGTTTAAGCAAAACCAAACTTGGTCAAACCCTTTTGGCGACCTTGTAGGGTATCTTAATTTTTTAAGACTTTTCAAGTACTTTGACTTGTGTTTGCTTAATTTTAAAATATATATTAACAGAAACCAGGTCTATACTTACGTATAACAGAGGAGACTGTCAATATATACCCCCAAATGAAATCATATAAACATCGTTCACAAAAAACATGTCTAGTATAAGTCAGAAATTAAGACTTTTGTCATACATCTAATAATGGTGTGCCACTTGAAATAGACAATTATAGATTAAGCTTCTTAAGACTTCTCAAAGTGTTTTGTATAACATGCCTACTAATATATCGTATGTTGAAGATAATGTTTATAAAAACTGTTTTTAATACGTCAGATAAATCTACTGACACATCAAAGATAAACCTTAAAAAATCCATATTCATGCATGTCACCCGATGTACTATCATATCCCAAGTTGTTTACAGACACAACCTCAACGTCTTTTTAAATGTAGCAACATTGCATGTCTTTAACACTAGAAAGTATAAAGATTGACTGTTGCGTTTTTTTTTTTTTTTTTTTTTTTTTTTTTTTTTACATATCCAAGTCACAAATTACTTTTTCGTTGTAAAGAACCTAAGACCGATCATGTTGACTAATTCATCAAATCGGGCTCTAGAAAAAGCCTTAGTGAATAAGTCAGCATTTTGCTTCAGGGTGTCAATATGGACAAGGTCAATGAGGTGTTTTTCATAGCAATCCCGTATAAAGTGAAACCTAATCTCTATGTGTTTGGTTTTAGAATGTTGTACGGGATTACGTGTGATAGATATGGCAGCAGTGTTATCAATATAAATAGGAGTTAAAGTTAAGAGTAACCCGTAGTCGCGCAGTTGATGCTGAATCCAAAGGACTTGAGAGCAGCAGCTTGCAGCAGCAATGTACTCGGCCTCCGCTGTTGAAGTAGAAACCGTAGTCTGTTTTTTGCATTGCCATGACACCAAGCGGGTTCCAAGAAACTGACATCCTCCTGTGGTAGACTTCTTATTGATATTGCAGCCGCCATAATCTGAATCGGAGTAGGCAGAGAGCGTGAAGTCCTTCTCATTTGAATACCATAGACCAAGTGTAGGTCTATATTTAAGATAACCAAAAATCCGCTTCACCGCCTTCATATGAGAAACCTTTGGTCGTGCCTGATATCGTGAACAAATGGAGACAGCAAAAACAATATCAGGTCTTGAGGCAGTGAGGTACATAAGAGAACCTATCATCGAACGATAATCCTTTTCTTTGCAGTCCTCATCTTCCTCAGCAGGTCCAAGATTATGGTTGAGTTCAATAGGAGTTCCATAAGGTTTACAAGTGAGCATATCATATCGTGTCAACATGTCATGGACATATTTTGACTGATGAATATACATGCCTTTGGATGACTGCTCAACTTGCACACCTAAGAAAAAGGTAAGATCTCCCATTGCACTCATCTCGAAAGCTGATTTCATGACCTCTTCAAATTCTGTACATAGAGCCTCATTCAACGATCCAAAGATGATATCATCGACATATACTTGAACAAGTAACAAATCATCGCCTTTTCCTTTTGTGAAAAGGGTACTGTCGATGGTGCCTCGTGTAAAGCCATTGTCCACCAGATGAGTGGCCAGCCTGTCATACCATAGGCGTGGAGATTGATGAAGTCCATACAATGCCTTATTGAGTTTGTAGACATAATGTGGATGCACCGAATCTTCAAAACCTGGAGGCTGTTGAACATAAACTTCCGTATCAATTTTACCATAAAGGAAAACGCTTTTAACGTCAAGTTGCTTGACGCGAATCCCTTTAAATGATGCAAATGCTAAAAAGATACGGACGGACTCCAATCTGGCGACTGGGGCAAAAACCTCATCATAATCAAGTCCTTCAATTTGAGTATACCCTTGAACAACAAGTCTTGCTTTGTTCCTCGTGACAACTCCTCTATCATCCTTTTTGACGCGATATACCCATCGAGTGCCTTTCGGATCGGCACCTTTGGGTAAGGGAACAAGCGTCCACACTTGCAGCTTGTGAAATTGCTGCAGTTCATCTTGCATGGCCTCGACCCAGGATGGGTCTTGCAAGGCCTCCGCTACTTTCTTTGGTTCAGTTTGGGAAAGATGGCAAGAGTTGACGGTTGCCATAAATCCCAGAACCTGATTAGCTGAAGTATCCGTATCTTCAGCAGTTTGCTTCGCCTGACGTCTAGTTTGAACAGATGAATGGGGATCACCAATAATGTTTTCAACAGGATGATTCCTATGTATCCTAGTAACTGGAATAGCATCTGGCACAAGATTTAATTCCAAGTTATTCAGATCCCCTTCAGTGGCTGAAGCATCTTCGTTTTCTTCATTAGAGAAGAAGTGAGAATATTCCATATCTGCTGCATCCTCCAATGGAGGCATATTAGGATCATTCGGAGGATCCTCGGGATTAACGGGATTTGAAGCAGATGGAATAGTGGTTATTTGTGGTGAAGGTGTAGCAACAGATGCAGGAGAGGTAGTGGATGTTGAGGCAGGCATATCTGGTGTTGGAGTAGGTGAAGGAGTGGATGTTGTATCAGGTATAGGATTGGATGTAGAAGAAGAGGATGTTTGTTGAAAAACATCGAGTCCATGAAGCATGGTGATTAAGTCTTCAGTGACATCATCCTCCGGAACATTAAAAGAGCTGAAAAGATTTCCATAGTTAAAGAACCAATCCGGACCCTTTCCTTGAGGTGGTTCCGTATACCGTAGGCATTTGACCTCAAAGTGTTCCTCGATCTCGTTCGTTGATTTGTTGTATACCCGTTTGTTTGGAGAGTTGACCGAATATCCGAGAAAAATTCCTTCAACTGCTTTATCGCCAAACTTAGGGATACGATCTTTAGTAATCATAATCAGACACGGACATCCAAAGGGTTCCAGAAACTGCAGATTCGGCTTGCGATTGTTGAAAAGCTCATAGCAAGTCTTATTCTTCTTTTTAACTGAAAGAACCCGATTCAATACATAGCAAGCAGTATTTACTGCTTCAGCCCAGAAGATAATAGGTAATTTGGAATCCGCTAACATGGTGCGAGCGGTTTCAATAATTGTCCTATTCTTCCGTTCAGCAACTCCATTTTGTTGAGGTGTTCTCGGAGCACTAAATTGATGTTCAATACCTCGAGAAGCACAAAATAACTCAAGAGTTGAGTTCTTGAATTCGGTTCCGTTATCGCTCCGCAACCTCTTAACTTTTAAGTTGCACAAATTTGCCAACTTATCCAACAAATAAACTAAAATACCTGCTGTCTCATCCTTAGTTGCGAGAAAGTAGACCCACGAAAAGCGTGAGTAGTCATCTGTTACCACTAAACAATAAGAACGACCACCTATGCTCTTTGTAGACACAGGACCAAAAAGATCCATGTGCAGTAATTCTAACGGAGCATTTATGGAATTCACTACTTTAGACTTATGGGACTTCTTGTGGAGTTTACCCTTGTGGCAAGAAACACAGTCGTCTTTCAAGGCGAAAGACTGTTTCGGAACTCCACGGACCAAGTCGTTGTTGACTAGGAAATTCATTTTACGGAAATGAATGTGTCCCATACGTCTGTGCCAAAGGAGTGATTCCTTCTCTGAAGCCTTCGAAAGGAGACAAGTGTATTCGCTGGTAGTCTCCACAGTTCGCATATTCATTACATATGTGTCATTTCTTCTTGGAGCACGCATTACAACCCATTCCTCCGGAATAACGTACCCTGGCTTCAATATGACACACTCTGTTTTTGTAAACGATGTGGTATAATCCTTATCACAAACTTGTGATACACTTAACAAATTATGCTTAAGCTCGGACACATAGTTTACATTTTCAAAGCTAACCTTTCCATTGGTTAGCGTACCTCTCCCCGAAATTGTTCCTCCCGTATCTCCAGCAAAGGCAACGTGACCTCCCGCATATGGTTTAATATCCACTAAGAGAGACACATCACCCGTCATGTGTCGCGAGCAGCCACTATCCATAAACCATTCGCTATCTTTTATACGTTCTGACTGCTGCAACACATAAATATGAGGAGATTAGTGAGAAACGGTGACCCAAGCCTTTACAGACTTAGGTCGACCATGGTCATCAACAATAATCACATCAGATAAAATTTTATTTTTAAACAAATCAGATTTTAAATCTGATGTGTTATCATTGATGACATTTGAGTCTTTAATAGACTCTTTCAATTTCCAAACCTTTGAAGGTTCTAGATTTGGTTTTGAAATAGTGTTGGGCTTTGATTTTGACAAAACATTTTGCCCAACACTAACAACTTTCTTAGTATCTTGGGGAGAGCCAGAGTGATGCCTAGGTGGTGATTTAGAAAAAGAATTTCTGTATAAAGATTTCCTAGGCATATCTCTCCCATACCGCTGATGAGAAAGTTTAGGACACTCACGAATCAAATGTCCTGGTTTCTTGCAATAGAAACAAGAACGAGTCTCACGGAATTGCGAAGACGGAGGATTTACTGGAGGATGTGACACAACGTTTTTAGAACATGGACAAGCTGTACATGTTTTAGAAAGCGCTGGTCTTGGTTTAGAGGATGAGGCTAACGCTTTATTTACATGAAGTTTGTCACTTGTCACCTTTTGTTTTAAAACATTTGTTGGTGACTTTTGAGGTTTCGAAGGTAAAATCTTATTTTCACTTTTATTTTGAACCTTTATTATAGGTTCAATCTTCAATTTTTGCTTCACAGGTTTAGCCTCAACCTTCTTAAACTCAGGATATTCCTCATCAGTAATATCCTCTATCTCAACAATCTCAGCTGTATGAGACTGACTGGCAGCTTTAACAAACTGAGGCAATGGATACTCTTGCCTCTTGGTTTTCTCCGAAGTCAGTTTGTTAAGCTTGGCTTCTTTGGCCTTAATACCATATAACTTGGTATAATCGACTGAAATCTCTTCAAGTCCTTGTTTAGTAATCGAGGAACAATACTCGGCATTAGAAGGTGGTGGTACTTGGTTATAGCCAAGACCTTCCTTCTTTTTGCCAGTTATCCCTTGCTTACTGACAATCTCATTAAAGACTTGTGTTGCTGATGTTGAACCTAAGATTTTGTTTTTATGATTCTCAAACTCATTTTTCAAATCAGATGGTTCCTTATTCAACAGTTCAATTTCAACAAGATAGCTCTTAATTGCATCTTGCTGGCTAAAGACCTTTGCTTTAAAGGTTTCAGTATCTAATTTGTGAGCTTCAAGATGTTGTTCATAAAGCTTTTCATTTTCTAACAAAAAATTATTAGATTCATTAAGTTTAACAATCTTGTCCCGCATATTTTGATTGTCTTTCTGATAGACCTTAAGAGATTCAGTCAATTGAATACAAGAAACACAATTAAATGGCTCAACAGGTTCATTAGTTACCTCAGTAGTGATATGAGCCATCAGACACTGAAACTTTTCAGCTTGAGCACTCCAATCAAAAGTGGTTGGCTCAAAGACGATCAAGGCATTATCCACAGCCAACGATTTGGTTTCTTCTTTCTCAGTTGCCTTGGGAGGATCTGGCTTTGTAAAACCTGACGATGGCATCCTAGGTTTCTCACATTCCCTTGCAAAATGACCAAGGTTCTGACAGTTGTAACACCGAACCTTGCTTTTATCAAACCCAAACCCAGTCTTCCCATTTCCTTCCAAACTTTTCCGTCCTGTTCTTTGCAAAAACTTCTGAACTCTTCTGGAAATCATCGCTATGTTCCAGTTCAAATCCATCTGCTCCAAATCATCATCGTCTAGTTGAGCATAGTCCTCTTTGGTCATCTCCAAAGTAGTATTTGGTTGAGTAACCAAATCTTTGTAAGAACTAAGAAAAGCTGTATAAATCGCAGCTTGTTCTTGAATTGCAGGTGAAGATGTAACCTGTTGTTGTGATCCTTGAGTAGTACAGGTTGAACCAGACAAATAAGCTGCATGTGAAGCTCCAGCTGAATAAGGTGAAGAATTGGTATCCGATATGAAAGCCATTCCTCCATAACTTTTACCGGAATTAACTTGGCCTCCATACAGCGAAGGATTTTGTGCAAATCCAGTTGACTTGCACTCTTTCTTCTTCAGTTCCATAGCGTGGGCTTGAAGAACTCCAATTAATTGATCCAAGGTCATTCCATCCAATCCTTGACTTTCCTTCAAGAATTGGACTTTTACATCCCATGCACTTGGTAAAACATCTAGCAATTTTTTATTTATCTCAAGTGCTGTAAGACTATATCCACCCTCCGTCAACTCACTCACCAGTTGTGAGTATCGGGTAAACAGTCCAGATGTGGTCTCATTTGGTAAGGAATCAAACAGGTCGTATTGTTTCTTTATCAGTTCCAGCTTGGCTTCCTTATATTTCTGATTTCCTCCACATCTTGTCTCTATGGCCTTCCATAAATCATAGGTGGTGTCATGATGTTTAAACAGTCTCATGACATCCTTTGTCAAGCACATGCAAATAGCGGAGTGTGCTTTTCTTTCTAACTGATAGTCCTTCTTTTCTTGAGGAGTCATGGCGATAAAAGATTTAGGTGGTGGAATCTGACGATAATCTCCTTCAGCCACTGGAGCCTCATATCTTTGTTTCAAAGGACCCCATAATTCTGGACAGTGAAAATCAATGAACTGTTCAAATCTATCCCTCCAATAAACGTAGTCCATGTCTGCGGTAAAAAGAGGAGGTTTATTATTTGAACCAATATCATTACCCTGTTTCAACATTTCACGAATCCCTCTAATATCTTCCTTGTCCGCTGCCATTGAAGATATTCCTGAAAAAATATGCAAAAACAAGAACTTCGAAAAAGATTAGTCCTTAAGGCGTCACTTAGTAAGTGACGCACTGCAGTGTCGCAACGACTAGCGACACTAGGCTAGTAACGCTATCGAGTGACGGGCGAAGTGACTGATGACACTAGAAGTAAGTGTCGCTCAATCAAGCAAGTGACGCACTCAAGTGTCGTACTTGAGTGACGTATTAAACAGAGCGTCACTAAAGGAAGTGACGCTAAAAATTAAGTGACGTGCAACAGTGACGCACGTTAATGACGGTGGATTAGAGTAGACGACACTTAAGTGAAGTGTCGTATAAACCTCAAGTGACGCGTTAAGTGACGCGTTCAAGTGACGGTAAAACCCTAATGTGGAATTAATTAGTGCCGCAGGAAGTGACGCGTACAAGTGACGCTGTCGAGTGTCGCAAAACGGCTGAAAATTCCAAAACCCTAAAAAAAAATTCGAAATTTCGTAAAGAAACTCAAATTTGTCGAACCCTAATGGACGAAACCTGTGAATCTTGATGAATGTTGACTGGAATTCACCTTTGCACCTCAAAATCCGTGTTAATTCGCAATTCTTGAATCAATCCAAAACCGAAATGAATACAAAATAGCTTCTAAAACGTCAATTAAATCACCGCAAGGCTCTGATACCAGATGAAAGTGCACTTTGCTAGGATCTAGATGACAATTGACTTACAATTGAAGGCGGAATCAATCAATTGTATATATCTATAACAAATACAAACCGAAACGAAAGTAATAAGTGAATTAACCAATGAAATACGATTGTATATTGAGTATAGAACGATTACACAGAAGCTATTTCGACAAATGGTGCTAGGGTTTCGTCAACCCTAGCCTAAAACCCGTAGGTTTCTATTTATACTAAAAACACAGCCGACATGCGTCACTTGGGTAAGTGTCGCATGTGGCCGCCTTAATGCGTCACTTATCTAAGTGTCGCTATGCGTCACTTGATCAAGTGTCGCTATGCGTCACTCAGACAAGTGTCGCCTAAACCAAAATACGAGTGTCGCATAGACAAAAACTATCTTTCTATACTTAACAAGCGACACTTAGTACAACTCGATAGACCAACTGACAGACACTAAAACATGCATCAACAAAGATCAACGTTTATATAGATATAAACCACATTTTTCATTCAAAATTATTATTTACTCATATAGATAATCGTGTTTCTACGTAATTATCTTGGAAGTAACTACAAGCACCAATACCTCACTTTATAGATTTGATCACTTAATTGCCTAGGGTAATTTTTGACCAAAACAGTTTGGCGTCCACCATGGGGCAAGTGGTGCTTTTTATAATCAAATTCTTGTTAAAATACTTGTTAAATCACTTTTTTTTCAAAGGTTCTTATAAAAAATGTCGATACAAGGACAACCTACATCATCTATTGTGCAATCCTCGACATCTATGATGACTAATCTACCTCCTGCTACCCCTCCTTCATCATCACAAGGGGGACCAGAGAAAATCTAAAGGAGGATAACTTCCACAGGATCTACCTTCTCAGGATCCGGGATCACAAATCAGGATCCTGTCATTATTTCTAAAAGGAATATTGTGACTATGTTTACACAGGATAAAAAGCAACTTGGACGAGTAGAATGGAGCAACGAGATCCTGAGGAAGGATATGGAAAACTTGAGGACAAGAGCCGATATCCCTATTACTTAAGTTACTACCCTCATCCGGAGTAGGATCTCAAATTTTGACACTCCACCTTCCTTGGGATACCCGGGAGATTTTATAACCATGCAAGGGAGTACCAGGATTACGGATCCAGTGAATGCTATGGGGATCCTCACGACAAGGGATCATAGATGAAATCCAGGATCCTCATCCAGGATCCCAAATGATGGTAACATATTTACTAATTATTTTACTAAAAACACATTTGGAACTAACATTTTGCAGGATCCTGGAGTAAACCATGTTATGGCAAGAGAGTTGCAAAATTTGAAGGATATGATATCAAATATTCCTGGAGTTGCACAACCTGTACCTCAGGTCACACCAACAGCTCACAGGATCCCAAAATTTACACCTCCAATATGTGATGTTGAGATCCCAAAGGGATTTCAAAATCCTGGCATAAAGCTATATGATGGTACTACGGATCCCGAAGAAGATATAGCTAAACATCGAGAAAGGATAGAGATTCTCATCATCCTTGCAGATCTTAAGGAGGCATATTTGCGTAAAAGTTTCGGGTCCACTCTAACAGGATCCGCACTAAAGTGGTTTGGACGAGAATCCTTGAGGATCCCCAATCTGGATATGTCAACTGCTGTACGTGCTTTCAAGATGGGGGTAAAAAGAGATTCTCCATTTTATGAAGATCTTGTTATAAACCCGTGCAGGAACCTAGATGAGGTCAGAAATAGGGCTTTAAGGTTTATTAAGTTGGAAGAGGATGCTGTGATCCAGAAGAGGATAGAAACTTCATCAACTTACGAGAAACCTAACAGAAAGATGAATTTATCTCCGTTCAAGTCAAACAAGATTAAACCATATTTGAGGAACGACGATCACTGGGCTAATATGGTCAAAGAGGATGGTGAAGAGTATTCTAAGCTAACTGATTATTGTTTTTATGTTGATGCTATAGGTATCTTATGTGCTATGCAAAAACTTGGAGATAAAGTCAGATGGCCAAAAAAAAAGTTAGGGATGTTGCTTGAAAAGATAAATTCAAATGGTGTGCGTTCCATGAGGATTTTGGTCATGTCACTGAAAATTGTGTAGCTCTTAGAAATGAAATCAACCATTTGCTTAGCGAGGGATACTTAAGGGAATTGTTCAAAAAGAAAGGATCTCTGAAAGGATTCTTAGGAGGTTCGGGATCCCGGAGTTCAGGATAATTACAGGATCCTGCACACAACAAGATTCCAACCGCCTGACGCTAAGGTAGTAAATTTATATATGGTGTTTCTAACATATGTGGCACGTCTTCCTCTGCAGCTAAAAGATATGCTAAGGATTATTATACTACATCAATGAAACCTACTACCAAGCCTACGCCAGCATAGCATTTGAAGGAGCAAGCATGGGACATCTAGGAAGCAACTAAACAAGATGTCAAAGAAGTGTCGCTCAGCGTTGATGATCCCGAAGAAAAGATGATTGTAGGATCCGGTGTCTCTATGGATCTTGGGCAAGACCTTATGAAATTTCTAAGGGAAAGAAATAACATCTGCTTGGAAATAGGAAGACATGATAGATGTCGGTTGTTGCTGGCATGATTAAGGAACTAAAATTTTAAAGATGCTTGGCAAACGCGGTGGTGGAGGAGATGTGAAAAGTGGAGAGATTTCAGCAAAGTTAGATAGAAAGCCATTATTCCTATACATGGCGGTATCCTGAGATGTGGTCAGCGCCATGTTAGTTGAAGATCCTGAAGGTCAACAACTTCCTATCTATTATGTAAGTAAGATTCTACTTAGCTGAAACCAGGTAATCTCGTCTTGAAAAACTTATACTTGATATAGTTATGGCATACACGGAACTTAGGCACTATCTTGAAATACACCCCATATATGTTAAAATGAACTATCATGTTGAGTGTGTATTAGGAAAACCAGAAATATCAGATAGAATATCTAAATGGTCAGTAAAATTGAATGCCTATAATCCTATTTATGAAACTAGGAATGTAATAAAATCCTAAGCCTTAGCATATTTTATTGCTGATTTTACTAGTGACCTTCAGGAAAAAGTACATTTAGAGGTCCAACGACTAAATGAAATAAGTGATAAATGGATAGTTGTTTTGGTCAAAAATTACAATAAGCAATTAAGTGATCAAATTTAGAAAAGTGAGGTATAGTGCTTGAAATTACTATATTAGTAAACGATAATTTTAAATGAAAATTATGTACAAACACGATTATCTATATTAGTAAACGATAATTTTAAATGAAAATTATGCTTTGAATACGTTGATCCTTGTTGAATAAATGTTTTATAAAATAACTCAAAAATAGGGAGAGGATAATGCAATTTACAAATAAATAATGTGAATCAAACAAAATAAAAGTAAAATCGACACAATGATATACGAGGAAAGCCCTTGATCAAGGTTGATCGCCGACACAAAACCTCGGGAAGGATCAAATGATCCTTGCCTTTGTTAATCTTATTAGAACGAAAATAATGGATTACAAACTAAGAGCGCAAGGATGATCGGCTAAGTGATTATGTGTGTGAATCTAACTAAGTGTTAATGAAAATGAATATGAACGAGAGCTAGAACAGAGTGTTTATGTGTTTTTGCAGGTGAATATAGTGAGTGTGGGTTAACCTAATCGATCACCCATGCCTCAATTATATATTAAGAGCGTATAACAACTATTCCGAGAATCTCGGGATCCTTTGATGCAAGGTGAAGACTTCCAACGTTCCTCTTGACTTTGTTTAACACGTGCATTAGACTTCGTCTTCGTTGAATCATATCAAAGCATCGCCATGTAATCCGGAGTATATCTCATAGATGGATTCGCTTTCCAGAGTATCCTTTCACTCTAGGCTTAAAATTCTCTTTTCCTTCTTTTATCACAGAGTTCTTCGCCACCACCAAACTTTTTCATGCTCAGCCCATGCCAATGATTTGGCGTACTCTTTCTGTTATCCAGACCACCATTGATTCTCATGTCTTAGAATTAGGACTTCCAGAATTAGCTCAAACTTACCATCTTAGGACCCACGACTCACACTATTTTCTATCTAAAGTCAAACCTAACCGTTCCCATCTTGTGATACGAGCTACCCAAAATGATTCAAATTGGAAGAGCAGGTTCTTCTTCGTTGATCATAACTCTCTCTCTGATTGCAGTCAAATCCCCTCCTCCTGGTTACTCAAGGGTAGGAGATTGGTTTCTTAGGGTTTCGATAGAAATACATGATCTTTATTCTAACTTGATTTTGATAATTTCAGCTGATTTCACGGTACTAGCACCCACTGACTTGAACACCGAAGGGTATTTAAGAACATTCTTGGAAATTTCTGAGGAAGAGAGAACCTTCAAGCATCCTAATCAAATCGAAGGTGCAAGATCACAGGAACCTCAATCCTCTATGTCTGGTAAGTTAAGACAGTTTATTCAGCTTTAACTTTGATGTATCCTGACCTCATCTTCCTTATGGATCCAGCCACGTATTTCAGCTTATCAGATATTGACGACGATTCCTCTGCAATCAAGAAAGAAAAATCGACCCCTGCTGCTTCAAAATCAAAGATGCCCAACCTCCGATCTAAATCCTCTAAGAAGAGGAAAAGGGATGTGGTAGACCCTGCAACCCTTGACTCTGAATTCTCCAAGGTAATAATGTTTTTGGTTTATGTAATTAAAACCATTATCCTATTTGTCTATTTTAACCTCCAACTTTGTATAGGCTCATGAATAGATCGCCCTTTACTATCAAGAGAAAGCAAGATAATCATGTTTTTATCATAAAATTAGCATCATAATTCAATTTCATGCATTTTTATTGATCGTAATCATATTTTTGTTGCATAACTTGCATTATCCCAAAAATACTTTGCATTTTACTTAAACTTTTGAAATAATCTTATTTACAAACACTTATTTTCATTATTAATCATCTCTTTAACAAGGATCAACGTTTATATAGATATAAACCACATTTTTCATTCAAAATTATTATTTACTCATATAGATAATCGTGTTTCTACGTAATTATTTTAGAAGTAACTACACGTACCAATACCTCACTTTACAGATTTGATCACTTAATTGTCTAGGGTAATTTTTGACCAAAATAGTTTGGCGCCCACCATGGGGCAAGTGGTGCTTTTCATAATCAAATTCTTGTTAAAATCCTTTTTAAATCACTTTTTCAAAGGTTTTTGTCAAAAATGTCGACATAAGTGTTTTGGTCAAAAATTACACTAAGCAATTAAGTGATCAAATTTAGAAATGTGAGGTTGGGTGCTATAAATTACTTTCAAGATAATTACGCTTTTACACGATTATCTATATGAGTAAACGATAATTTTAAATAAAGAATTATGTTCCAAATCCTTTGATCCGTGGATCCTTGTTGAAAATGTGTTTAACAGTGAAAACAAATGTTTGTAAATAGGATTATGCCAAAAGTTTAAATAAAATGGAAAGTATTCTTAGAATAATGCAAGTTATGGATAAAAGTACGTTTACAATCAACAAAAATGCATAAAACAGAATGATAATGCACTAATTGCGATTGGAAATAAAATAAGTATGTTGATTTGTAATAAGTGTAGGATAAGATTAGGATAATGTAAGTTTTATGATCAACAGATCATTAACATGTAAATTAAATGATGAAAATATAAAATGAATGCAATTGACACGATGATATACAAGGAAAGCCCTTGATCAAGGTTGATCGCTGGCACAAAACCTCGGGAAGGATTAAATAATCCTTGCCTTTGTTAATTGTATTAAAATAAAAGAAATCGGTTACAAACTAAGAGCACAAGGATGATCGGCTACGTGATTTTACTAAGTGTTAGTGAATGTGTTTGAGAGTAATTGAGAGCAGAATATAAATGTTTTCTCAGGTGTAAATAATGATTATTCGTCCTCCTAATCGATCATCCAGGACTCATTTAAATACTAGAAACATATAACAATATTTCCGAGATCTTAGGGATCCTCCGAGGAAAGGTGAAGACCACTAACATCTCTCTTGACTTTATTTTACACGTGCAGTGGACTCCGTCTTCACACAATTGTATCAAAGCTTCTTCACATAATCCGGAGCATATCTCATTAACGTGTTTTATCCATGACCTGGTCAATACTCAAGAAAAACAAACGTGTTATACAGCACATGATCCTGAATTAATACAGATCCATGATCCTGAGCTATGTACATTCCATAATAAATATAGGATCCCTGCTTAGCTATCTCATTTGTCCATGATCTTGCATATTTACGTTAGATAAATGTATCCTGAATAGGATCCTACAGAATAAATAATAAGGATACCTCCAGAATCCTTAACTATAACTGTGATCCTGAAAGCAGAGTCATAAAATATCATTATCCTAGGATATAAATATAAAACATAAATACTTTTCGTACATGCGTGATGATACTATGGTGATAATAAGGATCCTGCGGTATTAGTCAAAAATCTGCCCACAACAATTGCCCCCGAAGTTATAACGTTTTTTCAGGATCCTTAAACGTTGTAACTTCTCAGGATAACTACCTATATCGTGTTAGGTAGTTGTATCGATTATCGAGTCCGAGTACTTATAGCAGTTCTGACGCATACCTTTCCTTATTCATCTTCTAGTTAATCCCTTCACCGACTTACTTACAGGTATCATCTCTTCCTTTCTTGCTTTTTTTTTATTTTAATTCTTCACCGAATATGTCTTTAATCGTTATCGAAGACGATACCAATCATCCTGAATTTACCATGCAAAATTTGATTTCAAATCCTGAACCTTGCACTTTCACGGATCTTGATATCGACGGACTGAAAATCAAGGGTTCGTTTCCTCCAAACACTGTCTTCAGACCCTTTGATCCTTCATCTTTGGCCGATTTTTCTTCCGACCAATGGATTTGCTTTCCAGAATACCCTTTTTCTCTAGGTTTGAAATTCCCTTTTCCACCTTTAATCACAGAATTCTTTGCAACCACCAAACTATGTTATCCCAAGCTATGCCAATGATTTGGCGCACTCTTTCCGTAATCTAGACCATATTTGATTTTCATGTCTTGGAATTAGGACTTCCAGAATTAGCTCAGACTTATCATCTTTGGACCCACGGCTCACACTACTTTCTATTCAAAGTTAAACCTCATCGTTCCCATCTCGTGATACGAGCCACACAAAATGACTCAAATTGGAAAAGCAAGTTTTTCTTTGTTGATCGTAATTCTCTACCTGATTGCAGTCAATCCCATCCTCCTAGTTACTCAAGGGTAGGAAATAATTTTTCTTTAGGGTTTCAACAAAATACAAAACCATAATCCTAACTCGATTTTATTTCAGCTGATTTCTCAGCTCTAGCACCTCCTTATTTGGATACTGAAGGAAACTTAAGAGCAATTTTAAAAATTCCAGAAGACGAAAGGACCTTCAAATATCCTGAGCAGGCTGATAGCACAGGATCCCAGAGTACTTCTATGTCTGGTAAGCTTAATTAATCCCAATATCTTCTACTTACATCAACCATTCCTAATTTATTTCCTTTTTCTGTGGAAATTTAGCCTCTTACATCAGCTTACTTGACATTGACAACGATTCTTCTGAGGATAAGGTGGAAAAATCAACCCCAGCTACAGCAAGATCCAGAATGCCTAACCTTCATTCCAAATCCTCAAGAAAAGGAAGCCTGATGATGTCCTTGATCCTGCCAATCTTGACTCCGAATTTGCCAAGGTAACAGGAATCCTTATTCTATTTATTCTCTGCTTCAAAAATAATTAACACTTTCTCATATATGTTAATCTTGTATAGACCGTTGAGCATCTTTCCAAATGCTACAATGAGAAAGCCAATGTGTTTAATGATTTGTGCAAGCTATCTTCAGTTGTGAAAAATGCACATGATAAAGATGCTGCTGAACTTGCAAAATCAAAGAAGGAGATCAAGTATCTTAAAGCTTATATATTGAAGATAACTGCCGAAGCTGATGCCAAGACTGAAGAAATTACGCGGGAGCTGACAACAAAAATAAAAAGGGATGCTACTGTTGTTATCTTTGAGGCCCGTATGAAAATGGTTGCCGAAGCCTCCAGCAAAGGTCTCGACACTTCATTCTGTCCCGTGGATACCTGGGCAACCAAGCTTGCTAAAGCCAAAGGTGAAAATCCAGGAATAGCACCCACATCAGCATCTAAGATCCCAAAAGCTACTGAAACAGCCTCCGCTAATCAAGAAGATTCGAATATGGACAAATTGGCTTCAGTTTCAGAGGTTCATCAAAGCATGGCAACAGTGGGAGAAGGCAACACATTGGGCGAGGAAGGCAAATGAATAGCCAGAGCCCAATCTTTAATTCATTCTATCGTACTTTACATTTCATGGTTTGTGGTGTAAACAAAACAATTAATTTGGGGTGAGGTTGACTTGGTCCAGTCAACCATGGTGGTGTTGAATGTGGTTTATGTTGGCCACAAAACAATTTTATTTTCTGCACGTTTGGACTCAGATTCAGGATTAATAATCCTGAAATCTTTTGTTATGAATGATATTAGGATATTATCTATGCCCTGTGTCTTCAGGATACTAAGGAGATTCCCTTAGTATACATATATCTGCTTAATATTTGCTTAGAAACAGGATCCTGAGGAGATTCCCTCAGGATACATTCAGGATAATGAGAAGATTTTCTCAATATCCATTTTGCACTACAGGTCTCAAGGATCCTTAAACGGATCTAGGATAATCTTGAATTTAGGATCCTAAGATTTCAGGATCCTAAAATATTTTGTTGATATCAATGAATCCCAATTTGTATGAAAATGTCAACAATTCACAATTTAATTGTGAAAACAATTTCTTTTAACTTCAAAAAATGTTTATGATTTTGAGAAATACATCTTATGATATTCAAGTCAAAATAATTTTGATAATTTTGAAAACGTTGGAGCTATCCAATGAAAACTTTTAATAATGTGAAAACATTATAATCTTTAGATAGTTTAAATAAACCATAAGAGTGACATGTAAATGCAATTCATTGGGTAATGTGAATACATTACAAACTGTTTGATTCTTGGGCTAAGTCATTTGAGACATGAAAATGCCTAATCAATTGAGTAATGTGAAAACATTACAAACCTTAGAGTGTCGTGAAAACGACACAAACCTTAGGTCGATACGTTTAGTGCACATCAGAATCGACAATCGTTAGCGCTTGATCTATAGGCCAATGGAAATGAAGTTTTCGGGTACCAGAGGCATCACCAATTCCCTAACCATGGCACTATAATCAAATATCGTGCGCAACTGGTGGGGCGTATAAACCTTAGAGGTGTTTATCCATTCAGAATCCTCTAAACCTTAGAGGATCGTTGGGATCCTTAACGGAGGAGAGGTAGCTAGCCTCTAATCTTCAATCAATGATCCTCAAATGCATGAACTACAACAAATACAAGATCTTGGGTAAAGGTGGGTGTTAGTTTGTCTAACACCCCTCCGATGCTTAAGTCAGTACATTATTCAATAATGATGATAATTATGAAAAACTTTTATGCATATATAAATATAATACATACATACGTATTAAATATAACAGAATTAATGAAAAGTTAAGGATCACAAAAGTACCTTTTCATGTTGAATATAAATATTCAACTTACACATGATAGAGCTTCAAATGAATAGCATTCCAGGATCTTGGAAGTAAGTCTTCATCCATATTAGCCAAACAGTATGCCCCCTTTCCAGCATCTGAATCTATTAAATATGGACCTTCCCACTTTGGTGCTAGCTTTCCTTCCGCAGGATTCTTAGTATTTTGAAATACTTTCCTTAATACCAAATCTCCTACTTGAAACATTCTTATCCTAACATTCTTGTTATAGGATCTTGAAATCCTCTGTTGATATGCGGCAATCCTGAATTTAGCACGATCCCTTAATTCATCCACAATATCTAAATCCTAAAACAATGCGTCTTTGTTTGCTTCCAAAGTCTGCATCTGGGATCTTGCCGTTGGTATTACCATTTCCGTTGGAATCATAGCCTCGGATCCAAACACCAAAGCAAAAGGGGTTTGTTTAGTTGCCTCCTTTTCTGTAGTCCTATCAGCCCACAAAACAAAAGGCAATTCTTCAGCCCATCTTCCTTTTTTAGCATCCATCCTTTTCTTAAGATTGTTGATTATGATCTTGTTGCTGGATTCTGCCTGACCATTAGCTTGAGGATGAACTGGTGTTGAAGTTATCATCTTGATTTCCCAACTTTCACAAAACTTAGTTGTTCTTTTTCCAATAAACTGAGATCCATTATCACATACTATTTCTGCTGGGATCCCAAATCTAGTGAGGATATTTCTCTTGATGAAAGATATCACATCTTTTTCTTTTACTTGAACAAATGCCTCGGCTTCTATCCATTTGGAAAAATAATCTGTCATTGCTAACATAAAGACCTTTCCACCAGGAGCTGTGGGTAATTTTCCCACAATATCCATTCCCCACTTCATAAATGGCCATGGTGAGATAATCGGATGCATCGGTTCTGCTGGTTGATGATGGATGTTCCCATGTCTTTGACAGGCATCACATTTGCGAGCAAAATCCATGGAATCCTTCTTCATAGTAGGCCAAAAGTATCCTATCCTTAAAGTTTTTGAAAATAATGCTCTGCCCCCATAATGATTTCCATAGTCTCCTTCATGTATATCTTTAAGTACTGCTTGTGCTTCAGGATCCTCAAGGCATTGCAATAATGGTCCTGCAAGTGATTTTCTATATAATATACCATTTTCAATTGTAAAACGGGATACCTTTAATCTGAATGCTTTAAGATTATTTTCATCCTTAGGGATCACATCGTGTTGTATATATTCCATGATTGGCTGCATCCATGATCCTGACTTGCCCCCAGAACCTGATGCATTCGAATTATCTCCAGACTGATGATCCTCAACATCACATACTTGTTCTTCATTGTTATCCTTATCAGCAATAGCAGGTGTTGCAATATGTATAATTGATATCTTTACATCTGGTGGTATATTTAAGCTTGATCCCAAATTGGCCAGAGCATCTGCTTCAGTATTATCCTCACGTGGTACCTGTTGAATGTCGAAGATCTCGAAGCTTACTGCAAGATCCTTAACAATCTCCAAATACAAAGCTAATCTATCTACTTTTACAGTATATGTCCCATTATAATGATTCGCAACTAACAATGAATCAACATACACATTTAAATACTTTATAACAATATCCTTAGCCAATTGTAATCCTCTTTATTTGTAGCTTGAAATTCACATCTTATGGCTTGAGGCATAATATCACCTTGAGGTGATTTTAATACAATTCCTAAACCAGTTCCTTTTATATTAGAAGCACCGTCAATATATAATGTCCATTTTTCACTTATTTGATTTAATTCGTGTACTTCTAAGTCTACTTCGTTTTGAAGATCACTAGTAAAATCAGCAATAAAATCCGCTAAGGCCTGTGATTTAATTGCATTCCTAGGTTCGTAAATCAAACTATAAGCACTTAACTAAACAGACCATTTAGCTAGGCGTCCTGACATTTTTGGTTTTCTTAATACATTTTTAATAGGATAATTAGTTTTTACATGAATCGGATGTGTTTCAAAATAGTGCCTAAGTTTGGTAGATGCCATAACTAACGCAAGTATAAGTTTTTCGAGATGAGAATACCTGGTTTCAACATCTAGTAGGCTTTTACTTACATAGTAGACTGGATGTTGTTGTCCTTCATGATCCTTTACGAGTACCGCACTTACACCACTTCTGGATACCGAGAGGTACAAGAATAACGGCTCGCCATCCTCAGTCTTCATCAATAAAGGAACTGATGATAAATAATTCTTCAATTCTTGAAATGCAGCCTCGTGTTTTTCTCCCCATTCGAATTTTTTGTTCTTCTTCAGGATATCGTAGAATTCCTTGCATCTATCTGAGGATCTTGAAATGAAACGATTCAAAGCTGCTATTCTCCCTGTCAATCTTTGTATATCCTTATGGCTTGATGGGGATTTTAAGTCTAGAATAGCTTTGATCTACTCTGGACTAGCTTCTATCCCTCTCTTGGTCACCATGTACCCTAGAAATTTTCCTGCCCCCACTCCGAAGTGACATTTCGCAGGATTAAGCTTCATGTTGTACTGATCCAGGATGTCGAAGGCCACTTTAAGATGCTGAAGATGATCCTCATTTTTCTTTGACTTTACTACCATATCATCGATATATACCTCCATTGTGCTACCCAATTGGTCTTTGAACATCATAGTGACCAGCCTTTGATATGTCGCACCTGCATTTTTAAGACCAAAAGGCATCGCAATATAACAATATATACCTGTGGGAGTTATAAAAGCTGTGTCTTCTTGATCTGATGGTTCAATCTGAATTTGTTGAAATCCTGATGAAGCATCCATGAAGGTTAGGATCTCATGTCCAGTTGTAGCATCCACCATTGAATCTATATGAGGCAATGGAAAAGGATCCTTGGGGCAGGCTTTATTGAGATCCGTATAATCCACACACACTCTCCATTTCCCATTTTTCTTTTGTACCACCACCACGTTTGCCAACCATCTTGGAAACTTTACTTCCCTTATCATGCCAGCAGCAAGTAATCTTTCAACATCTGCCTGGATAATAGCAATTCTTTCCGGCGTAAATTTTCTTCTCTTTTGTTGAATTGGCCTGTGAGTGTCCCTTGTCGTGGATCTAGATGATTGATGACAGTGATTGTAAGGCGGAATCAAACAATCACACGAATAACTCTTAATCACAAACCGAAAACAAGTAAACGAATCAAATATAAAGTTGTATTGATGATTATAACTGATTAGATTGTTTACAGGGATGTAATTTCGACAAATGGTGCTAGGGTTTCGTCAACCCTAGCCAAAAACCCGTAGGTTCTATTTATACTAAACTAAAACCGGCAGACATGCGTCACTTGGTAAGTGTCTCATGTGGCCACCTTCATGCGTCACTTACCTAAGTGTCGCTATGCGTCACTTAGACAAGTGTCGCCTAAACCAAAACTTAAGTGTCGCTAGGTACAAAATATATATTTCTATTAAACGACTAATCGACACTTTACAACTCGATAGACCAACTGAGAGATAAACTGATATGCATCAACAAACTCCCCCGTGTCTTCAGCTTGGTCTTCAAAATCTTTAAACTTCAAAACTTTAATCAACACCAACCTTCTGGGAATGTTCCTCCTGCATGGATTCCCACTTTCAAACAAATCTCGACCACCCTCATAAGCTTTGAAGCTTCCTCTAAATCAGCTTGATTATACTGAAGTTTATTCTTGTAGAGAGCTTTCAAATCTTTCTTTGTCAGATTTATCAGGCTGATCGGATCAAAAACTCGAACAGACTTTCCCACAAATTCCTTACTTGGCCATTCTCCCCATTTACCCTGTGTCTGTACCACAACAGTCTTGGTAGAATATTCAATTACAGCTTCTTGGGTGACAGGATTAAACCACCAATACTTTAAATCTCGTAAGAAATCCAGTGGTAACTCCTGTAAGGGAACAGTCTTGAGACTAGCAGCTTGTGGATAATGATATTTCACAATCGGTTGTTGAGTTCTTAGATCAATCTTTTTCTTGTAAGAATACCGAACTCCCAGCTCTGGTCTAATTCACATATATCTCTTGCTGTAGATTTCTTTTCTCAGAATTTTCTGAAAGAGAACTCCTCGAGTATCTTCAGAATGATTTACAATATTCAACTGAGCAAGACGATTAAGTTCGACCTTTGGCAATGTGCTGATATGATTGAATCTTGGCTTGAAGTATTGCACGCCATCGCTTCTCTTGATCAAAATGAGAAAGTTGTCAACATCGAATTTCCAACTTCTGATCAAACCGGTCAATTCACCTTTAACTTGATAAGTTTTGCAAATCTTCAAATCAGGTGCAATTGGTACGTACTCTACTTGTGGTTTTGAACTTCCTGAAGATGTAGACGCAGGAACTGATTCATCAGCAGGTTGTTCCATTGCAGGTTCTGCCTCATCTTCAGAAGAATCTGTTTCAATAACTGGAGCATCAAAATTGTATGCTTGAGCAGGTTGTCGAAACACTGGCTCCAGTTCACGTTCAGGCGCCGGTTCTTGATTTGGATTATCCATATACTCCTCATCCGACCCTGGAACCTCTATATCCATTTCAACATCATCAGTATCAACTGATATATCTTCTTCAGTATGTCAGAGAGAGTGACGCTAAGTGAATTTGAAAAGTGGTGGGGTTGAGTGTCGTTTGAAAGGGTATTTATACGAAAACCCTAATATGCGTCACTCAACCTGGCACTTGTAGCGTGGCTTACCCCGACACTTACAGCGTCACTAATGAAAGTGACGCAGTATCGTATGCGTCACTAGTAGCGTCACTCATGAAGTGACGCATCAGGTCACTTTTAGTGAAAAGTTTGCGATTTTATCGATCTTTGTGTTGTGATTTCGGTACTCAAATTTGAAAAGGTAACTGTAACTTGGGTAAAATCAAAAAATTAAACTAACTTAGAGAAAATATAATAACACATAAAGGAATGCAAATTTACAAATATAAAATTAACACATTCTTTTTGGTGACGGAGTTGATATAATCTGGTTAGGGATCATATCGGAATAACATGCATTTATTAGGAACAGTAAGTGTTATTTCGATCATCCGTATATTTGTCCACTTTAAATTTACTTGACATGCTAAAAACACTTTTTATAAAAATTATTTCAAAACGATTATTAGTATATTTGTCCACTTTAAACATTTTACACTCACATCTAGGAGCTAATTTTATTATTATTTGTATGTACATTTCGCTGTGGTCCCCACCATAGATATACATCTTAACTTAAGACATAGACCATGTTTCCATTTACAGAGATAATATAAGAGAATCAAGTCAGCGGTGACAGGTCTGTACTTATGTACTACAGAGCGACGTAGCTTGATTCAGGTTTAAGCAAAACCAGACTTGGTCAAACCATTTTGGCGACCTTGTTAGGTATCTTAATTTTAAAGACTTTGCAAGTACTTTGACTTGTGTTTGCTTAATTTTTAAGTATATATTAACAGAGACCAGGTCTATACTTACGTATAACAGAGGAAACTGTCAATATATACCCCCAAATGATATCAAATGAACTTCTTTCACGAAAACATGTCTAGCATAAGAAAGAAATTAAGACTTTTGTCATACATCTAACGATGTTGTACCACTTGCAATAGACAATTAATTATTAGGCTTCTTAAGAAATCTCAAAGAGTTTTGCATAACATGCCTACTAATATATCGTATGATGAAGACAATGTTTATAAAAACTGCTGTCAACACGTCATATAAATCTACTGACACATCCAAGATAAACCTTAAAATTCCATTTTGTGCATGTCACCCGATGTACTATCATATCCCAAGTTGTTTACAGACACAACTTCAACGTCTATTTTAAAATGTAGCAACGGTGCATTTCTTTAATACTAAAAAGTATAAAGAGTGGCTGTTGCGTTTTTTTTTTACACACATAAAAAGAGGTAAATTCCAAGTTACAAATTACTTTGGCTATAAAGAACCTTAAACCAATCATGTTGATTAGTTCATCAAGACGAGTACGCGAAAAAGCTTTTGTGAAAAGGTCGGCGTTCTGCTTTAAGGTGTCTATGTGGACAAGGTCTATCAGGTGTTTTTCATAACAATCCTGTATAAAGTGGAACCTAAGTTCTATGTGTTTAGTCTTAGAGTGTTGTACGGGATTGCGTGTGATAGATATAGCAACAGTGTTATCTATGTGAATAGAAGTCATAGAAAGAAGTAACCCGTAATCACGCAGTTGATGCTGAATCCATAGAACCTGAGAGCAGCAACTCGCAGCAGGAACGTACTCAGCTTCTGCAGTTGAAAGAGAAACTATAGACTGTTTCTTGCATTGCCATGAGACCAATCGAGATCCGAGGAATTGGCATCCACTAGTGGTAGATTTCTTGTCTATGCTGCAGCCGCCATGATCCGAATCTGAATAGGCAGAAAGAGCGAATGATTTCTCGTTTGAATACCATAGACCAAGATTGGGTCTATGTTTGAGATAACCAAAAATTCGCTTTACCGCCTTCATGTGAGACACCTTGGTTTTGGCTTGAAAGCGTGAGCAGACGGATACCGCAAACACAATATCCGGTCGAGAAGCAGTCAAATACATCAAAGAACCTATCATTGATCGATAGTCCTTTTCTTTGCAATCTTCCTCATCCTCAGCAAGTCTAAGATTGTGATTAAGTTCGATAGGAGTCCCATAGGTTTTACAATTGAGCAGATCATATCTAGTCAACATGTCTTTGACATATTTTGACTGATGAATATAAATACCTTTTGGAGACTGCTCAACTTGTACACCTAAAAAGAATTTGAGCTCCCCCATCGCACTCATCTCAAACTCAGATTTCATAATCTCCTCAAAATGCTTGCACATCGCCTCATTTGTAGAGCCAAAGATAATATTGTCCACATAAACCTGCACAAGTAACATATCTTCTCGATCCCCAGTCTGTTCTTTACGAATGAACAGAGTACTATCGATATTCCCTCGAACAAAACCATGCTTGATTAAGTGGGTAGTGAGCCTCTCATACCAAAGCCGCGGAGCTTGATGAAGACCATATAATGCCTTATTCAACTTGCAGACGTATTTTGGATGCTCAGGGTCTTCAAAACCTGGAGGCTATTTAACATACACATCCGTATCCACTTGTCCATATAAAAAGGTGCTTTTAACATCGAGTTGGTTAACACGAAACTCTTTGAAAGAAGCGAATGCAAGAAAATTCGAATAGACTCAAGTCTTGCCACATGAGCGAAGACTTCATCATAATCCAAGCCCTCGATTTGACTAAAACCTTGAACAACCAATCGAGCTTTATTACGAATCACTATACCCCGATCATCCATCTTATTTCGAAATACCCATCGAGTGCCGGTTAAGTGAGCACCTTTGGGTAACGGAACTATATCCCAAACGTGCAGCTTGTTGAACTTCTGCAATTCTTCTTGCATGGCCTCGACCCAGGATGGATCTTTTAAGGCCTCATCAACCTTCTTGGGTTCAATTTGGGATAAATGGCAGGAATTTATCCGAGCAACCAGATTCAACATTTCTTGATTTAGATTTTGTTTCACTTGTTGCCTTGTTTGAACCGCAACATTAGGATCACCAATAATATTATCGATGGGGTGATCCCTGTGTACACGTGTCACTGGGATTAAATCCGGTGCAAGTACTAACTCCAAATTGTTCATATCCCCTTCAGTGACGGGAACAGTGGTAGTCTCAGGAGCAGTAGAACTTTCAGGTTGCACAGGTTGTTGTAGTTCCGCATCTTCTTGATCATAAGCATTAAGGTTAGTGAAGACAGTTTCTTCTTCTTCATCTTCCTCTAAAGGAGGCATATTGGGATCATCAGGATGTTCTTTTGCATTAATCGTTCCTGAAGTCGAAGGAGCATCCGAAGGTGGGATAGTAGGAGATGGTGTGGGTGTAGTAGGTAATGATGTGGGTGTTGGAGGTGCTGGTGTGGGTGTAGGAGGTATGTCAAAAGAGTTAAACACATCCTTATTATTAAACAACCATTCCGGACCCGTTCCTTGAGGAGGATCCGTGTAACGCAGGCATTTTACCTCAAAATGCTCTTCCACTTGATGTGTTGATTTAATGTAGACTCTTTTGTTTGGAGAGTTGACTGAATAACCAAGGAAAATCCCTTAAACAGCTTTAGCTCCAAACTTCGAGACCTTTTCTTTTGGGATCATAATCAGACACGGACACCCAAATGGCTCTAGAAACTGCAGAGTTGGCTTACGGTTATTGAAAAGTTCATAACAGGTCTTGTTCTTTTTCTTAACCGTGAGCACGCGATTCAGAACATAACAAGCAGTACTGACTGCTTTTGCCCAAAATATAATAGGAAGCTTAGAATCGGCCAGCATAGTCCGAGCTGTCTCGATAATAGCCCTATTCTTACGTTCTGCAACTCCATCTTGTTGAGGAGTTCTTGGAGCACTGAACTGATGGTCAATGCCTTTAGTGGCACAATATAACTCAAGAGTTGAGTTCTTGAATTCAGTTCCATTTTCACTTCGCAGTCTCTTTACCTTTAAGTTGCACAGATTTGCCAACTTATCCAACAGATACACCAAAATATCTGGTGTTTCACTTTTCGCAGCAAGAAAGTATACCCATGAAAATCTAGAGTAGTCATCGGTGACTACTATGCAGTAAGATCTACCACCAATGCTCTTAGTGGAAATAGGAACAAAAAGATCCATATGTAAGAGCTCCAATGGTGCAGCAATGGAATTCACTACCTTCGGCTTATGGGACTTTTTGTGGAGTTTCCCTTTATGGCATGCAATGCAGTCATCTTTTAGGGCAAATGACTGTTTTGGAACTCCATTTACCAAATAATTATTTATGAGAGTTCATTTTGCGAAAATGAATGTGTCCCATCCGTCTATGCCAAAGTAGTGATTCCTTTTCCCGAAGCCTTTGACAGAAGACAAGTGTACTCATCTGTAGTCTCCACAGTTCGCATATTCATCACGTAGGTATCGTTTCTCCGTGGCGCCCTCATAAGCACCCATTCTTAAGGGATAACGAAACCTGGCTTCAGTATCACACATTCTGTCTTTGTGAAAGCAGTGGTAAAATCCTTATCACAGACTTGTGAAACGCTAAGCAAGTTGTGAGTAATTTGAGCCACATAGTTCACATTCTCAAAGCTAACTTTCCCGTTAGTTAGCGTTCCATTTCCGGTAATTGTTCCTCCAGTATCTCCAGCAAAAGCAACATGTCCTCCAGTGTGTGGTTTAACATCCGTCAAAAGAGACACATCGCCAGTCATGTGTCGCGAGCAGCCACTATCCATGAACCATTCACTATCTTTAACTCGTTCTGACTGCTGCAACACATAAAAGTAAGGAGATTAGTGAGAAACGGTGACCCAAGCCTTTACAGACTTAGGTCTACCAAGGTTATCAACAATAATCACATCGGATAGAACTTTATTTTTTAACAAATCAGAATTTTCATCTAATGTGTTATTGTTGATGACGGAAGAGTCACTAACAGACTCCTTTCATTTTCAAACTTTAGATTGTTCGGAAATTGGTTTGGGAGAAATGTCGGGCTTTTGTTTTGGCAAAGGTTTTTGCTCAACATTACTTGGCTTCTCAGCAGCCTTGGGAGAGATTGAATAATGCCTAGGTGGAGATTTTGAAAATGAATTTCTATAAACTGATGTCCTAGGCATCTCTCTCCCATAGTGCTGATGAGAAAGTTTGGGACATTCACGACATAAATGTCCTTGTCTTTTACAGTAGAAGCACGAATGATTCTCAACAAATGGTTGAGGCTGAGGACTTACCACAGGAGGTGGGGAAACATTTCTAGAACATGAACATTGCGTGCACGTCTTAGAAAATGCTTGTTTTGGTTGAGAGGTTGAAGTGGAAGGTTTATCACAAAAATCTTTTTCACGTGTAACTTTATGTAAAATCTTTACAGGTGACTGTAAAGTTTGAGGTTTTGCGTTTAAAACCTTGTCTTTTCCCTTTTTAGGTTGAACCTTAATTGCATGTTCAACCTTTAAAACCACTTTTTCGGGTTTAACTTCAACCTTCTTAAATGCAGGATATTCCTGATCAGTAATGTCCTCAATCTCAACAATCTCCTCAATACTAACTGGAGATTCACATTTAGACTTAACAAACTGAGGCGAAGGATACTCTGGCCGCTTGGTTTTCCCCTTTGCCTGTTTGTTTTGATTATTCACCTTTGACTTGACCCCATATAGCAATGCATAGTCAACAGGAATCTCTTCGGTGCCTTCCTTAACAGGCATAGCACAGTATTCAGTGGGAGGCGGGACTACAGTATAACCTAGTCCTGTCTTAGTTTTATTATCTGTCCTCTGCTTGTTAAGGATTTCATTGAAGGCAACCGTAGAAGAAGAGGAACCTAGAATCTTATTTTTATAGTTGTCATACTCAACTTTCAAATCAGAGAGTTCCTTTCTTAAAAGTTCTATTTCAGCAAGATAACTATTAATAGCATCCTGTTGACTAAAAACTTGGATTTATACCTTTGAGTGTCCTGTTTATAAGCCTCAATTTCCTTATCATACAGTTGTTCATTGGCCTTTAAGTACTTATTGGACTCATTAAGTTTTTCAACCTTTTTTCTTAAGTCTACGTTGTATTCTTGATAGCACTTTAAAGATCCAGTTAACTTAATGCATGAAATACAGTTCAAAGGCTCTTCTGGTTCATTGCGTACCTCATTAGAAATGTGAGCCATAAGACACTGTTGATACTTGTCAGCATACATGCTCCAGTCTGTGTTGGTAGGCTCAAAGACAACTAGTGCATCAGTTGTCGCTTGCTTTACTTCTTCTTTCTCTGGAGTTCTAGGAGCATCAGGCTTCGTGAAACCTGATGGAGGAACTTTGGGTTTTTCACATTCTCTAAAAAAATGTCCCAAATTCTGACAATTATAACAGCGAAACTTGCTCTTGTCAAAACCAAAACTGGTTTTGCCATCTCCTTCCAAACTCTTGCGCCCAGTTCGTTGCAAGAATTTTTGAACTCTTCTTGAGATCATGGCAATATTCCAGTTTAAATCCATTTGCTCAAGATCATCGTCATTCAATTGAGCATAATCTTCTTTAGCAAGTTCTAATGTAGAATTTGGTTGTGAAACCAAATCCTTGTTGGAGCTAAGAAAAGATGTATAGATAGTAGCCTGTTCTTGAATAGCAAGGGAAATTGGAACTTGCTGTTGTGACCCTTGTGAAGGTCCAGAAGCATAAACTGGATGATAAGCACCAGTAGGCTGCAATGGAGAGCTTGTAGCAGAAACGAAGGCCATTCCACCATAAGTCTTCCCGGTGTTGACCTTTCCACCATATAATGTCGGGTCTTGATGTAACACCCGCCAAATTAGGACTAGTAATTAGTGCCTAACTCTCTGTTAATACATGTGATTAGTTGGTTTTAGGATAATTAATGTATCCTATAATATATATTGTTGAATATATATATACGAATATGCGACTTGATTAAATCGTACAAGTTTGAAATCGAATGTGATTCGGTTCAAGTAAATACGGACGTTGGTGAACATTTTTATTAAATAATATAACATTATTTAATAAGCACTATTATACTCAAAATATTAGGTTAATAATATTTCGCACTTATTTCGTATCGTACAAACAAATCTACATGATTAAAATGTTAAACGCGCGGACAAAACGAAACAAGCTAAGCTACATTGTATAACTCAAATATTAAGTATTTAATGAAATACTTCGAGTATAATATCGGGTAAATATTCGTATTTCAAAACTTATAATTAAACGTATAAAATAGTTCTTTAACGTTTAAACAATCAAGAAAATGAACACCGCACGGAGCACGAATACACGGGGTTAAAAAGTGGAGACCCACACTTCGGTGGGCCCCCACCCTAGCCGGGCCCCCCTTCTTCCCTTCTCTTTCCTTCCTTCCTCCTCATTTCTCATTTCTCTTTCTTCCTCTCTTTTTCTCTCCAAACTTACCACCACCACTATCACTAAATCCACCCAAAAACACCATCAAACATCATTATTTCGTCACGCCCATTTGAAGAAAAGTGACCACCTCGCAACGATCTACATTTCCATCTTTCCGGAATCCTCACGCGCAAAGTTGTAAGTTTCTGACAAAACCCGCAACTCCTTGATTTTTAGTGTTTTTCAAGTTCTAGTTGTTTATTTAAGCTTGAAATGTCCAAATATGGGTTGGGTAAAAGTATCGGACCAAACGGTCGCCGGAAAACATGTTTTTGGCTCAAATTCTGGCCAACAGCTCGTTGTGTCGCAGAGGCTCCAGGCCACCTGTGACACAAGCCCTTATGTCGCTAAACCCTCACTTATGTCGCATATAGCGACACAAGTGACTATGTCGCAAAACCTAATTCCGTCGCATATAGCGACACAACATTTTATGTCGCATAAATTGCGGATGTCGCACTTAGCGACACAAGTCATTATGTCGCAGAGATTATCTGCGACACAATAGACTCGCACCTAGCGACACAAGCCTTATGTCGCACGTAGTGTCGCATGAAACAGAACCAAGAAAACACAAATTTTACTAAGTGTCGAGACCTAAAATTTTATCACTCGATTTCACCCAAATTCAAGTCCAGATGCGTTTTTCACCAAATCAATTTAGTAAGTGTCGACCCCAGCCAAGGGCTCTGCCCCTTGGACCCCACCAGGGGCTGCCGCCCCTTGGACCCCGCTACCAGGGGCGCTGCCCCCGGACCCCCATCATTAACGGGCTTCGCCCTTACCCTAGGGTCACGAGTAACGGTGTTACATCTAAACTTTCACACAAGGTGTTAAACTTGTATGACATCAAACACGAATGCGACACAACTTCTAAAACACATTGGAACTTACTTTTAGGTATAACACTTCAAAAACATCAAAATAATAATGTGGGATTATTATTACAAACAATCACCAACGGGCCGTACACATTTTCAAACACTTAAACAATCAACCAAATTGTAATCATTTGGACATTCTAGTGGACAAACAACTATAAGGTAGTCTTATTAGATGCCTTCACATGTTTATAACCATCGCGTGTCGTGGACACCCTCAGGTTACAAGTCTTTGGACTTCGATTCTTCGCTAATCAATCTCAGTTTATTTAGATAAACTCTTCAGGCTCAGGTGAGTCTCATGGCCCCTCTTTTACTGTTTTACTAGGGGTGCGATACATTACTCTGTTTTTAACACGTGAACGCAAGTACATATTTCAATATACTACATGAGTTGTTTTCAACTAACCAAATCAAAGTCCTCCGTCAGTATAGTCTGGTAATACGAAAGTAGCGTGAATATTAGTATATGGTACCATATAGGATTGACCCACCTCGTCCGGGTTAGTCGCGCTAACCTCTGCAATGGACGTACTAATATTTGGGAAAAGGAGTGTAGATTAGGCACTCGTGGAGGCACCTCTCTCGGAATTCTCTATATGGGACCCGACCCTCGAGTTAAGCTCAGACTATGCACTCATGGTTTTATACACTATCATTATCATTTGCTGGATGCAAATCAACATTTAAATCTTGCGGTTCACACACTATTATTTGATATCTAAACCTGTGAGCTCACCAGCGTTAGCTGACCCATTTTAGCATGTATCACAGGTACTCAGCAGTAGATCTGGACTGCCCATCAGGATGCATATTAGCTCGAGTCTTCATGCAAACTTCAGAGATTTCATTGCATTATTAGATTTTGTATAACTCATTATGTACTTAAATCTCTCATATTACGAATACGAGCTATGTACGGGTTTAAACTGTTGTAAACCTTTTAATATTAATATATTTTGTTAAAACGACGCATATAGAGTCGTTTGCTATATATATGTGTGCTTTGATTATTGATTAGTAACACCCAAATTATGCTTCCGCAAAACATTAAATTTGAGGGTGTTACAGATTGGTATCAGAGCCTAAGGTTATAGTGAATTAGGTTGCATTTAGTGGGCCTAGACTACGACCATTAGGCAGTATTCCCTATTAAGTATGATTAGGTTCAGTGACTACATGATATTGGTTTAATTTAACATAGCCTGATCAACTATGTACAATTAAAAGAATATGATGTGAGACCTGAAAGGAGTCATGACTGAACAGGATACACTAGTTGACTCTGACCACGAGAGAAACCAGGACTCAAACATGTCTGTGTTAGACACTTTAGGCTATTATGTGATATGTATATATACATAGTTAAGCCTCGCTCTCGCTCAATATCTTAGGCTATATTATATAGGTATTATATGAATATAGGCCTCACTCATTCTAACGCTTTGTCTCAGAATGGCAAACATACCACCCAATCCATCACACTCTCAATCCGGGTCGCAGAACCCAAGGGTAGCTAGGAGGAACGCCAGGTTACCTCGAGCTGGCCCGTATCCCACCCACTTCACTCTGCCGGCCTTGGCCGCTAGGCTGTACTGTCACGAGCAACGACTTCGCACCATGGATGTCGCTTTGCAAGAAACAACTGAAAATTAGAGACTCACAGCGCTTGAGCGTATCAACCAAGTCTCCGAGGATCACGAAAACACTGTTAGCAACATGAACATACTCCATGACCGGGTAGTGGAATCAGGAGTAGAAGTCTAGCTTTTACGACTCAGGTTGGAACAATGCGAGCAACGCCTGCAAGAGGCCGAAGAATACTCAAGGATGCTGGTACAACGACTAGCATTGGCAGAAGACAATGCCCGACAAACCAGCAGACTCGCAGTCACCGTGGATCGACTTGTCACACTAATTGAAAGGATCAACTTGCATTAGAACTAGTGTGACTGTCATCTTGTAATCTATATCTATCTATGTAGGACTCTTACTATTCGAACCGGATGTAACAATTCTCGGTACCTTTTGTACTCCCCGTATTATGTAATCTTTTGAAAACTCGTATCATGTACCAAATTTGCTTATATTCAATGAAATATAATTATCACTTTGTATCGTATAATTCCATCATATACACCTGTGATATATCATAATTTCGCACAAGAATCTCATTGTCTTTTCTTGATCTTACTCAGCAAAATGCCACCGAAGCGATTCACCTTCAGCGAAACTGAAATCGCTCAATTCATAGCCCAAAGCGTGGCTCAAGCTATGGCTACCCGACAACCCAGTTAGGGAAGCGAAGACACAGATGCCAACGGGTCTCAATCCAAACTTTGTTCATACAAGGACTTTCTGAGCTGCAAACCCTTGAGTTTCAAGGGAACTGAATGAGCCATCGGACTGATCAGATGGTTCGAGAAAATGGAATCCGTCTTCCACATCAGCAAGTGTGCGAAAGAGGATAGAGTCAAATACTCCACCTGCACCCTCGAAGATGGTGCCCTCTCATGGTGGAATTCATATGCCCAGTCCGTGGGTATTGATACCGCCTACGTACTCCCTTGGGAGGAACTGAAGACAATGCTTACTGCTAAGTATTGCCCCATCGAACAACTCCAAAAGCTGGAGGAAGAGTTCTGGCACCTAAAGGTACAAGGGACTGACATTGACGGATACACTGTCAGGTTTCAACAGCTTTCCATCCTTCGCCCAGCAATGGTGAGCACCGAACCCGATAAGATCCGAAGGTACATTCGCGGTCTTCCGGAACCCGTCCGAGGGAACGTCGCCTCCTCAAACCAGACCGCCATTGATGGTGCTATCAGATTGGCCAATGAACTCATGGCCATGAACGAGGACCCAGAACCACCCACTTCTTCCTCCAACCATCTCAAAAGAAAGTGTTCTGACAACCACAACAACTCCCAAAACAAGAAACCCGACACCATCAAGGCCTACAATTCAACCACCGACACCAGACGGGGTTACACAGGGAACAAGCCCTACTGTTCCAAGTGCAACCGCCACCATGAGGGCTCTTGCGGTCCCAATTGCAATAACTGCAAGAGGCATGGCCACCTCACCAAGGACTGTAGGTCCACAGCCAACAACAACAACTCCAGCAACAACACTAGACCACACCGAGCCTGCTATGAATGCGGGAACCCTGGGCACTTTAGGAATGACTGCCCGAAACTGAAGAACAAGGCCAACAACAACAACAACAATGCTATAGGTAGAGCCTTCGTACTCAATTCTGGGGACGCCCGCCAGGACCCGAATGTGGTCACGGGTACGTTCCTCCTCAACAACTTAACTGCTTCTGTTCTATTTGATACTGGTGCCGATAGAAGCTTTATTTCTGATGAGTTTTATCCCCTACTTGGCATCGCCCCTGTTGCACTAGATGTTAAGTACATTGTAGAGCTAGCGAATGGTAAACTCATAGAAACCGATAGTGTGATACCTAATTGCACTTTGAACTTAGCCAACGAAACCTTTTCGATAGATCTTATGCCTGTTGAAATTGGAAGTTTCGACGTCATCATTGGTATGGATTGGTTGTCCAAACACCGAGCCGAAATTGTCTGTTATGACAAGATCGTCCGCATACCTCTCGCCGTCGGTAGAACCTTGATCATACAGGGGGAGACCGGTGTGACGAGACTAAATATCATATCTTGTCTGAAAACCCGAAAATTTCTCAGAAAGGGTTATCCTGCAATCCTCGCGCACGTCACAGAGAAAAAGTCGGAGGAGAAGCGACCTGAGGATGTGCCAATCATTAGAGACTTTCACGAAGTCTTTCTGGAAGAACTACCTGGTTTACCTCCACATAGACAGATTGAGTTCTCGATCGATCTTGTGCCGGGTGCCGCACCGGTAGCCCGAGCACCCTACCGCCTAGCTCCATCCGAACTTCAGGAGCTGTCCACCCAGTTACAGGAACTCCTGGACAGAGGATTTATTAGACCGAGTTCTTCACCTTGGGGAGCTCCGGTCTTATTTGTTAAAAAGAAAGACGGTTCTTTCCGAATGTGTATCGACTACCGAGAGTTGAACAAGCTAACCGTCAAGAACCGGTATCCAATTTCTCGCATCGATGACCTGTTTGACCAACTACAAGGGCCGAGTATTTATTTAAAGATCGATCTTCGGTCAGGTTATCATCAACTTCGAGTTCGCGACACCGACATCCCGAAAACTGCTTTCCGAACTCGTTACGAGCATTATGAATTTCAGATGATGTCCTTCGGGTTAACAAACGCACCGGCTGTATTCATGGACCTTATTAATCGGGTGTACAAACCCTACCTCGACAAGTTTGTCATTGTCTTTATCGATGACATCCTCATCTATTCGCGTAACGAACAAGAACATGCGCAACACCTCAAAACCATTCTAGAACTGCTCAAACACGATGAATTATATGCCAAATTCTCCAACTGTGAGTTCTGGATACAATCCGTTCAATTCCTTGGACATGTTGTGAATAGTCAAGGAATTCACGTAGACCCATCAAAAATCGAGGCTATCAAAGACTGGCAAGCGCCAACTACTCCAACCGAAGTACGCCAATTTTTGAGATTGGCCGGGTATTATCGTCGTTTTATCGAAAATTTCTCCAAAATAGCTCAACCACTTACGACACTGACTCAAAAGGAAAAGAAGTTCGATTGGACTGATAAACAAGAGTCAGCATTTCAGCTATTAAAACTCAAGCTTTGCAGTGCTCCTATTTTATCCTTACCCGAAGGCACCGACGACTTCGTGGTATACTGCAATGCTTCCCACCAAGGTCTCGGTTGCGTGTTGATGCAACGAGACAAGGTCATTGCTTACGCTTCTCGACAACTCAAAGTTCATGAGAAGAACTACACGACTCACGACCTCGAGCTAGGGGCCGTGGTGTTCGCTCTCAAAATCTAGAGACACTACCTTTATGGTACCCGAAGTACCGTTTTCACCGATCATAAAATTCTCCAACACATCTTCGATCAAAAAGACCTTAATATGCGACAGCGTTGCTGGGTCGAGTTGCTCACCGATTATGACTGCGAAATCAAATACCACCCAGGCAAGGCAAATGTGGTTGCCGATGCCCTCAGTCGGAAGGAACGACTGAAACCACTTCGAGTTCGAGCCCTCAGTATAACCATTCATAATGATCTCACCATTCAGATTCACACCACTCAACTCGAAGCTTTGAAACCCGAAATTGTCAAAAGTGAAGCCTTATGAGACATCGATAAACAATTCGAAATCAAACCTAACAGCGTTAGGTACTTCTCAAATCGAATCTGGTTGCCTAGTTTTGGGAACCTGCGAGACTTGGTGATGGATGAAGCTCACAAGTCCAAATATTCTATCCATCCTGGATCCGACAAAATGTATCACAGCATCAAGGAATTCTATTGGTGGCCGAACATGAAAGCCGAAATCGCCACCTATGTCAGCAAGTGCCTTACTTGCTCGAAAGTCAAAACCGAACATCAAAAACCTTCTGGTTTACTTCAACAACCCAGCATTCCTGAATGGAAATGGGAACAAATCGCCATGGATTTCATAACCAAACTACCGAAGTCATCGAGCGGTTGCGATACCATTTGGGTGATCGTCGATCGTCTCACCAAATCTGCTCATTTCCTGGCGATCAAGGAAAACGATAAAATGGAACGCCTCTCACAAATCTACATTAAAGAAATTGTTTCTCGACACGGTATCCCAACCTCGATTATCTCTGACAGGGCGCTCGCTTCACATCTCACTTTTGGCAATCACTTCAAAAATCGTTGGGTACCCGGCTTGATATGAGTACCGCATTCCATCCTCAAACCGATGGCCAAAGTGAACAAACTATTCAGACACTGGAAGACATGCTACGCGCTTGCGTAGTTGACTTCGGTGCAAAGTGGGAAAGACACCTGCCATTGTGCGAGTTTTCCAACAATAACAGTTACCACACCAGCATTAAGGCTGCACCATTCGAGGCACTGTACGGTCGTAAGTGCCAATCACCGATCTGTTGGACCGAAGTGGGAGACAGTCAACTCACTAGTCCTGAACTCATACACGCAACCACTGAGAAAATCTTCGAAATCCAAAACCGACTCAAAGCCGCGCATGATCGTCAGAAAAGTTACGCTGACGTAAGACGCAAACCACTCGAGTTCCAGGTTGAGGATCGAGTACTCCTGAAAGTATCACCTTGGAAAGGCGTAATCCGATTCGGGAAACGCGGGAAATTAAATCCCAGGTACATTGGGCCTTTTGAAATCCTCGAAAGGATTGGTCCAGTGGCATATCGATTGCAGCTGCCATCCGAACTCAGCAGCGTGCATCCCACTTTTCACATTTCTAACTTGAAGAAATGTCTGTCAGACGAGACACTTATCATTCCACTCGATGAAATTCGAGTTGACGACAAGCTTCATTTTGTTGAAGAACCCGCAGAAATCATGGACCGTGAGGTCAAACAACTTAAACAAAGTCGTATTCCCATCGTTAAGGTCAAGTGGAATTCACGGCGTGTTCCAGAATTCACATGGGAACGGGAAGACCAAATGCGACTCAAGTATCCTCAGTTATTCGCTAAATCTACATCAAACGCTACATCGAGCTAAATTTCGGGATGAAATTCTCCTAACAGGGGGAGAATGTAACACCCGCCAAATTAGGACTAGTAATTAGTGTCTAACTCTTTGTTAATACATGAGATTAGTTGGTTTTAGGCTAATTAATGTATCCTATTATATATATTGATGAATATATATATATATATATATATATATACGAATACGCGACTTGATTAAATCGTACAAGTTTCAAATCGAATGTGATTCGGTTCAAGTAAATACGGATGTTGGTGAACATTTTTATTAAATAATATAACATTATTTAATAAGCACTATTATACTCAAAATATTAGGTTAATAATATTTCGCACTTATTTCGTATCGTACAAACAAATCTACACGATTAAAATGTTAAACGCGAGGACAAAACGAAACAAGCTAAGCTACATTGTATAACTCAAATATTAAGTATTTAATGAAATACTTCGAGTATAATATCGGGTAAATATTCGTATTTCAAAACTTATAATTAAACGTATAAAATAGTTCTTTAACGTTTAAACAATCAAGAAAATGAACACCGCACGGAGCACGAATACACGGGGTTAAAAAGTGGAGACCCACACTTCGGTGGGCCCCCACCCTAGCCGGCCCCCCCTTCTTCCCTTCTCTTTCCTTCCTTCCTCCTCATTTCTCATTTCTCTTTCTTCCTCTCTTTTTCTCTCCAAACTTACCACCACCACTATCACTAAATCCACCCAAAAACACCATCAAACATCATTATTTCGTCATGCCCATTTGGAGAAAAGTGACCACCTCGCAACGATCTACATTTCCATCTTTCCGGAATCCTCACGCGCAAAGTTGTAAGTTTCCGACAAAACCTGCAACTCCATGATTTTTAGTGTTTTTCAAGTTCTAGTTGTTTATTTAAGCTTGAAATGTCCAACTATGGGTTGGGTAAAAGTATCGGACCAAATTGTCGCCGGAAAACATGTTTTTGGCTCAAATTCCGGCCAACAGCTCGTTGTGTCGCAGAGGCTCCAGGCCACCTGTGACACAAGCCCTTATGTCGCTAAACCCTCACTTATGTTGTCCCTGTGCTAAGGATCTAGAACAGATTACTTGAACCAATTGTGTGGCGGAATCACACGATTGAAGTAACGAGCATAAACTATAAATCAAAACACTAAGATATTGAATAATAACGCTTTGTATATTGATAACAAATGAATTCTAGCTTGTTTACAGAGGTTTTAGTCGACAAGTTGTGCAAAGGTTTTGTCCAACCTTTGCAATGAGCCGTGACAGCTCTATATATACAAACAGATCGATTCTGCGACACTTGCTAAGTGTCGCAGATCATAACCCTAGTGCGACACTTACTGAGTGTCGCCTGAATGAGACACTAGTTAAGTGTCACTCAAAACAGAAAATTATCTATTTTCTAATCTAAGCTATTACAGACTCAAGACCAACTGACAGACACACTAATATGATTCAACAAACTCCCCCGTGTCTTCAGCTTGGTGTTTAAAAATATCTTCAATATCAGATCCAGTCTGTCGGGAGATTCCCACCAGCATGAATTCCCTTAGCAATACAGAGATCCACAACTCTCTGAAACCTCACAACATCTTCTTGATCAATCGTTTCAAATTGCAATCTGTTACTGTGAAGAGCTTGAAGATCATCTTTTGACATGTTAATCAGGCTAAGAGGATCAAAAACTCTAAGAGTGTAGCCAGTAACATGTTTCCATTCTTTAGCATCACGACCTGGTCCCTTTTGAGAAAAATATTCAATAACCGCCTCTCTAGTAACCGTGTCATACCACCAGAACCTAAAATTTCCGAGTACATCAAATGGTAACTTTTCAAATGGCACTTGGGTAAGATTCTTGGTTGGAGGATAATGATAACCATATATGGGTTGGCGCGT
Organism: Pseudognaphalium luteoalbum; assembly: GCA_963422505.1. Classification (NCBI taxonomy): domain Eukaryota; kingdom Viridiplantae; phylum Streptophyta; class Magnoliopsida; order Asterales; family Asteraceae; genus Pseudognaphalium; species Pseudognaphalium luteoalbum. The sequence continues at coordinate 65,775,674 of OY730198.1, forward strand.
CCTCGGGTCCAACTTCTTCTTATTTGAAAATATAATTCCCATTACTGGTCGAATCCATTTAAATTTCTTCGTATTTATTTCTCGACGCAGTATTTGCTAAAAGAATTCAGCTTCTCGATTATCAGTGGGATTTATCATATTCAATTGAGCTAGTCGATTTAGATCAACCTTCGGTAATGTAGTCAAATGATCTAGCCTTGCCTTAAAATATTGAATGCCATCTTTCCTTTTGATGACAAACAATCGAAAATCAGCATCGAATTTCCATCTTTTAATAAGCCCAGATAAGTCTCCATGAACAGAATATGCTCGACATCTTTTCAACTCGGGCGTTGGAGGCAAAATCCATTCTGGATACTTTCTAGGTTGAGCAGTAGATGTTGAAGTACCAGCAGAATGGGAAGATGGTTCGGCAGAAGCTGCAGGAGAAGCAGTAGGAACGGTATCATCATCTGATTCTACCTCCTCATATGGATTATCCTCAAACTCATCTTCATCAGAAACCTCATCAGGTTCAAATTGAACATCATCGGCAAACATGTTTGGACCCTCATTCTCAACATTTGTAGTTGTTCCAAATACAAGAGTTTGTAGATATTTAAGATTAGCATGCGAGTAATCTATATTTAATGGTATTGGTTGACCAGGTACGTGAGCTGACGATGCAAAGTAATCCAAATTAATATTTTCATTAATCTCAGAATCATTGATTACATTTACATTATCATGGCCTGTGGTTTCAGGATCTAACTTCCCCGGAACCACAGCCAGAGATTCCAATTCTAACATACGACGCTCAAGATCCGGTACACGAGCAGCCGTGGCCTCTAACTCCAAAAGTCTTGATGCTAGAACCTGTATAAGAGCTTGTTGATCTTGAAGCATCTGGTTCATTTGCGCCATATCCTCCATTAATTTCTTCAAAAATTCCGGCTGGGGCTGAATATCATCAGAAGCAGGAGTCGAGGTTCGTTGACGACGTTGTTGAGGAACGTCATCGGATTCTGTGTCCGAAGAATCCCGAACCCGCTTGCCCTTATCAGCAGCGGAGGTTGTAGCAACAGCAGCAGGTGTAGAAGTTGGAAAATTCTCAATGTCAACCAGAACTTCTTCCAAAACCGCTTCATCAACTTGCGGTGGTGGAGCTGCAACATCAAGAAACCCGTTATCCGGCGGAGCCACATATTCTTCATCAATCACGTGGCCGAATAACGGAACATCAGGCAGAATTGCCTGACCTTTTGGGGGTGTTGCACAATCCCCAAATACCCTGACCAGCATCGGAGTCAAGGTCAGAATTGACCTTGGGTCAGGCTGAATCCCTAGATTCAAGGAATTCAGGATCAGCTGCAAAAATCGTGGATACATAAATCACATGTGATCGCCAGCTCGTAGATTATCCACTAGATGCCCAAAGATATAACCCGAGTAGTTGAAAGGTTTGTTGTAAACCAATCCCAGCATCAGGGAGATTGTTCCGTAACTCATCCCATCAAATCCCGCCTTCCTTGGCGAGAGGCACACAATAATAATGTGTGCTAAGTACCTCCAGACTCTGCTCAAATGTTGTTTCCTATATTGATCTGGAGGAATAGCCGGATAACCCATACGCTGAAGACCACCAGCGATAAAACTGTTCTCAAACTGAGTTGGAAACTCAGAATTATCATCAAAACTCAAAACTTCTCGTATCGTATCCTCCGTAATTTCAATACGATGACCAAAAACCGTTGATAAAATCCTTCGATAGTCTCCTTCTGTGTTAATCACAGCATTCGCATAAAATTCCTCAATTTGATTCAGGTAGATTGGACATGAAGAAGTGATAGCATGGTGAATCCTCGAGCGACGCAGAAACTGAATCATCGGATGAAACGGAATCGAGTTGTCGTGCGTATCATCGAGAAAAGCCACCACATTATGTCGTGGCTGCGTGCGGCGAGCGTAAATAGCTAAGTTTGCCATCTGCACAAAAATAAGACATAGATAATACACAAAGAAAAGTTATATCGTTAGAACAAATAAAGTATAAACTTATCTTTCAAAATTACCTTTAGGCGACACTTAAGTAGTGTCGCTAATTGAAGTAGCGACACTTGAGTGAGTGTCGCTCAGTAGCCTAAAAATTCACCATGAGACACTTAAGGTAAGTGTCGCAGCATTGCAAATCAAGAGGCGACACTTAAGGAGAACTGTAGGCGACACTTAAGGTAAGTGTCGCAAAAGACAAGGCGGCACTTAAGTAAGTGACGCAACTAATTGGTATTCCTTTAAAGGCAGCACTTAAGGTAAGTGTCGCAATAGACAGGGCGACACTTAATCGAGTGACGCAAAGCAAAAGGCGACACTCAAGTTGAGTGTCGCAGTTAGTGTCCGAATTACCATGATGCAACACTCAAGGCGAGTGTCGCTGCGAGTGTCGCAAAGATGAACACGAACCCAGAAACCATAACCCAGAATTCAAATTTTTACAAAATTGCAAAAACTAAACTTCACTAGGGTAATAACTTGGAAGATACATGTATATCGAAAGTAATGCACGCTATATTAACCCTTTATGCACATCAATACGTTCGAAATCAACTAAACCCTAAAAACCGTAACTACCACCTACAGATTATAACTAAATAAGGAAGGATTTTGATTGAAATTAGTACCTTAATATTCGTGAGAAGTAGAAGAAGAAGATTCAAAGCACAGATTTCAAAAATCACCAAGAAATCGCAGCAAGAATCGATACAGAGCAAGTGTCGCTAAAACGAGAGAGAGTGTCGCAGAAATGTATGTGAGTGTCGCAGGAAATGTGATGATAAATGCCGCACGGTGGCATTTATATACTCCATACTATAGGCGACACTCGGTGCAACACTCTGTGCGGCACTCAACTTGAGTGTCGCAGATTCAAAATTTTGAAAAATTGCTAAAACTTTCAAAATCTTTCGTGAGTCGGTTTTGGCTATTCAGTGACATTTGACTTTAAATAAGACAAAAATATTAGAATAATTATAACTTAACTAAGAATTCAAAACAAGTACACTATTTTTGGTGACGGGATTGTTTTGGGTCTGGTTAGGGATCATATTAAGTCATCATACATTGTTGTACATATGTTTGTTGTTATTCCAATTATCAGTATACTTGTCCTCTTTAAATTTACATAACATATTTAAAATAAATTTAATAACACACAGTTCAAGACAATTGTTCATATCATTATCCGCTTAAACAACTAACCTTCATTCATCAGAGATAACCTTTTATTGTTAATATGTTCAATCTTTTGCAGTTCACACATATGACATACCCCTAACATTTACATATGGTTAATCTTTATATTAAGAAAAATTATATGAAACTTATTTTTAAGAATCAAGACATTGGTGACAGGTCTGTACTTACGTACAACAGAGTGACTTATCTTGACTCAGGTTTAAACAAAATCAAATTTCGTCAAGTCATTGGTGACAGGTCTGTACTTCCGTACAACAAAGCGACGTAACTTGACTTAAGTATTTATTTGTATTTGAAGCTCTAAGATTTTGCAAGTCTGATTAACTCGCAGTTGTTTAAATTTTAAGATATAGAACCAAAGACCATGTCTGTACCGACGTACAACAAAGGAAACCAATACTATATCCCCCAAATAAGTTGATATAAAATTTCAGAATATAAAAATTGTCCATATTAAATATAGGAATTAAGACACACCGCCGTACGTCATATGATGTTTACTACATAAAATTAACAAGTAGTTGAAATTACTGTTTAATATCTCTGAGAACAAATAGAGAGTTGCCTATGAACATATCATATGATGAAGCTGTATGTTAAGAAATTTATGATAAATACATTAAATAAACCTACTGATACATCAGATATAACAGTAAACAGTTGCATTTCGTGAATGAAACTTAATGTACTATCATATCCCAAGTTGTTTACAGACACAATCCAACGTCTTTTTATAGATGTAGCAATAATGCATTACTTTAATACTAAGAAGTATAAAGTGTGGCTCTTGCAACATTTTTTTTTTTTTTTTGTAAAATCAACGTCACTGTAACGATTTAAAAAATCGTAAGCCAAGCATAGAAACTAATTCATCAAAACGAGAACGGGAAAAGGCCTTAGTAAACAAGTCAGCCTTTTGCTTAAGTGTTTCTATTTGGATAAGGTCAATAAGGTGTTTCTCATAGCAATCCCGTATAAAGTGAAATCTAATCTCTATATGTTTTGTTTTAGAGTGTTGTACGGGATTGCGTGTGATAGATATGGCTGCAGTGTTATCTATATGTATAGGAGTAAGAGTTAAGATGAAACCATAATCGCGAAGTTGATGCTGAATCCACAGAACCTGTGAACAACAGCTGGCAGCAGCAATATATTCAGCCTCGGCTGTGGAGGTTGAAACGGTTGTCTGCTTTTTACACTGCCATGACACTAAGCGCGGTCCAAGAAACTGACATCCACCAGATGTGGACTTCTTATCCTTGTTGCATCCGCCATAATCTGAATCAGAATACGCAGTCAAAGTGAAGTCGTCTTCATTTGAGTACCATAGACCGAGAGTGGGTCTATATTTGAGATACCCAAAAATCCGCTGAACTGCCTTCATATGAGAAACCTTCGGGTGAGCTTGGTACCTGGAACACAAAGAAACAGCAAAAACAATATGTGGTCTTGAAGCAGTAAGGTACATAAGAGAACCTATCATTGAACGATAGTCCTTCTCGTTACAATCATCATCTTCCTCAGCTGGCCCAACTTTGTGAGATAACTCAATGGGGGTGCCATAAGTCTTACAATCATGCAAATTATACCTAGTCAACATGTCATTGACATATTTTGACTGATGGATATAAATGCCTTTGTCAGATTGTTCAACTTGGACACCTAGAAAGAATGTGAGTTCTCCCATTGCACTCATCTCAAACTCAGACTTCATAAGTTGCTCAAATTCCTTGCAGAGAGCATTACTTGTAGAGCCAAAGATGATGTCATCCACATATACTTGCACAAGTAGCAAATCGTTTTTGGACCTTTTTGTAAAAAGAGTGCTGTCAATCTGGCCTCTTGAAAATCCATGCTTGAGTAGATGTGTAGACAGCCTCTCGTACCATGCTCGTGGTGCTTGGTGAAGACCATACAAAGCCTTGTCTAACTTGCAGACATAATCCGGATGTACCGAGTCTTCAAAACCAGGAGGTTGCCTGACATAGACTTCCTCCACAACTTGTCCATAAAGAAATGCACTCTTTACGTCTAGTTGATAAACCCGAATACCTTTAAATGAAGCATAAGCCAAAAATATGTGAATAGATTCCAGTCTAGCAACAGGGGCGAATACTTCATCGTAGTCCAATCCTTCAATTTGAGTAAATCCTTGAACTACTAATCGAGCCTTATTCCTGACCACAACGCCGCGATCATCCTTCTTCACACGATACACCCAACGAGTTCCAATTCCATGGACACCCTTGGGTAGAGGGACTAATTCCCAAACTTTCAGCTTCTCAAATTGATGCAGTTCTTCTTGCATCGCTTCGACCCAATGTGGGTCTTTTAACGCATCAGCTGTTTTCTTTGGTTCAACTTGAGATAGAAAACATTCTTCCATCTCAGTAACAAGACATTCCAAGGAGGCTGTAGGAGGTACTTCAGAGGTTGAAGCAGACATGTCGGTCACAGCTAATTGATGTCTAGTTTGAACGCCTTTACTTAACTCACCAATGATATTATCAATGGGGTGAGTTTTATGAATCCGAGTCTGTGGAATTAGGTTAGGCACAATAACTAATTCCAAATTATTAAGATTTCCTTCAGTAGCATTTGACTCGGATGGAGGATCATTGACTTCAACATTTTCTTCTGAAGGACTAGCCATATCTAACGGTTGAGGTGATGGAGAATCTGTTGTTGGAATTGATGCATCAACTGATGGTGGTGATGCTGAGGTGGAGGATGTATTAGGTTGGACAGATGGTGCAATTGGAGTGTGATCTACATTAATGTCCAAACCATGTAGAAGAGTGACAATAGTTTCTTCATCATCAACATTCTCAGGTGCTGGAATATTGAATGAGTCAAAGAAACTATCGTACTGAAACAGATTTTCTGGTCCTTTGCCTTCGGGAGGAGCCGTATAGCATAAACACTTGACTTCATAATGCTCCTCAATACGCTTTGTAGATAAATTGTAAACTCTCTTATTAGGAGAATTTACAGAATATCCCAAGAATATTCCATCCATTGATTTTTCACCAAACTTGTCCTTTTGAGTTCGTGACATAATGGTGCAAGGACATCCAAAGGGCTCCAGAAATTGTAGGTTTGGTTTACGGTTGTTAAACAGCTCATAGCATGTTTTGTTTTCCTTTTTAACCGTCAAAACCCTGTTTAAAACAAAACACGCGGTATTTACCGCCTCTGCCCAAAAAGTGATTAGAAGCTTAAAGTCGGATAACATAGTTCGCGCAGCTTCAATGAGAGTCCTGTTCTTGCGTTCAGCGACACCGTTCTGTTGAGGTGTATAAGCAGAGCTGAACTGATGATGAATACCCTTCCTTAAACAGTACATCTCAATTGTTTTGTTTTTGAATTCCGTTCCATTATCACTTCTAATCCTCTTGATCCTCTTTCCACACAAGTTTTCTAACTTGTCAAACAGATATATTAAGATCTCAGGGACTTCATCCTTTGTAGAAATGAAGTAAACCCAAGTAAAACGAGAGTAGTCATCAGTGACTACTAAGCAGTAAGTACTGCCTCCCATACTCCTCTTATTAACCGGACCAAATAAATCTATGTGTAATAGTTCTAGGGGCGATGCATTGGAGTTCACCTTCTTCGACTTATGGGACTGCTTGTGTTGTTTTCCTTTGAGACAGGAAACGCAGTTATCATCCAAACTGAATGTGAGTTTAGGCACACTAGTAACAAGCTCATTTTTTATAAGATAGTTCATCTAACAAAAATTTATGTGTCCCATTCTCCTGTGTCATAAGAGGGAATCCTTTGGAGTAGCTTTGGATAACAGACATGTATGTTCAGATGTTGAAGTTGACACAGTACTCATGTCAAGAACATACGTGTCTTTTGTCCTCGGTGCTCGAATGAGTACCCATTCCTCAGCTATTTGAAAGCCTGGTTTGAGTATTAAGCACTCCGTATCCGTAAACACTGTTGTGAACTTTTTGTCACATACTTGTGATACACTAAGAAGATTATAATGCAATTGTTCCACATAGTTCACGTTGTCAAAACTCACTGATCCATTAGTGAGAGTTCCCCTACCAGTAATTTCTCCACCCTTATCACCCGCAAATGCAACATATCCTCCTTTAACAGGTAGAACATCGGAGAGTAGAGATATGTTGCCTGTCATGTGCCGAGAACAACCACTATCTACATACCATTTGCTCTTGATTACTTCTTCTGATGGCTGTAGGCACACAAAAAATAGAGAAATTAGTTTGATTGTGAGACCCAAGCCTTAACGGACTTGGGTCTACCAGAGTCATCCATAATAACCACATCAGTGAGTACATGATTTTTCAGAATTTTGGGCTCTTTAACTGATGGGGTATTATTGGATGAAGAGTCTTCTTTGGACTCTTTGATTTTCCAAACCTGTAGAGGTTTAGATGGTTGCTTTTTGACAAGAGGTTGCCGATTAGTTGTAACCGACATTATCTTGTCAGTTTTCTTGACAGGTTTGGGAGACATAAAAAATTGCGTAGGTGAGGATTTTGAAAAGTTTCTGTAAACTGAAGACCTAGGCACTGTCTTACCAAACCGTTGTCTAGAAAGCAACGGACAAACACTTATCAAATGACCCTGTTTTTTATAGTAGAAATAGGATCTTCTCTCAACAACTGATTGAAAGTGAGGTTGCAAAACTGATGAGGATTTGATATTTCTATTTACTGAACAGGCACATTGAAATGTGCAAGGTGAGTTGGCACGTGAAAAAGGTGTTGATTTACTTTTGGGATTATTTGTGATTGGTTTAGAAGAAATTGATTTGTTATTAGCAAAATTTTGTTCCTTCTTAACCTTAGGAATAGCCTTAGATTTAACCTTTAGTGAAGGGATTTCACTACATGGTTCATTTGTAATTATAAAATTTTCAGGCTTTACATCCAATTTACGAACCTTTGTATCAATCTCATCAGTTACATCCTCAATTTCAATTACTTCCTCCTCAATAGTAGGAAGTACAGGTAATGCTTTTGCTTTCTTTTGTGAGATGGGTTTATCTCCCTTCTCAGATGAAACCAAAATAACTGGTTCTTTAACAGATGACTTGCCTTCTTTAACAGTTGAAGGCACAAAGTTTTTAATGTCATCCTTCGATGGCATAGGTTCATAGTTAGCTGGGGGAGGTACCGCTTGGTATCATATCCCCGACTTACTTTTTGTATTGATCCTTTGCACTTGAAGGATCTCATCAAAAACAACGGAGGATGTACTGAAATTTGAAAGTTTTCGATTAAGATCAATAATCTCAGTTTTAGATTCATCAAGAGCTTTTTGTAAATCGACAATTTTCTTAAGATAACTGTCAATAGCATCTTGTTGACAATAAATCTTAGCCTTTAGATCTTTTCTTTTAGTCATAGTGGCATTAATCTTTTTGTCAAAAAACTTTTCATTTTCTTTTAGCAATTGGTTCGCCTGTCTAAGTTTATCTAAATCAGAATACAGGCGAGCATTATCCTCAGAGTATCTGTTAATTTTACCAGTTAATTTGATACAATTAACACAAGAAAGAGGTTCATCAATTGGTACCTCATCTGTAATCTCTGCCATAAGAGCTGTGTTATGAATGTTCTCCTCTGTATCACTCCAGTTGTGATATTCATCATTAAAAAGGAGAAGGGCTTCATTGAAGGATTCTTCAAGCTTATCAGCATCCTTAGCAGTTGACTTCTTTGAAACAGAAGGCTTTGAAAAACCAGAAGGAGGTTGTTTAGATTTCTCACATTCTCTTGCAAAATGTCCCAGATTGTGACATTTGTAGCATTTAACCTTACTCTTATCAAAACCCAAACCCGAATCACTATCATCATCCAAGTTCTTTTTTCCAGTTTTTCGCAAATATCTCTTTGTTCTCCTTGTCAACATAGCAAAATTCCATCTAATATCCATTCTCTCGAGATCATCAGGATTTATTTGATCAAAATCCTCATCAGTTAAATCAATGGTACTAGTTTTCTGGGATAGAAAACTGTCATAAGCACTCAAAAATGCTTGAAATACAGCAGCATTCTCCTCAGTAGCTGGAGAAGCTTGATTAGTCTTGGATCCACCAGATAATGAAAGTGATCCACCTGAAAAAATATATGATCCACTGGAGGCACCACCACTTGCAGTTGAGGTTTTAGTGGCGGATGACAAACCTCCTCCAGACAAAAGAGCAATCCCGGAAGATGAAGATTTACTCCCATAAATGCTTGGATCCTGAATATGAGCACTAGATTTAGTTTCTTTCCTTTGCATATCTAGTGCATATGCTTGCAATCGTCCAATGAAATCATCTAGAGACATAGACATCACGCCTTCGTCTTCCTCCATCATCATTACACGATGATTCCATTTCTTGGGTAAAGCACTTAACAATTTCTTGTTAATATCCTCTACTTGCATTTTCACTCCCCCGTCAGATAGCTCACTCACTAGATGTGAATACCGAATAAACAAACCATTTAAGGATTCATTTTCTAACATATCAAACAATTCATATTGTCGTTTGATCAACTCGAGCCTACTTTTCTTATATTTATCACTACCACCGCATCGTCTTTCGAGGGCTTGCCACATATCATATACGATGTCATGATGTTTAAACATTTTTAGAACATCAGAAGATAAGCTCATAACAAGAGCTGAATGAACTTTCCTTTCCATATCCCAAGATTTCTTTTCATCCGCATTCAGCGCACGAATAGACTTAGGAGGTGCAATTCCCTCAAATACCCCATCTTGCCTCGGATGCTCATACCTTTCAAGCAAAGGAATCATCATATCCGGTTCATTATAAGAAATAAAAGCTTCAAATTTTTGTCTCCATTCAACATAATTTGTATTAGCTGTAAAAATTGGAGCCTTATTTGTACTACCAGCTTCATTACTAGTTTTAAGCATTTGAGCAAAAGCTTGCATCGACATTGTAAAATAAAATGAAAAGAAAACTGATCTTAAAATGCTTAAGCGACACTAAGGAAGTGTCACAGACTGACAAGCGACACTGAGACAAGTGTCGCAGAAAGTGTAAAATTAAACCACAGGCGACACTAGATGTAAGTGTCGTAATGAAGTGTCGCTAGCAAGTGTCTCTAGCAAGACGGGAATTACTGTCGCAGTGAATGTCACTAAATCCTTAAGGCGACACTGAAGTAAGTGTCGTTTGAAGTGTCGCAAGTAAATGTTGCAAAACCCTAGAGGCGACACTGAGGTAAGTGTCGCTATAAGTGTCGCGTCGAGTGTCGCAGAAACGCGCAGCAGCAGCCCAAAAACCCTAAAAACCAAATTTTCGTAAAACCTAACGAAAATTCTCTTTCCCAGATGAACAATACCTGCAAAAACACGTTAATAACCAGAAATTGAAGACCAAAAGCTCTCTAATCAATGAAAATAAGCTAGTTTCTTCCCAATTTCAACCGAAACACACTCGAAACTTGATCGAATCTGTCACAAACAGCCCAACGGCTCTGATACCACTTTGTTGTCCCTGTGCTAAGGATCTAGAACAGATTACTTGACCCAATTGTGTGGCGGAATCACACGATTGAAGTAACGAGCATAAACTATAAATCAAAACACTAAGATATTGAATAATAACGCTTAGTATATTGATAACAAATGAATTCTAGCTTGTTTACAGAGGTTTTAGTCAACAAGTTGTGCAAAGGTTTTGTCCAACCTTTGCAATGAGCCGTGACAGCTCTATATATACAAACAGATCGATTCTGTGACACTTGCTAAGTGTCGCAGATCATAACCCTAGTGCGACACTTACTGAGTGTCGCCTGAATGCGACACTAGTTAAGTGTCACTCAAAACAGAAAATTATCTATTTTCTAATCTAAGTTATTACAGACTCAAGACCAACTGACAGACACACTAATATGATTCAACAACTTATGTCGCATATATCGACACAAGTGACTATGTCGCAAAACCTAATTCCGTCGCATATAGCGACACAACATTTTATGTCGCATAAATTGCGGATGTCGCACTTAGCGACACAAGCCCTTATGTCGCAGAGATGATATGCGACACAATAGACTATGTCGCACCTAGCGACACAAGCCTTATGTCGCACGTAGTGTCGCATGAAACAGAATCAAGAAAACACAAATTTTACTTAGTGTCGAGACCTAAAATTTTATCACTCGATTTCACCCAAATTCATGTCCAGATGCGTTTTTCACAAAAGCAATTTAGTAAGTGTCGACCCCAGTCAGGGGCTCTACCCCTTGGACCCCGCCAGGGGCTGCCGCCCCTTGGACCCCGCTACCAGGGGCGCTGCCCCCGGACACCCATCATTAACGGGCTTCGCCCTTACCCTAGGGTCACGAGTAACGGTGTTACATCTAAACTTTCACACAATGTGTTAAACTTGTATGACATCAAACACGAATGCGACACAACTTCTAAAACACATTGGAACTTACTTTTAGGTATAACACTTCAAAATCATCAAAATAATAATGTGGGATTATTATTACAAACAATCACCAACCGACCGTACACATTTTCAAACACTTAAACAATCAACCAAATTGTAATCATTTGGACATTCTAGTGGACAAACAACTACAAGGTAGTCTTATTAGATGCCTTCACTTGTTTATAACCATCGCGTGTCGTGGACACCCTCAGGTTACAAGTCTTTGGACTTCGATTCTTGGCTAATCAATCTCAGTTTATTTAGATAAACTCTTCAGGCTCAGGTGAGTCTCATGGCCCCTCTTTTACTGTTTTACTAGGGGTGCGATACATTGCTCTATTTTTAACACGTGAACGCAAGTACATATTTCAATATACTACATGAGTTATTTTCAACTAATCAAATCAAAGTCCTTCGTCAGTATAGTCTGGTAATACAAAAGTAGCGTGAATATTAGTATATGGTACCATATAGGATTGACCCACCTTGTCCGGGTTAGTCGCGCTAACCTCTGCAACGGACGTACTAATATTTGGAAAAACGAGTGTAGATTAGGCACCTCGCTCAGAATTCTCTATATGGGACCTGACTCTCGAGTTAAGCTCAGACTATGCGCTCATGGTTGTATACACTATCATTATCATTTGCTGGATACAAATCAACATTTAAATATTGCGGTTCACACACTATTATTTGATATCTAAACCTGTGAGCTCACCAACGTTAGCTGACCCATTTTAGCATATATCACAGGTACTCAGCAGTAGATCTGGACTGCCCATCAGGATGCATATTAGCTCGAGTCTTCATGCAAACTTCAGAGATTTCATTGCATTATTAGATTTTGTATAACTAATTATGTACTTAAATCTCTCATATTACGAATACGAGCTATGTACGGGTTTAAACTGTTGTAAACCTTTTAATATTAATATATTTTGTTAAAACGACGCATATAGAGTCGTTTGCTATATATCTGTGTGCTTTGATTATTGATTAGTAACACCCAAATTATGCTTCCGCAAAACATTAAATTTGGGGGTGTTACAGATTGAACAAAACCACCCGACTTACACTCCTTTTTCTTCAACTCCATTGCATGAGCTTGAAGAACGCCAATTAGCTCATCCAAGTTCATTGTTGCTAACTCTTGGCTCTCTTTTAGAAATTGCACTTTAACGTCCCAACTACTAGGTAGAACGTCCAACAACTTCTTATTTACCTCAATCTGAGGGAAATTGTAACCTCCCTCGGTTAACTCACTAACTAACTGTGAGTATCTTGTAAATACGCCAGATGCTGTTTCATTAGGAAGAGAATCAAACAAATCATACTGTTTCTTGATTAGTTCTAATTTATCCTCCTTGTACTTCTGATTTCCACCACATCTCGTCTCAATAGCCTTCCAAAGATCGTATGTTATGTCATGAGTTTTGAAGAGGCGTAATACATCTTTAGTGAGGCACATACAGATGGCTGAATGAGCCTTTCTTTCAATATCATACTCCTTTTTCTCTTTATGAGACATAGCTTTATAAGTTTTGGATAGAGGGATACCACGATAGTCTCCCTCAGCTACTGGAGCTTCATATCTTTCTCTGAGTGGACCCCAGAGCTCTACACAGTGGAAATCTACATATTGTTCAAATCGGTCACGCCAATATGCGTAATCCATATCAGAGAGGAGGTTTATTATTAGAACCGACATCATGATTTTGTTTAATTATATCCCTGATTCCCCGAATATCTTCTTTATCAGCAGCAGCAGCCATTAAAGAATATCCTGAAAATTAGCTCAAAAACAAGAACTTGAAAACTTATTAGTACCAAAGGCGTCACTTGGTAAGTGACGCTCTCAAGTGTCGCAACGACTAGCGGCACTTAATAAGTGACGCTATCGAGTGACGTATAAAGTGATTGATGACACTTTAAGCAAGTGTCGCTCAATCTAGCAAGTGACGCACTCAAGTGTCGTACTTGAGTGACGCAATAAATCAACCAGGCGTCACTAGCGGATGTGACACAAGAAATCAAACAGGCGTCACTAGCAGAAGTGACGTAAGAAATCAAACAGGCGTCACTAGCAGAAGTGACGCTTGACAAGCAAGTGACGTGCTAAAGTGACGCACGTGAGTGACGGTGGATTAAAGTAGACGACACTTAAGTTAAGTGTCATATTAACCCCAAATGACGCTCTAAGTGACGCACCAGAGTGTCGGTAAAACCCTAATTTGGACTTACGAAGTGCCGCACGAAGTGCCGCACGAAGTGCCGCGTTCAAGTGACGCAAAGAGTGTTGCAGAAACGGCTGTGAAGTCCCAAAAACTCTAAAAGTCGAATTTTCGTAAACCTAACAAAAATTCCTCAAACCCTAACCGAAATCAATGAAAGCCTGTAATTATTGATGAAAATCGTCTGGAAAGCACCTAATCAACCCGAAATCCGTGATTATTCTCGATTCTTTATACGAACCAAACCAAAATCAATCCAAAAACGTCTTTAAAGTGCCAATAGAATCACCTAAACGCTCTGATACCAGTTGTGAGTGTCCCTTGTCATGGATCTAGATGATTGATGACAGTGATTGTAAGGCAGAATCAAACAATCACACCAATAACTCTTAATCACAAACCGAAAACAAGTAAACGAATCAAATATAAAGTTGTATTGATGATTGTAACTGATTAGATTGTTTACAGGGATGTAATTTCGACAAATGGTGCTAGGGTTTTGTCAACCCTAGCAAAAAAACCCGTAGGTTCTATTTATACTAAACTAAAACCGGCAGACATGCGTCACTTGGCAAGTGTCGCATGTGGCCGCCTTCATGCGTCACTTACCTAAGTGTCGCTATGCGTCACTTAGACAAGTGTCGCCTAAACCAAAACTTAAGTGTCGTTAGGTACAAAATCTATATTTCTATTAAACGTGTAACACCCCCAAATTTATTGTTTAGCGGAAGCAAGATTTGGGTGTTACTAATCAATATTCAAAGCACAGAGATTAATAGTAAACGACTCTACATGCGTCGTTTTAACAGAATGTATTAATAGCAAAATGTTTACAAGGTTTGAAGCTACATATAGCTCGTGTTCGTTTAAAATGAGAGATTTCAATACATAAATACTTATACAAAATATATTAATGCAAGAAAATCTCTATTGTCTGCATGCTGACTCGAGCTATAGTTTCCTGGGGCAATCCTGCCTACTGCTTTGTACCTGCGATACATGCTAAAATGGGTCAGCTAACGCTGGTGAGCTCACAGGTTTGAGTATTAAATAAGTTGTGTGAACCGCAAGATTTAAATAGTTGATTTGCATCCAGCAAATGATAGTGGTAACAGTATACAGCCATGAGCACATAGTTGAGCTTAACTCATGGGTCAGGACACAGCCTGAGCGTTTTCGCCTCCACGGATGCCTAATCAACATCCGTCTTCCTTAAATATTAGTACATCCGTTTACCCGGTTAGTGCTTGCTAACCCGGACGAGGTGGGTCAATCCTATATGGTACCATATACCAATATTCACGCTACAAATGTATTAACAACTATGCTGATGGAGGGCTTTAAAAGATTAGTTGTGTAAAACTCATGTAGTACATGTAAAAGTTGTACTTGCGTTCACGCGTTAAAACAAGCAATATATCACAACCCTGAGTAAAAATAGTAAAAGAGGGGCTATGAGACTCACCTGAGTCTTTAGAGTTTATATCAATAAACTGAGATTGATGAGTCGGGAATCGAAGTCCAAAGACTTGTAACCTGAGGGTGTCCACGACACGCGATGGTTATAAACATGCGAAGGTATCTATCAAGACTACCTTGTAGTTGTTTGTTCAACTTATAATGTCCAAATGATTACAATTTGGTTGATTGTTTAAGTGTTTGAAAATGTGTACGGCCCGTTGGTGATTGTTGGTAATAATAATATTATCATTATTCTTGAAAAACGTGTTCCAAAGTGTTTTAGAAATCATGTCGCATTCGTGTTTGATGTTATACAAGTTTATCACTTTGTGTGAAAATTTAGATGTAACACTGTTACTCGTGATCCTAGGGTAAGGGCGAAGCCCGTTAATGACGGGGGTCCGGGGGCAGCGCCCCTGGTAGCGGGGTCCAAGGGGCGGCAGCCCCTGGCGGGGTCCAAGGGGCAGAGCCCCTGGCTGGGGTCGAGCTGGACTTGAAAAACACACCTGGACTTGAATTTGGGTGAAATGGGGCGTCAAATTTGGGTCTCAAAACTTAGTGTAAAATAGTTTGTATTTTCTGACTCATGCGACACTGGGCTAGTGTCGCTACATGCGACACTAGTGATTTATGCGACACTATCGATTCTTGTGACACTATCGATCCATGCGACACTAGAGTCTGTGTCGCTATGTGTGACGTTACTGTTTATGCGACATTAAGGTTTCTGCGACATTACGGATCTTGCGACACACGGCTTGTGTCGCACCATGCGACATTAGGAGTTTATGCGACACTAACGCTTGTGTCGCACCATGCAACATTAGGAATTTATGCGACACTATAGCTAGTGTCGCACTATGCGACACTAAGGTGATTCATGCGACACTGGGCCTAGTGTCGCAGGTGGCCTGGAGCCTCTGCGACACTACGGGCTGTTGGCCGGAATTTTCGCCGAAAAGGTGTTTTCCGGCCACCGTTCGACCTGAAACTTTTACCCAACCCATATTTGGACATTTTAAGCTTAAAGAAACAACTAGAACTTAAAAATACTCAAAATCGGAAGATTTCGGGTTTTTCTCGGAAACTTACAAATCGTCTCGCGGAGAATCCGGAAAGATAGAAATGTAGATCGTTGCTTCGTGGTGATTTTCTTCCAAACGGCCAAGGTGATTTGATGATGTTTGAGTGGGTTATTTGAGGGTTTAAGGTGGTGATGGTGATGAAAATGAAGAAAGAAAAAGAGAGAGAGATAGAGTGAAAAAGAAAGATGGAAGTGAAAATGGGGTGGGGAGGTGGTGACCTCACCCCCTAGTGGCAGATTTTTGGGTGGGGACCCACCCATGTGTGGGTCTCCACTTTTAGCTCCGTGTATTCGCGCTCCGTGCGGTGTTCGTTTCCCCGATCGTTAATCGTTAAGTAATTATTTTAAGTGTTTGAAATGCAAGTTTTTAAAGAAGATGAAAGTTAATTAAATAAACTTTTTAAGTATTTTATCAATTACTTAATAACTCAATTGGTCTCGTTTGTTTGCGCGTTTAATCTAGGTCGTGTAGACTCCTATAATATGATATGAAGTGAACTTGAAATATTATCAAAATAATATTTTTGGTATGTTATTGTCAATATATAATTTTTATATTAATCAATAAAATTGATCACCAACGTCCGTATTTTACTTGAACCGAAATACATTCGATTTAGTTTGCGTACGATTTAAGCAAATCGCATTTTTGTATATATTCAACAATATATAGTTTGATACATTAATTAGCCTAATACAGAACTAATTACATGTATTAACAGAGAATCAGGCACTAATTACTAGTCCTAATTTGGCGGGTGTTACATTCTCCCCCTGTTAGGAGAATTTCGTCCCGAAATTTAACTCTATGTGGCCTTTGATGTAGAGTCAGTGAATAGTTGAGGATACTTGAGTCGCATTTGGTCTTCCCGTTCCCAAGTGAACTCCGGACCGCGCCACGAATTCCACTTGACCTTAACGATGGGAATACGACTTTGTTTAAGTTGTTTGACCTCGCGGTCCATGATTTCTATGGGTTTCTCAACAAAATGAAGTTTGTCGTCAACTCGAATTTCGTCGAGTGGAATGATAAGTGTCTCATCGGACAGGCATTTCTTCAAGTTAGAAATGTGAAAAGTGGGATGCACGCTGCTGAGTTCGGATGGCAACTGCAATCGATATGCCACTGGACCTATCCTCTCGAGGATCTCGAATGGTCCAATGTATCTGGGATTCAATTTCCCGCGTTTACCGAATCGGATAACACCTTTCCAAGGTGAAACTTTGAGTAGCACTCGATCCCCAACTTGGAACTCGAGTGGTTTGCGTCTCACGTCAGCATAACTTTTATGTCGATCACGTGCGGCTTTGAGTTTGTTTTGAATTTCGAAGATCTTTTCGGTTGTTTCGTGAATGATCTCAGGACCAGTGAGTTGACTGTCTCCCACTTCGGTCCAACAGATAGGTGATCGGCACTTACGACCGTATAGTGCCTCGAAGGGTGCAGCCTTAATGCTGGCGTGATAGCTGTTATTGTACGAAAACTCGCACAATGGTAGGTGTCTCTCCCAGTTAGTACCGAAATCAACTACGCAGGCTTGTAGCATATCTTCCAGTGTCTGGATAGTTCGTTCACTTTGGCCATCGGTTTGAGGATGGTAAGCCGTGCTCATATCGAGACGGGTACCCAATGATTTCTGAAGTGACTGCCAAAAGTGAGAGGTGAAACGAGCATCTCTATCAGAGAGGATTGAGGTTGGAACGCCGTGTCGGGAAACAACTTCCTTGATGTAAATTTGTGAGAGGTGTTCCATTTTATCGGTTTCCTTGATTGCCAGGAAATGAGCAGATTTTGTGAGACGATCGACGATCACCCAAATGGTATCGCAACCGCTCGATGACTTTGGTAGTTTGGTCATGAAATCCATGGAAATTTGTTCCCATTTCCATTCCGGAATATCGGGTTGTTGTAGTAAACCAAGAGGCTTTTGATGGTCGGTTTTGACTTTTGAGCAAGTAAGACACTTGCTGACATATGTGGCGATTTCAGCTTTCATGTTCGGCCACCAATAAAATTCTTTAATGTCGTGGTACATTTTATCGGATCCCGGGTGGATGGAATATTTGAATTTGTGAGCTTCATCCATCACCAAGTCTCGCAGATTTCCAAAACTGGGTAGCCAGATTCGGTTAGAGAAGTACCTAACTCCCTTAGGTTTGATTTCGAACTGTTTGTCCATGCCCCGCAAGGCTTCATGGATGATGTTTTCGGGTTTCAATGCTTCGAGTTGAGCGGTGTGGATTTGGATGGTGAGATCGTTACGAATGGTCATACCGAGGGCTCGAAATTTTCACACAAAGTGTTAAACTTGTATAACATCAAACACGAATGCGACATGACTTCTAAAACACTTTGGAACACGTTTTTCAAGAATAATGATAATATTATTATTACCAACAATCACCAACGGGCCGTACACATTTTCAAACACTTAAACAATCAACCAAATTGTAATCATTTGGACATTATAAGTTGAACAAACAACTACAAGGTAGTCTTGATAGATACCTTCGCATGTTTATAACCATCGCGTGTCGTGGACACCCTCAAGTTACAAGTCTTTGGACTTCGATTCCCGACTCATCAATCTCAGTTTATTGATATAAACTCTAAAGACTCAGGTGAGTCTCATAGCCCCTCTTTTACTATTTTTACTCAGGGGTGTGATATATTGCTTGTTTTAACGCGTGAACGCAAGTATAACTTTTACATGTACTACATGAGTTTTACACAACTAATCTTTTAAAGCCCTCCATCAGCATAGTTGTTAATACATTTGTAGCGTGAATATTGGTATATGGTACCATATAGGATTGACCCACCTCGTCCGGGTTAGCAAGCACTAACCGGGTAAACGGATGTACTAATATTTAAGGAAGACGGATGTTGATTAGGCATCCGTGGAGGCGAAAACGCTCAGGCTGTGTCCTGACCCACGAGTTAAGCTCAACTATGTGCTCATGGCTGTATACTGTTACCACTATCATTTGCTGGATGCAAATCAACTATTTAAATCTTGCGGTTCACACAACTTATTTAATACTCAAACCTGTGAGCTCACCAGCGTTAGCTTTAACGCTGACCCATTTTAGCATGTATCGCAGGTACAAAGCAGTAGGCAGGATTGCCCCAGGAAACTATAGCTCGAGTCAGCATGCAGACAATAGAGATTTTCTTGCATTAATATATTTTGTATAAGTATTTATGTATTGAAATCTCTCATTTTAAACGAACACGAGCTATATGTAGCTTCAAACCTTGTAAACATTTTGCTATTAATACATTCTGTTAAAACGACGCATGTAGAGTCGTTTACTATTAATCTCTGTGCTTTGAATATTGATTAGTAACACCCAAATCTTGCTTCCGCTAAACAATAAATTTGGGGGTGTTACAAAACGACTAATCGACACTTTACAACTCGATAAACCAACTGAGAGACAAACTGATATGCATCAACAGGCCTGAAACTATTATTAATTCCAAGTTTATGAGTTATAATATCCTTAGATATACTTGTCATGTCTTCTGGTTTCCAGGCAAAAGTTGATTTTCTTTCATTCAAGCACTTCATCAAATACTATTCAAGATCCTATGGGATCCCTGAGCCTATAAGCAACTTTTCCTCAGGATCCTTTGAGTCCAGTGGCATTTCTTTGACGTCTTGTTCCTTTGTATCTAAGACATCCCACACCTTATTCTTTAATTGCTATGCTGACGGTGGCTTGGCAGTAGTCTTTATTGATGTCGTATAACAATCCTTCGCTTCCTGTTGATCACTGCTTATCTTGAACACCCCCCACGGAGTTGGTAATTTGACGCATTGATGATACGTCGATGGTACTGCTTTAATATCGTGCAACCATGGTCTTCCCAGGATAATGTTATAGCTTGACAAACAATCCATAACACAAAACTTTTGAATGGAATTTACCCCTTCAATATAAATCGGCAGCTTGATATCACTAACTGTATTTTTTGATTCTCCACTGAATCCTACCAAGATAGTGGATCTGGAAGTGATCTCCGATTCTGGGATTCCCATTCTCTTCAAGGTCTCCAAACGTATGATGTTAACAGAGCTTCCTCCATCGATCAGGATCCTGCGCACAAACTGATTGGCAACATAGAGAGTAATGACCAAACCATCATGGTGAGGATCCTGAACATCTTCTAAATCATCCTCATCAAATGATATAACTTTCTCATCCTTTTTCATGGAAGTCCTTATCGGCCTATATTGCTTTTCTGATTTGGATTCCTTGGCATGCCTTTTTGCTGCAGAATAAGAAGTACCACATATATCAGAGCCACCAGAAATAAAATTAATTACCTTGGGATCCGAAGGTGGGGACCCTGCTCTTGTAGGGATCTTGTGATTATCCCGAGCTTGAGGATCCTGAACACTATCGTGATTCTTCCCGTGATCCTTCATTTTTCCAATTAGATCCTTTAAGTATCCTTTGTAGAGCAGGTGGATGATCTCTTTCCTGAGAGCTATGCAATTTTCAGTTATATGACCAAAATCTTCATGGTATGCACACCACTTAGATTTATCCTTCCAGACATATGGTTTATCATTCTTCTTTGGCCATCTTGCTCTATCTCTAAGATCCTGCATGGCACACAAGATACCAGTTGTATCTACAGAAAAATTATAATCAGTTATTTTAGGATATTCTTCATCATCCTCATCGATAGTGTTCATGCAACGATCCTCATTTCTGGTATAAGGTTTGCTTCTATTTAATCTGGATGAAGATGAATCTGATTTCCTATTGGGCCTATCATATGCTGATTGAGTGTCCACCCTCTTCTATATCATCGCATCTTCTTCCAGCCTGATAAATCTTAGAGTTCTATTTCTGACTTCGTCAAGATTCCTACAAGGATACATAACAAGGTCTTCATAGAATGGGGAATCCCTTTTGATTCCCATCTTGAAGGCTTGTACAACAGTTGGCAAATCCAAATTGGGTATATTCAAGGATTCTTTCCCGAATTCTCCCTACAAAATCTTGAAGAGACTCATTATTCCTTTGGACAACTCTGTATAAATCAGTTGTTAGTTTCTCAAACATTCTACTGCAAGAGAATTGGTTATTAAATAAATTGACTAGATGAGCAAATGAAGTAATTGAGTAAGGAGGAACGTTTAACAGCCATTTTAATGTGGATCCTGTGAGAGTAGAGCCGAAGCCCTTGCATAAACATGCTTCTTTAAGATCAGAAGGAACTGGAATGATCTCCATTCTCTCCCTGTATTGTGCAATATGTCCTCAGGATCCGTTGTTCCATCATACAGCTTCATATTTGGTGTTTGAAATCTTTTTGGGATCTCAGCATCACAAATAGGTGGTGTAAATCTCAAGATCCTATGGGCTATCAGAGCAACTTCTGGAATTGGTTGCACAACTCCAGGGACACTCGATATCATATCCTTCAGCTTTTGTATTTCCCTGGCCATCATAGGGCTAACCCCAGGATCCTGAAAATTGTTTGTCCGAACAGTATTATTAGAAATATAATTACTATACATGTTACCACCGTCTGGAATCCTATATGAGGATCCTGGATTAGGTTGTTGGCTCCTTGACGTAGAAACCCCTGTAGCATATATTGGATCTGGGATCCTTGTGCTCCCTTGCATGGATATGAAATCTCCTTGATGTTCCATGATTGGAGGAGTGCTGAAATCAAGGATCCTGCTTCGGATAGGAGTAGTAACTTGAGTAACAGGCGTTCTGTCTCTTGCTCTCAAATATCCATATCCTTCCTCAGGATTTCATTGCTTCTCTCCATTCGTTGAAGCTGCTCCTTAACCTGCGTGAACATAGACATGATATCCCGGTTAGCAATTATAATGGGGTCTGGATCCGAAAAGAATCCGCCCCCTGTAGAAGTGGATCCAGCCGTCGGTAGCCTAGTATAGACATTTGGTGGTTGTTGTTGAGATGATGTAAGAGGTGGAGCAGGAGGAAGAGTGGTTCTCGCAGATGATGATGTTGGCACAGTGGATGATGTAGATCGTCCTTGGCTCGACATTCTTAACAGAAATTTTTGAAAAAGATGACTCAACAAGGATTTTAATAAGAGTTTGATTAAGCAAAACACCACTTGCCCCACGGTGGGCGCCAAATTGTTTTGGTCAAAAATTACACTAAGCAATTAAGTGATCAAGTTTAGAAATGTGAGGTTGGGTGCTATAAATTACTTTCAAGATAATTATGCTTTTACACGATTATCTATATGAGTAAACGGTAATTTTAAATAAAGAATTATGTTCCAAATCCTTTGATCCATGGATCCTTGTTGAAAATGTGTTTAACAGTGAAAACAAATGTTTGTAAATAGGATTATGCCAAAAGTTTAAATAAAATGGAAAGTATTCTCAGAATAATGCAAGTTATGCGATAAAAGTACGTTTACAATCAACAAAAATGCATAAAACAGAATGATAATGCACTAATTGCGATTGGAAATAAAATAAGTATGTTGATTTGTAATAAGTGTAGAATAAGATTAGGATAATGCAGGTTTTATGATCAACAGATCATTAACATGTAAATTAAACGATGAAAATATAAAATGAATGCAATCGACACGATGATATACGAGGAAAACCCTTGATCAAGGTTGATCGCCGGCACAAAACCTCGGGAAGGATCAAATAATCCTTTCCTTTGTTAATTGTCTCGATTACAAACTAAGAGCACAAGGATGATCGGCTACGTGATTTTACTAAGTGTTAGTGAATGTGTTTTAGAGTAATTGAGAGAAGAATATAAATGTTTTCTCAGGTGTAAATAATGATTATTCGTCCTCCTAATCGATCATCCAGGCCTCATTTAAATACTAGAAACATATAACAATATTTCCGAGATCTTAGGGATCCTCCAAGGAAAGGTGAAGACCACCAACGTCTCTTTTGACTTTATTTTACACGTGCAGTGGACTCCGTCTTCACACATTTGTATCAAAGCTTCTTCACATAATCCAGAGCATATCTCATTAACGTGTTTTATCCACGACCTGGTCAATACTCAAGAAAAACAAACGTGTTATACAGCACATGATCCTGAATTAATACATATCCAGGATCCTGAGCTATGCACATTCTATAATAAATATAGGATCCCTGCTTAGCTATCTCAATTCTCCATGATCCTGCATAATTACGTTAGATAAATGTATCCTGAATAGGAGAATCCTTAACTATAACTGTGATCCTGAAAGCAGAGTCATAAAATATCATTATCCTGGGATATAAATATAAAACATAAATACTTTTCATACCTGCGTGACGATACTATGGTGATAATTAGGATCCTGCGGTATTAGTCAAAAATCTGCCCACAACAACAAGGACGACCTATATCTTCTATTGTGCCATCATCGACATCTGTGATGACTAATCTACCTCCTTCTTCCCCTCCTTCAACATCACAACGGGGACCAGAGAATATCTATAGGAGGACGGTTTCCACAGGATCTACCTTCTTAGGATCCGGGATCACAGATCAGGATCCCGTTATTATTTCTAACAGGAATATTATGGCTTTGTTTTCACAGGAGAAAGAGCAATTAGGACGTGTGGAATAAAGTAATGAGGTCCTGAAGAAGGATGTTGAAAGCTTGAGCAGAAGAATCAACACTCCCCCTAATCAGGATACTACTCCTTTTCGGAGCAGGATCCTGGATTTCAACACTCCAGCATTTGCAAGTATTGGAGCAGATTTCATTTCTATGCAAGGAACTACTGGGATCTTGGATCCCGGGTAGACTTCAAGATCCTCAATCATGTCGTCTAACAGTGGTAAAATATCTTATGGTTATTCTTTTGGTACTAACAATGTGAAGGATCCTGGAGTAAGCCCTATAATGACAAGGGAGTTGCAGAAACTAAAGGACATGATATCAAGTGTTCCAGGTGTTGTTCAACCTATTCCCGAAGTCGCTCCATCAACCCACAGGATCTTGAGATTTGCACCACCGATTTGTGATGCTGAGATCCCGAAAAGATTAAAGACTCCTAGCATGAAGCTTTACGATGGAACGACGGATCCTGAGGAGCACATCGCCCAATATAGGAAAAGGATGGAGATCATTCCGATTCCTACTGATCTCAGAGAAGCGTGCTTATGCAAAGGATTTCGATCAACTCTGACAGGATCCGCTATAAAATGGTTGTTAAACGTTCCTCCCTATTCTATTACTTCGTTTGCTCATATGGTTAATTTATTTAATAATCAATTTTCTTGTAGTAGAACATTTGAAAAATTAACCATTGATTTATATAGAATTGTTCAAAGGGCTTATGAGTCTCTTCGAGATTTTGTAGGAAGATTTGGAAGAGAATCTTTGGAAGATATGGCTACTGCAGTACAGGCCTTTAAGATAGGGATCAATAGGGATTCTCCATTTTATGAGGATCTTGTGATGAATCCTTGCAGAAACCTTGATGAAGTCGGAATAGAGCTCTAAGGTTCATAAGGCTAGAAGAGGACGCTTTGATCCAGAAAAGGGTGGAAATTTCATCAACATATGACATGCCCAATGATGCGTGTGAAAGCGTCATGTTTTATTATTTATAACTGAAGATACCTTATTAATGCTATCACACAACCAGGCAAGAATACCCGATCGGAATAGTATAGCTATGGTAAGTCCAGGTCGAATACAGGAACACAGGAACGATGTTATTCAATTAAATTGGAATTATTAATAAAGCAGTAAAATAAGGCGGTACGTTTTAGTTCCGTACGAACGTTCAAGATGAACTAATTAACTAAACTAAACGAAATAAAATAAGATAAGAGGAACAGATAAACAATCGGAGATAGACATGTAGTTACTTAGAGTCTTCACTTTAGATTCATATTATTCGGTTAATGTGTTTTGATTGTCTGATTGTGATTTCTTTCATATTAACTTAAATACTAATCAAAGAATCCAAGTTAAATGTATATTAGCCAACGTTCCGGGTCCAACTAATATCTACAATCTAAGGTTCCACATTAAACATCGATCCGATGTCACAAAGATAGTGCTCTATTGTGTGCTTTTCCCTAGATTGTGCATTAAGTATTCACGACTTGTTATGATTAATCCTCATGGTATGACTCAACAATACCATCTAATAATTACTTATTAGCGCATTCATTTTAGATTAACTAATTACTATGCTCTTAGCCTATCAAACTCAATATATTTAGCAATGATCATAAACCTAAGTCCATAACCATCAATAATCAATAGTATCAAATGAACTCAATCTCAATAATCCTATTGACCACGCTAAGTAGCAATTAATAATCACCAATAAACAAGGTTCTACGAATAACGTAACAATCTTCAATCGAACAATTGATTCAAAACACAATTATAACTTTCAAACATTCATAATCAAAGGTTATTAAAATAAACAATTAACAATAAGTCTAATCCATGATTTAATTATACAAAATCATATTCATATCCCAAAACAAACATAGACATGTTTAGAAGTGAAATCGGAAGATGATACGCAAACCGAATCATGAACCGAATGACGTAGAATCGATAGGGATCGATCCTAGCTTTTTACAGCTCCGAATCACCATCATTTCGCTCCCAAAATGGGGAAAACCCCCCTCTGGTCGTCTCTGGTCGAATTAGGGTGTGTAATATGAAGTTCTTTTTTGAAAACCCTAAAAACGGACTTAAATAGCTGAAAAAGTGATCCATACGGCGGATGGATTATTCCATCCGGCATATGGATGTAAAAGCCCATAAAATCCAGCCCGCGTACTCTGTCAGCCAACTTTTTCAATCCATCCGCCGGATGGACGCAAAACTAATCCAAGTGGTCAAAAAGAAAGTTGTAGCCCTCTCTGTTAGCTAAATTCTCTAAGTTGAATCACCTCAATCGGAGTTCGTATGAGGGAGTTATGGCCAAAATACTAACGACTGTCATAAAACTCAACTTTTACACTTTTCTTCATTTTCAGCTCATCTTTCATTCTTTTTCCGATTCGAGCTTCATATACACTTAAATCAAATCCTCTCATGTCTATCTTCACTCTTTTAGCTACTTTTCTTCACAAAAAGCTCATTTTTTGTTTCTTTTCGATCCAAGCTCCATTTAAACTCCTAAATGAAAATATGAACGAAATAAGTATCTTATTCATTCAAAATGCATTAGAAATCTATCAAACACGGGGTAAATTAGTACTATAATATAGTACATTTTGGCATTCATCACCTAACAGGAAATCAGAATCATCCTCGTACAGATCCAACAGGAACAAGTCTTATGCCAGAAATGAGGATCGTCGGATCATTGCAATTGGAGAGGATGACAAAGAATATCTTAAGCTAACTGATTATTGTTTTTTTATTGACACTACAGGTATCTTGTGTGCTATGCAGGGTCTTCGAGATAAGGCGAGATGGCCAAAAAGAAATCATAAAGCCGTCACTTGGAAGTATAAGACTAAGTGGTTCGCATATCATAAGGATTTCGGTCACGTAACTGAGGATTGCATACCCCTCAGAAAGGAAATCAGCCATCTGCTCAGCAAGGGATACTTGAAGAAGCTACTTGGAAGAAAGAAGGATCACGGTCGGGATCATGACAAGGCTCTGGATCCCTAAGCTTAGGATAATCATAGGATCCCACACAGAGCAAGATCACCACCGTCGGACGCCAAGGATCTTGATAAATGGTGAAAGCTCGATTAATATCATCCGCTTGGAGACTTTGAAGAGAATGAGCATACCAGAATCTGAGATAATCTCCAAGTCCACTGTATTAATAGGATTCAGTGGTGAAGTAAAGAATACAGTCGGCGAGATCAGATTGCCAATTTACATCGAAGGGTTATGATCAATAACGATCAACAAGAAGCGAAGGATTGCTACAAAACATCAATGAAATCTACTACCAGGCCTCTGTCATCATAGCTATTGTGGGCAGATTTTTGACTGATACTGTAGGATCCTTATTATCACCGTAGTATCATCACACAGGTATGAAAAGTATTTATGTTTTATATTTATATTCCAGGATAATGATATTTTATGACTCTGCTTTCAGGATCACAGTTATAGTTAAGGATTCTGGAGGTATTCTTATTATTTATTCTGCAGGATCCTATTCAGGATACATTTATCTAACGTAATTATGCAGGATCGTGGATAAATGAGATAGTTAAGCAAGGATCCTACATTTATTATGGAATATACATAGCTCAGGATCCTGGATCTGTATTAATTCAGGATCATGTGTTGTATAACACGTTTGTTTTTCTTGAGTATTGACCAGGTCATGGATCAAACACAT
The DNA here is from genome assembly GCA_963422505.1 of Pseudognaphalium luteoalbum. Lineage (NCBI taxonomy): Eukaryota > Viridiplantae > Streptophyta > Magnoliopsida > Asterales > Asteraceae > Pseudognaphalium > Pseudognaphalium luteoalbum. The sequence goes on from OY730198.1 coordinate 65,803,451, forward strand.
TAATGAGATATGCTCCGGATATTATGACAGGGTCTTGTTACGATTTTATGAAGACAGAGTCTACTGCACATGTAAAATAAAGTCAAGAGAGACGTTGGTGGTCTTCACCTTTCATCGAAGGATCCCTAAGATCTCGGAAATATTGTTATATGTTTCAAGTATTTAAATGAGGCATGGATGATCGATTAGGGGAACGAATAATCATTATTTACACCTGAGAAAACATTTATATTCTACTCTCAATTACTCTCAAACACATTCACTAACACTTAGTAAAATCACGTAGCCAATCATCCTTGTGCTCTTCGCTTGTAATCGATTTCTTTTATTTTAATAAGATTAACAAAGGCAAGGATCATTTGATCCTTCCCGAGGTTTTGTGCCGGCGATCAACCTTGATCAAGGGCTTTCCTCGTATATCCTCGTGTCGATTGCATTCATTTTATATTCTCATCGTTTAATTTACATATTAATGATCTGTTGATCATAAAACCCGCATTATCTTAATTTTATCCTACACTTATTACAAATCAACATACTTATTTTATTTCTAATCGCAATTAGTGCATTATCATTCTATTTTATGCATTTTTGTTGATTGTAAACGTACTTTTATCGCATAACTTGCATTATTCTGAGAATACTTTCCATCTTATTTAAACTTTTGGCATAATCCTGTTTACAAACATTTGTTTTCACTGTTAAACACATTTTCAACAAGGATCCACGGATCAAAGGATTTGAAACATAACTCTTTATTTAAAATTTCCGTTTACTCATATAGATAACCGTGTAAAAGCATAATTATCTTGAAATTAATTTATAGCACCCAACCTCACATTTCTAAATTTGATCACTTAATTGCTTAGTGTAATTTTTGACCAAAACAATTTGGCGCCCACCGTGGGGCAAGTGGTGTTTTGCTTAATTAAACTCTTATTAAAATCCTTGTTGAGTTATCTTTTTCAAAAAAATTTGTTAAGAATGTCGAGCCAACGACGATCTACATCATCCACTGTGCCAACATCATCATCTGCAAGAACCACTCTTCCTCCTGCTCCACCTCTTACATCATCTCAACAACAGCAACCAAATGTCAATACTAGGCTACCGACAGCTGGATCCACTTCTACAGGGGGCGGATTCTTTTCGGATCCAGACCACATTATAATTGCTAACCGGGATATCGTGTCTATGTTCACGCAAGTTAAGGAGCAGCTTCAACGAATGGAGAGAAGCAATGAAATCCTGAGGAAGGATATGGATAATTTGAGAGCAAGAGACAGAACTCCTGTTACTCAAGTTACTACTCCTATCCGAAGCAGGATCCTTGATTTTGGCACACCTCCAATTATGGAACATCAAGGAGACTTCGTATCCATGAAAGGGAGTATGAGGATCCCAGATCCAATATATGCTACAGGAGTTTCTACGTCAAGGAGCCAACAACCTAATCCAGGATCCTCGTATAGGACTCCTGACAGTGGTAATATGTATAGTAATTATATTTCTAATAATGCTGTTGGGACTAACAATTTTCAGGATCCTGGAGTTAGCCCTATGATGGTCAGGGAAATACAAAAGCTGAAGGATATGATATCGAGTGTCCCTGGAGTTGTGCAACCAATTCCTGAAGTTGCTCCGACAGCCCATAGGATTTCAAGATTTGCACCACCTATTTGTGATGCTGAGATCCCAAAAAGATTTCAAACACCAAATATGAAGTTGTATGATGGAACAACGGATCCTGAGGAGCATATTGCACAATACAGGGAGAGAATGGAGATCATCTCAGTTCCTTATGATCTTAAAGAAGCATGTTTATGCAAGGGATTCGGCTCTACTCTCACAGGATCCGCACTAAAATGGCTGTTAAACGTTCCCCCTTACACAATTACTTCATTTGCTCATATAGTCAATTTCTTTAATAACCAATTCTCATGCAGTAGAACGTTTGAAAAACTAACAACTGATTTATACAAAGTTGTCCAAAGGGCTAATGAGTCTCTTCGAGATTTTGTAGGGAGATTCGGGAGAGAATCCTTGAATATACCCAATTTGGATTTGCCAACTGTTGTACAAGCCTTCAAGATGGGAATCAAAAGGGATTCCCCATTCTATGAAGATCTTGTTATGAATCCTTGCAGGAATCTTGACGAAGTCAGAAATAGAGCTCTAAGATTTATCAGGATGGAAGAAGATGCGATGATACAGAAGAGGGTGGACACTCAATCAGCATATGATAGGCCCAACAGGAAATCAGATTCTTCATCCAGATTAAATAGAAGCAAACCTTATACTAGAAATGAGGATCGTCGCGTGAACACTATCGATGAGGATGATGAAGAATATCCTAAAATAACCGATTATAATTTTTCTGTAGATACAACTGGTATCTTGTGTGCCATGCAGGATCTTGGAGATAGAGCAAGATGGCCAAAGAAGAATGATAAACCATATGTCTGGAAGGATAAATCTAAGTGGTGTGCATACCATGAGGATTTTGGTCATATAACTGAAAATTGCATAGCTCTCGAGAAAGAGATCAGCCACCTGCTCAACAAAGGATACTTGAAGGATCTAATTGGAAAAACGAAGGATCACAGGAAGAATCACGACAGAGTTCAGGATCCTCAAACTCAGGATAATCATAGGATCCCTACAAGAGCAGGGTCCCCACCTTCGGATGCCAAGGTAATTAATTTTATTTCTGGTGGCTTTGACATATGTGGTACTTCTTATTCTGCAGCAAAAAGGCACGCCAAGGAATCCAAATTAGAAAAGCAATATAGGCCGACAAGGACTTCCATGAAAAAGGATGAGAAATTTATAGCATTTGATGAGGATGATTTAGAAGATGTTCAGGATCCTCACCATGATGGTTTGGTCATTACTCTCTATGTTGCCAATCATTTTGTGCGCAGGATCCTGATCGATGGAGGAAGCTCTGTTAACATCATACGTTTGGAGACCTTGAAGAGAATGGAAATCCCAGAATTGGAGATCACTTCCAGATCCACTGCCTTGGTAGGATTCAGTGGAGAATCAAAAAATACAGTTGGTGATATCAAGCTGCCAATTTATATTGAAGGGGTAAATTCCATTCAAAAGTTTTGTGTTATGGATTGTTTGTCAAGCTATAACATTATCCTGGGAAGACCATGGTTGCACGATATTAAAGCAGTACCATCGACGTATCATCAATGCGTCAAATTACCAACTCCGTGGGGGGTGTTCAAGATAAGCAGTGATCAACTGGAAGTGAAGGATTGTTATGCGACATCAATGAAGACTACTGCCAAGCCACCGTCAGCATAGCAATTAAAGAATAAGGTGTCGCACCCCCAATTTCGGGTTGCGGAAGTGAATCGGGTCGGGGCGCGACTAATCAATATACACAGCACAAAAGATATAATGAACGACCACTACATGTGTCGTTTTACATTTAATTTGATAAAATAAAAGTTTACATCAAAGTATCGTTTACATTAGCTCCTTTTGTAATTGAGAGATTTAAGTACATAATTAAACTATACAAAATGTAATAATGCAACTAAATCTCTGATTGTTTGCATGCTGACTCGAGCTAATGGATCTTGATTAAGCAGTCCAACCTACTGCTGGTCACCTGTGATACATGCTAAAATGGGTCAGCGAAACGCTGGTGAGCTCACAGGTTTGTATATCAACATATATTTGTATGAACCGCAAGATTTTATGATTGAATTTAAAATGCAATTTAGCAAAATAAAAGTTATACAGCCATGAGCACATAGTCTGAGCTTAACTTGAGTGTCAGGTCCAATTAAGGAAACCGAACTGAGTTGCCTCCTACGAGTGCCTAATCTACACTCGTCTTCTCAAATGCTAATACGTCCGTTTGACCAGTTAGTGCGTGCTAACCCGGACGAGGATTGTCAATCCTATATGATATCATATACTAACATTCACGCTACAGATGTATTACCAGACTATGCTATGGAGGGCTTTATTGATTAGTTGAAAACAACTCATGTAGTATTTGATTGAATTGTACTTGCGTTCTACTTGTAAAACAAAACGAGCAATAATATCACACCCCTTAATGAAAAACAGTAAAATAGGGGCTATGAGACTCACCTGAGCCTTGAGTGTTTAAATTAATAAACTTGAATTGATTAGCGGTAGATTGATGTCCGAAGACTTGTAACCTGAGGGTGTCCAAGACACACAATGGTTATAACATGAGTAGGCATCTCGAAAGACTGCCCTTGTAGTTGTTTGTCCAACTTAGAATGTCCAAATTACTATGATTTGGTTAATTGAATTATCCAAATTACTACGATTTGGTTTTTTGACTTGTGTTTTGAAAACGTGTACGGCCCGTTGGTGATTTGTTTGTAATGATAATCCCATATCATTATTTTGATGATTTTGAAGCATTATACTAAAAAATAAATTCCAATGTGTTTTAGGAGTCATGTCACATTCGTGTTTGATGTTATACAAATTTAACTCTTTGTGTGAAAGTTTAGATGTAACACTGTTACTCGTGACCCTAGGGTGAGGGCGAAGCCCGTTAATGACGGGGGTCCGGGGGCAGCGCCCCTGGTAGCGGGGTCCAAGGGGCGGCAGCCCCTGGCGGGGTCCAAGGGGCAGAGTAAAATCTGTGTTTTCTACTAAATTGCTTTGGTGAAAAACGCACCTGGACTTGAATTTGGGCGAAATCGGGTGATAAAATTTTAGGTCTCGACACTTAGTAAAATCTGTGTTTTCTTGGTTCTGTTTCATGCGACACAAGGTCAGATATGCGACACAAGAGCTTTGCGACACAAGGGTTGTGTCGCATAAGCTTTCGGTGCTAAATCAATAGCGACATAAGGGTTGTGTCGTATAGGGTATACGACACAAGGTGCGACATAATCGTTGTGTCGCAAAATCTACGACACAAGGGTTGATGCGACACAAAATGCGACGTCAATGGTTTTATGCAACACAACCTTGCGACACAAGGCTTGTGTCGCAAAGATGAACACCAGCCCAGAAACAGCGCCTGTCGCGTTTTTCCGACCCAAATCACAAATCTAGCTCATTTTTAGGCTGCAAAATTGTGTTTTCTTCGTACATTTGGACAATACTAAGTTGTGTAAACATTATAACACCGAAATAATACACCAAAATGAGTAGATCTAATTATTTAGAGAATTTCTTACAATTTCAAATCGAAGCTAGAGGAGGCCGAAAATGATGATGATGCTTTTGTAAATCTTGTTCCTTGCTTGATGGTAATTCTGAAAATACAACTTTTGTTGGTTGGTTTACAAATCCGAAAATTGATGAAATCTTTGGGAGAGAATTTAGGGAGTGTGTGTGTTTTGTTGAAATGGAAATGGAAGAAAGAGGGAAAGAGAGGTGGGGTGTAGGTGAAAGCCTCACCTTTTTCAGTCCCCGCAATCGCGCTCCGTGCGGTGTTCGTTCTCCCGTTTGTTTAAACGTTAAATGTTTATTTTATACGTTTAAATACACGTTTTAAATACGAATAATTACCCAATATTTTTGATGAAGTATTTTACCAAATACTTAATGGTTGCGTTATAAAGTATAACTTTAACTTGTTTCGATTTGTTTGCGCGTTTAATAATCTAATCGCGTAGATGTTTCTTCGTGCGATGCGAATTAATTACAAAATATTATCAAATAGTATTTTGAATAATTACTGTTATTAAATAATGTCATATTACTTAATAAAATCGTTCACCAACGCCCATATTAATTGAACCGAATTACATTCGATTTGAAAATTGCACGATTTAATCAAATCGCATAATTGTATATATATTAAACAATATATATATTGATACATTAATTAGCCTAACACATAACTAATTACATGTATTACACTTGATTAGGCACTAATTACTAGTCCTAATTTGACGGGTGTCACATAAGGTGTGGGATGTCTTAGATACAAAGGAACAAGACGTCAAAGAAATGCCACTGGACTCAAAGGATCCTGAGGAAAAGGTGCTTATAGGCTCGAGGATCCCATAGGATCTTGAACAGGATCTGATGAAGTTCTTGAATGAAAGAAAATCAACTTTTGCCTGGAAACCAGAAGACATGACAGGTATATCTAAGGATATTATAACTCATAAACTTGGAATTGATAATAGTTTCAGGCCAATTCAACAAAAGAGAAGAGAATATGCGCCGGAAAGAAATGCTATTATCCAGGCAGATGTTGAAAGATTACTTGCTGCTGGCATGATAAGGGAAGTAAAGTTTCCAAGATGGTTGGCAAACGTGGTGGTGGTACAAAAGAAAAATGGGAAATGGAGAGTGTGTGTGGATTATACGGATCTCAATAAAGCCTGCCCCAAGGATCCTTTTCCATTGCCTCATATAGATTCAATGGTGGATGCTACAGCTGGACATGAGATCCTAACCTTCATGGATGCTTCATCAAGATTTCAACAAATTCAGATGGAACCATCAGATCAAGAAGACACATCTTTTATAACTCCCACAGGTATATATTGTTATATTGCGATGCCTTTTGGTCTTAAAAATGCAGGTGCGACATATCAAAGGCTGGTCAATATGATGTTCAAAGACCAATTGGGTAGCACAATGGAGGTATATATCGATGATATGGTAGTAAAGTCAAAGAAAAATGAGGATCATCTTCAGGATCTTAAAGTAACCTTCGACATCCTGGATCAGTACAACATGAAGTTTAATCCTGCGAAATGCCACTTCGGAGTGGGGGCAGGAAAATTTCTAGGGTACATGGTGACCAAGAGAGGGATAGAAGCTAGTCCAGAGCAGATCAAAGCTATTCTAGACTTAAAATCCCCATCAAGCCCTAAGGATATACAAATATTGACGGGGAGAATAGCAGCTTTGAATCGTTTCATTTCAAGATCCTCAGATAGATGGAAGGAATTCTACGATATCCTGAAGAAAAACAAAAAGTTCGAATGGGGAGAAAAACACGAGGCTGCATTTCAAGAATTGAAGAACTATTTATCATCAGTTCCTTTATTGATGAAGACTAAGGATGGTGAGCCGTTATTCTTGTACCTTTTGGTGTCCAGAAGTGGTGTAAGTACTGTACTCTTAAAGGATCATGAAGGACAACAACATCCAGTCTACTATGTAAGTAAAAGCCTACTAGATACTGAAACCAGGTACCACGTGGGATAATACAGAAGTAAATGCTCTGTCCAATTTGGGATCAAGCTTAAAGATACCACCAGATATAAAGATACCAATTATACATATTGCAAACACTTGCTATTGCTGATAAGGGTAATAATGAAGAAAAAGTATGTGATGTTGAGGATCATCAGTCTGTAGATAATTCGAATGCATCAGGTTCTGGGGGCAAGTCAAGATCATGGATGCAGCCGATCATGGAATATATACAACACGATGTGATCCCCAAGGATGAAAATAATCCTAAAGCATTCAGATTAAAGGTATCTCGTTTTACTATTGAAAATGGTATATTATATAGAAAATCACTTGCAGGACCATTATTGCGATGCCTTGAGGATCCTGAAGCACAAGCAGTACTTAAAGATATACATGAAGGAGATTGTGGAAATCTTTCTGGGGGCAGAGCGTTATTTTCAAAAACTTTAAGGACAGGATACTTTTGGCCTACTATGAAGAAGGATTCCATGGATTTTGCTCGCAAATGTGATGCCTGTCAAAGACATGGGAACATCCATCATCAACCAGCAGAACCGATGCATCCGATTATCTCACCATGGCCATTTATGAAGTGGGGAATGGATATTGTGGGAAAATTACCCACAGCTCCTAGTGGAAAGGTCTTTATGTTAGCAATGATAGATTATTTTTCCAAATGGATAGAAGCCGAGGCATTTGTTTAAGTAAAAGAAAAGGATGTGATATCATTCATCAAGAGAAAATTTCCTCACTAGATTTGGGATCCCAGCAGAAATAGTATGTGATAATGGATCTCAGTTTATTGGAAAAAGAACAACTAAGTTTTGTGAAAGTTGGGGAACCAAGATGATAACTTCAACACTAGTTCATCCTCAAGCTAATGGTCAGGCAGAATCAAGCAACAAGATCATAATCAACAATCTTAAGAAAAGGCTGGATGCTAAGAAAGGAAGATGGGCTGAAGAATTGCCTTTTGTTTTGTGGGCTGATAGGACTACAGAAAATGAGGCAACTAAACAAACCCCTTTTGCTTTGGTGTTTGGATCCGAGGCTATGATTCCAACGGAAATGATAATACCAACGGCAAGATCTCAGATGCAGACTTTGGAAGCAAACAAAGAAGCATTATATCAGGATTTAGATACTGTGGATGAATTAAGAGATCGTGCTAAATTCAAGATCCTATAACAAGAATGTTAGGATAAGAAGGTTTCAAGTAGGAGATTTGGTATTAAGGAAAGTATTTCAAAATACTAAGAATCATGCGGAGGGAAAGCTAGCACCAAAGTGGGAAGGTCCATATTTAATAGATTCAGATGCTGGAAAGGGGGCATACTGGTTGGCTAATATGGATGGAGACTTACTTCCAAGATCCTGGAATGCTATTCATTTGAAGCTCTATCATGTGTAAGTTGAATATTTATATTCAACATAAAAAGGTACTTCTGTGATCCTTAACTTTTCATTAATTTTGTTATATTTAATACGTATGTATGTATTATAATTATGTATGCATGAAAGTTTTTCATTATTGAATAATGTACTGACTTAAGCATTGGAGGGGTGTTAGACAAACTAACACCCACCTTTACCCAAGATCTTGTATTTGTTGTAGTTCATGCATTTGAGGATCATGGATTGAAGATTAGAGGCTAGCTACCTCTCCTCCGTTAAGGATCCCAGTGATTCTCTAAGGTTTAGAGGTAAACACCTCTAGGGTTTATACGCCCCACCAGTTGCGCACTATGTTTGATTATAGTTCCACAGTTAGGGAATCGGCGATGCCTCTGGTACCCGACAACTTCATTTCTATTGGCCTATAGATCAAGCGCTAATGATTGTCGATACTGATGTGCACTAAACGTATCGACCTAAGGTTTGTGTCGTTTTCACGACACTCTAAGGTTTGTAATGTTTTCACATTACTCAATTGATTAGGCATTTTCATGTCTCAAATTGCTTAGCCCAAGAATCAAACGGTTTGTAATGTATTCACATTACCCAATGAATTGACATTTACATGTCACTCTTATGGTTTGCTTAAACTATCTAAAGATTATAATGTTTTCACATTATTAAAAAATTTCATTGGTTAGCCCCAATATTTTCAAAATTATCAAAATCGTTTTGACTTGAATATCATAAAATGCATTTTTGAAAATCATAAACATTTTTCAAGGTTGAATGAAATTGTTTTCACAATTAAATTGTGAATTATTGACATTTTCATGTTAACAGGAAATATAAATTGGGATTCATTGCTCTCAACAAAATATTTTAGGATTTTGAAATCTTAGGATCCTAAATTCAAGATTATCCTAAATCTGTTTAAGGATCCTTGAGACCTGTAATGCAGAATGGATATTGAGAAAATCTTCTCATAATTCTGAATGTATTCTGAGGGAAGCTCCTCAGGATCCTGTTTCTAAGCAAATATCAAGCGGATATATGTATACTAATTGAATCTCCTTAGTATCCTGAAGACTCAAGGCATAGATAATATCCTAATATTATTCACAGCAAAAGATCGAAGGATTATGAATCCTAACATTGGAGTTCAAAAGAAGTGCAGGAAATTTAAATTGTCTTGTGGCCAACATAAACCGCATTTTACACCACCATGGTTGATCATGCCAGATCAACCTCATCCCAAATAATTGTTTTTAACAACCACAACCCTTAAATTCTAAGAACTTAAAAGCAGTACCAGGCTCTGGCTAGTTATATGCCTTCCTTGCCTGAGGGTGAATCCTTGACTTCAGCAGGATTCTCAGGGGTTTCTGATACTGGTGCTGGGTTATGCATTTCGATGTCCTCAACATCGATAGTGATCTTTTGTGTTGGTGCATCAGGGGTCTTTTAGACTGGAGTTTTGGTTGCTTTGCCGCTAGTTTCATCAAGGAAATTTCCAGCTTCTGGATCTTCACTTTTCAGTTTTGCCAATTTTTCTTGCCAAGCTAGGACATTCCAAAATGTAGTATCAAGACCCCTGGAACTAGCTTCAGACACCATAAGGATCCTGGCTTTAAGCACTGCAATAGTTCCATCTTTCTTGATACCAGCAACCAGAATCTCGCGTTCTTCATTGATTCTCCTCTGAGCATCAGCTTCCTTTAGTGCAGCATGAGCTTTGACATCTTTGATCTCTCTTTTCAGAAAAGCAATTTCGTGGGCAGAAGATTCTGCAGCAATGGAAGTTGTTTTCTTTACGCTCTCAATCATCTTCACTTTCTCGTTATAACATTTGTTGGCTTGTTCCATAGCCTATAAAGAACAAAAGTAATTGAATACATTAGGATAAAATTCAATCAGAGAAATTGAATAAGGATAATAAAATATACCTTGTCAAAATCAAGTATGGGTTCATCAGGATCCTCCATGCTGTTGGTTTTCCTTTTCTTGTTAGTTGGTCTGGAGCGAAGGTTGGGGACCTTAGCCTTGCTAGGTTCAACGACTGATTTTTCTTCTTTAATTGGCATGTCATCATCATCAATATCCGATAAGGAGAAGTAGGATGCTATTTTGGAATTTTGGTCATATTAACAATACAGGATTTAGGAAAAAGATATCCTTGAAGAAAGGGTGTGAAGTTTACCAGGTGTAGTTGGAGTTGTTTTCTCTAACTTCATGATTTCAGGCGAGGAAGGATAAGAAAATGTCCTGTCAATTTCTGGAATTTTCAGGAAGTTCTCTATCAATTCCTCGGAGTGGGGAAGAGGAGGAACTAACTTCTCTAATATTACTGCAAAATATGAGAAAAATTAGAAAAATAAATATGTACAAAGGTATGTTCATGTAATAGTTTTTACCCTACCCTTAGTAAGCCAAACTGTTGGAATCAGTTCATCTTCGGGAAGAGAATTTCGATCAACCAAGAAAAATGTTTCTCTCCACTTTGGATCATTCTGAGTAGCGCAAAGGACAAGATGTTTGCACTTAGGTTTGATTTTGAAGAGAAAATAATTGGAACCGTGGGAACGAAGATGGTAAGTTTGCTCTAATTTAGGGATTCCAAGGTGAGTGTGGTTGGAATCATTGACCGATAAGCAGTGATCAACAGGAAGCGAAGGATTGTTATACGACATCAATGAAGACTACTGCCAAGCCATCCTCAGCATAGCAATTAAAGAATAAGGTGTGGGATGTCTTAGATACAAAGGAACAAGACGTCAAAGAAATGTCGTTGGACTCAAAGGATCCTGAGGAAAAGGTGCTTATAGGCTCGAGGATCCAAGAGGATCTTGAACAGGATCTGATGAAGTTTTTGAATGAAAGAAAATCAATAGCGATCAACAAGAAGCGAAGGATTGCTACAAAACATCAGTGAAATCTACTACCAGGCCTCTGTCAGCATAGCTGTTGTGGGCAGATTTTTGACTGATACTGCAGGATCCTTGTTATCACCGTAGTATCATCACACAGGTATGAAAAGTATTTATGTTTTATATTTATATTCCAGGATAATGATATTTTATGACTCTGCTTTCAGAATAACAGTTATAGTTAAGGATTCTGGAGGTATTCTTATTATTTATTCTGCAGGATCCAATTAAGGATACATTTATCTAACGTAATTATGCAGGATCATGGATAAATAAGATAGCTAAGCAAGGATCCTACATTTATTAAGGACTGTACATAGCTCAGGATCCTGGATCTGTGTTAATTCAGGATCATGTGCTGTATAACACATTTGTTTTTCTTGAGTATTGACCAGGTCATGGATCAAACGCGTTAATGAGATATGCTCCGGATATTATGACAAGGTCTTGTTACGATTTTATGAAGACGGAGTCTACTGCACATGTAAAATAAAGTCAAGATAGACGTTGGTGGTCTTCACCTTTCATCGAAGGATCCCTAAGATCTCAGAAATATTGTTATATGTTTCAAGTATTTAAATGAGGCATGGATGATCGATTAGGGGAACGAATAATCATTATTTACACCTGAGAAAACATTTATATTCTACTCTCAATTACTCTCAAACACATTCACTAACACTTAGTAAAATCACGTAGCCGATCATCCTTGTGCTCTTCGCTTGTAATCGATTTCTTTTATTTTAATAAGATTAACAAAGGCAAGGATCATTTGATCCTTCCCGAGGTTTTGTGCCGGCGATCAACCTTGATCAAGGGCTTTCCTCGTATATCCTCGTGTCGATTGCATTCATTTTATATTCTCATCGTTTAATTTACATATTAATGATCTGTTGATCATAAAACCCGCATTATCTTAATTTTATCCTACACTTATTACAAATCAACATACTTATTTTATTTCTAATCGCAATTAGTGCATTATCATTCTATTTTATGCATTTTTGTTGATTGTAAATGTACTTTTATCGCATAACTTGCATTATTCTGATAATACTTTCCATTTTATTTAAACTTTTCGCATAATCCTATTTACAAACATTTGTTTTCACTGTTAAACACATTTTCAACAAGGATCCACAGATCAAAGGATTTGAAACATAACTCTTTATTTAAAATTATCGTTTACTCATATAGATAATCGTGTAAAAGCGTAATTATCTTGAAAGTAATTTATAGCACCCAACCTCACATTTCTAACTTTGATCACTTAATTGCTTAGTGTAATTTTTGACCAAAACAATAGCAATCAAGGGAAAAAGGCATGGGATATCTTGGCTACAATCAGATAAGGTATCAAAGAAGTGCGACTCCATTATGAGGATCCTAAGGTGGAAAAGGATAGGATGAATGTTATTGTGTGTTGATATGTTTAAGGAAGAAAGATTCCTGATCTTGGAAAACGTGGTGATGGAATACAAATCTAATTGGTAAATCATTACTCGTAAACGTGGCGGTATCCCAAAATATGAACGATGCTGCATAAGTTAAAGATCCTGAAAGCATAAGCGAAACTAAAGGATATGCACGGAGGAATCTGCGGAAAATATCCTGGGGGCATACATGGAAATGTTCAGAACCGATGCGTCCAATTATCTATCTGTGATCAATATTTAATTGGCGTGGATGCTGGAAAATGGGGCCATGTTGATGGAGAACTACTTTCAAGATCCTGAAATGCTATTCACCTAAAACTCTATCATGTGTAAGTTGAGTATTTATATTCAACATAAAAAGGTACACCTATGATCCTTAACTTTTTATTAATTTTTATATTCTTTACTATATATGTATGTGTGTATCATAATTATATATTAATATATGAATGAAAATCTTTCATAATTATTATTTTCATTCGAATCTGACACTGACTTAAGCATCGGATGAGTGTTAGGAAAACTAACACCCACCTTTACCCAAGATCTTGTGTTTGTTGTAGTTCATGCATCTAAGGATCATGGAATGAAGATTAGGGGTTGGCCACCCCTCCTCCGATTAAGAATCCCAGGGATTCTTGTAAGGTTTAGAGATTTGCGGGCGCATAAACACCTCTCTAAGAATTTGGGTTTGAACACCTCGCCGGGTGTGTACGACGTTTGATTATAGTGCCACGGTTAGGGAATCGGTGATGCCTCTTGTACCCGACAACTTCATTTCCATTGGCCTATAGATCAAACTCTTCCGATTGTCGACACTGATGTGCACTAGACGTGTCGACCTAAGGTTTTTGGCGTTTTCACGTCAACTAAGGTTTGTAATATTTTCACATTACCTAAGGTTTTGGCGTATTCACGTCACTAAGTAAACAAGGCTTATAATGTTTTTACATTATCTATTACGCAAGGTTTGTAATGTTTTCACATTACCAATTGGTTAGGCATATTCATGTCTCAAATGGCTTGGCCCACGAATCAAACGGTCGTAATGTTTTCACATTACCAAATGGTTTGACATTTACATGTCACAAAAAATGATTTATAAAAAGTTTTCTTACGGTTTGTAATGTTTTACACATTACCAAAATATTTTTATTGGCGTAGGCCCTAAAAGATTCAAATGGTTGTAATATTATCATATTACCAAAATATTTTTCGGATTTAATCCAAAGATTATGATTGTTATGATGTTCTTACATTATTCAAAAGTTTTGACATTTTCAGAAATTATTACAATAATTTTATGTCGTTTTTAAAGTTAAACAAAAATTGTAATAATTTGGCATTATGAAGATAACAAGAATGTTTTCATGTTATCAAAATCTTCTAACAATGTTATAATACAGGATCACTGGATTATCCCAAGCAAAATCCTGATATTCTCTTTGAATGTATCAAGATATGTTAGCATTATTTTCATGCTACTTTGGCAATCTTTACAGGTTGCCAAAAGGTCATGAAAATGATCATGATGTTTACAGGTTATTTGAAAGACTTTGACGCTGTTGTGTCATCATAAAGTGTTAGCAATATTTTCATGCTACTTTGGCAATCTTTGATGTTGTCGTATTACAGGATATAATCATCATCGTTGATGGTTTTTAATATGCTTCTCAATCTGAAGTATGTTTCAAGATCCTAAGATATGGGAATCCTGAGTACGAAGTTATTTCAAGTTCTCTGAGGAAATCTCCTCAGAATCCAGGAAGTGTAAGTAAAGTAAGCATGTGATAGAGAATCCTCCTATTACCTTGAAAGACCTACATATATGATCGGAATAAACATATATTGGGGAAATCTCCCCAGTATTTTAAAAATCAGATCATCTCAAGTATATCCTGAGGGAATCTCCTCAGGATCCTAGTCATCAGTATAATATAAATATATATTGAGGGAATCTCCTCAATATCCTGAAGACATATAATATATAAATCCTAATTGGTAGCCTTGGTTTCTTTGGCTTCCTTATTCTTTGAGTATCTTGAATAACTTTTCAAGATTCCGATGGTACTTAGAAATTTTACAATTAAAGGTCTGTTCCAAGATTCTAAAATATTAGAATCCTTGGAACAGGATTATTTCGAATATATCTTGAGGGAATCTCCTCGGGATTCTGAGTGTATGGATGAAATAAACATATATTGGGGGAATCTCCCCAGTATCGTGAAGAAAGAAGATAAATAAGAGACGATAACACATACCAAATGAGAAGACAACCTCCCTGCTTCCTTTCTCTCCATCATCTTCGTCCATGGTGAGTTTTGCTCACTACCAAGAACTTGTCTTTTCAGATTGTTCAAACAAGAATCAAGAGGAGCCTCTGTATGCTCTCTCTCTCTCTCTACATTCATCATCCAAGTTTGAACCTTGCTCATCATTGAAATCCATCTCACCAGATGATATTCATTTGATTCACACCACCTTTAGTGTCGTTCAATACACTCTAACGGTTTATCCACGTAAATTACGGAGTGTACCGAATCGAACTAAGCCAATCCACACTCGGGATTAGCTTATCCTGAATAAAAGTTCCACAAGCGGAAATTGGAATGCTCAAAAAGACTAAGTGGTCAACATAAACCACTTGAACACCACCATGGCTAACCGTTTCAGGTTAACCTCATTATTGGCACAACCCAAGTATGTATCACATTGACAAGAATGGGGGCATCCCTTTAGTATCCTGAAGATAGTTGATTTGCAGAGAGTTTTGAAGAAAAGCCATGATCAAGGTCATGGTAATCCATGATGCTTTGGATAAATAAAAAAGCTACGCCAAGCCATGAGTACAGTTTGGGAGTAACATAGCTTGGTCATTGGGAAAAATCAAGAAAATGGTGAAAGGAAGCTTGAAGAAACAAACCCAAAAGGTTGTACCACATGAAAATGTTTCACAGGATCTCAATCAAGCGATATTAACATCAGATTAAACCCAGAATTTAGGTATGTTTATCGGTTTTTAAAATCATTGTGGTATTTTTCATTGAAACTTGACGAAGAACAGGTAGCCCAAGTCATTATGAAGTTTGAAGTCATGCAAATGAGGTATGAAAGGGTTTATGATTATCAAAAATTCAATCAACGTGGATATGGTTAACAATGCACAGTGATACCTTGCTTCATTTATTTAATGTTTATTTTTAGAAGTTGTGTCACCATCAGGGTCCTGAAGATAACACAACTTGGGGGCAATTGTTTGGGCTAAATTTTATAGTTAGGATACAGGATCCTGAAGTCTCTAGTTATTATTGAAAATTCTATCTAGGATTATGCATATGTTCAGGATAAAGCTAAAACTAAGGATCCTGAGATTCTATGTTTATATTATACAGGTAATCAAGATCTTGGATATATCCAGGATCACACTTGGATCAAGGATCCCGATCATCTATATGATTATTTAGGTATATTTAGGATCTTGAGTACTATAGAAATATCAGATATGCTCAGGATCTCACATATGTTTAGGATCCCGGATATGTTAAGTATTTTGGGATCAGAAGTTATTAATGTTTGTTTTTTAGTTTGTGTTTAGGATCTTGGATATTTAGGATCCCGGGTGATCAGGATCCAAGATATATTCGGTATCCAGAGTGAAACGCCACTAATCTGTATTTGACCATTGTATATATTGACCGAGTCTACCAGGAGTTAAACGTGGGTCAATCTTGCCTATATTTAAGGATCTAGGCTTATTCAAGTCTAGAAGAAGTCAAGAAAAATGTGTAAAAGGCTGGGTCAATATGGAAGACTGGAGGATCCCGAGAATCTCGGAGGATCCCTGATTTTTAGGAATTATTTGTTATTCAGCCTTAGTATAAATATGAGATGAAGGTGATCATTTTAGGCTATCTTCTGCACATTCTGCACACCCAATTACACCCATACTCTGCTCAAATACGTTCATACACCAACACTTAACCATTTTCTTTACCGAATCACATAAAAATTCACTTAGTTTGATCATCTTCGTGCTCTTTAGTTTGTAATCTTTCATTTTTACTTAATAAGATCAACAAAGGCAAGGATTGATTGATCCTTCCCGAGGTTTTATGCCGGCAATCAACCTTGATCAAGGGCTTTCCTCGTACATCCTTGTGTCGATCGCATTTACTTTATGTTTTCGTCATTTAACTTGCATTTCATTGATCTTTTGATCATAAATTCTGCATTATCCTGATTTTATCTTTAATTTATCATCAGTATACGTATTTATTTCATTTGTAATCATGTTTTTATCATAAAATTAGAATCATAATTCGATTTCATGCATTTTTATTGATCGTAATCATATTTTTGTTGCATAACTTGCATTATCCCGAAAATACTTTGCATTTTACTTAAACTTTTGAAATAATCTTATTTTACAAATACTTGTTTTCATTATTAATCATCTCTTTAACAAGGATCAACATTTATATAGATATAAACTATATTTTTCATTCAAAATTATTATTTACTCATATAGATAATCGTGTTTCAACGTAATTATCTTGGAAGTAACTACAAGCACCAATACCTCACTTTACAGATTTGATCACTTAATTGCCTAGGGTAATTTTTGACCAAAACAATAACAGTGACATGTAAATGCCAAACCATTAGGTAATGTGAACACATTACAAACCGTTTGATTCTTGGGCTAAGCCATTTGAGACATGAAAATGCCTAACCAATTGGTAATGTGAATACATTACAAACCTTAGAGTGACGTGAAAACGACACAAACCTTTGATCGAAACATCTTGTGCACATCATTGTCGACATTCAGAAGTGCTTGATCTATAGATCAATGGTCATGAAATTGCCGTGTACCAGAGGCATCACCGGTCCCATAACCCTTATTCTATAATCAAACATCATGCGCATCCGGCGAGGTGTCAAAACCTTATTCGTAGAGAGGTGTTTATCCGTATGGAAACCTCTAAACCTTAGAGAATTGTTGGGATCCTTAATGGAGGAGAGGTGGCCAAACCTCTCATCTTCAATCCATGATCCTCATATGCATAATCTACAATAAATACAAGATCTTGGGTAAAGGTGGGTGTTAGTTTGCCTAACACCCCTCCGATGCTTAAGTCAGTAAAGTATTCAATTAGAACAATAAATGTGCTAAATTTTCATGCATATATTGATATATAATTATAATACACACATACATATATAGTAAAGAGTTATTAAAATTAGTGAAAAGTTAAAAATCATAGGAGTACCTTTTTATGTTGAATACAAACATTCAACTTATACGTGATAGAGTTTCAAATGAATGGCATTCCAGGATCTTGGAAGTAGTCCTCCATCCATATTGGCCAACCAATATGCCCCCTTTCCAGCATCCGAATTTATCAAATATGGACCTTCCCATTTTGGTGCTAGCTTCCCTTCCGCAGGATTTTTAGTATTTTGAAATACTTTCCTTAGCACCAAATCTCCTACTAGAAACCTTCTTATCCTAACATTTTTGTTATAGGATCTTGAAACCCTCTGTTGGTATGTTGCAATCCTGAATTTAGCACGATCCCTTATCTAATCCACAATGTCTAGATCCTGAATTAATGCTTCTTTGTTTGCTTCCAAAGTTTGCGTCTGAGATCTTGCAGTTGGGATTACCAATTCTGTTGGGATTACCAATTCTGTTGGGATCATAGCTTCGGATCCAAACACCATAGCAAAAGGAGTTTGCTTTGTTGCCTCCTTTTCAGTGGTCCTATCAGCCCATAGCACAAAAGGTAATTCTTCAGCCCATCTTCCTTTCTTAGCATCCAGCCTCTTCTTAAGGTTGTTGATGATGATCTTGTTGCTGGATTCTGCCTGACCATTAGCTTGAGGATGAACTGGTGTTGAAGTTATCATCTTGATTCCCCAACTTTCACAAAACTTAGTTGTTCTTCTTCCAATAAATTGATATCCATTATCACATACTATTTCCGCTGGGATCACAAATATAGTGAGGATATTTCTCTTGATGAATGATATCACATCCTTTTCCTTTACTTGAACAAATGCTTCGGCTTCTATCCACTTGGAAAAATAATCTGTCATTGCTAACATAAAAACCTTTCCACCAGGAGCAGTTGGTAATTATCCCACGATATCCATTCCCCATTTCATAAATGGCCATGATGAGATAATCGGATGCATCGGTTCTGCTGGTTGATGATGGATGTTCCCATGCCTTTGACAAGCGTCACATTTGCATGCAAAATCCATGGAATCCTTCTTCATAGTAGGCCAAAAGTATCCTGTCCTTAAGGTTTTTGAAAATAATGCTCTGCCCCCAGAATGATTTCCACAGTCCCCTTCATTTATATCCTTAAGTACTGCTTGTGCTTCAGGATCCTCAAGGCATCGCAATAATGGTCATGCAAGTGATTTTCTATACAATATACCATTTTCAATAGTAAAATGGGATACCTTTAATCTGAAAGCTTTAGGGTTGTTTTCATCCTTAGGGATCACATTGTGTTGTATATATTCCATGATTGGCTGAATCCATGATCTTGACTTGCCCCCAGAACCTGATGCATTCGAATTATCTTTAGACCGAGGATCCTTCACTTCACATACTTGTTCCTTATCGTCATCTCTGTCAGCAATGGCAGGCGTTGCAATGTGTATAATAGGTATCTTAACATCTGGTGGGATCCTTAGACTTGATCCCAAGTTAGCCAGAGCATCCGCCTCAGTATTATTCTCATGTGGCACCTATTGAATGTCAAAGATCTCGAAGCTACCTACAAGATCCTTAACAATCTCCAAATACAAAGCTAGTCTATTTACTTTTACGGTATATGTTCCATTATAATGATTAGCAATTAACAATGAATCAACATATACATTTAAGTACTTTATACCAATATACTTAGCCAATTGTAATCCTGCAATTAATGCTTCATATTCTGCCTCATTATTTGTAGCCTGAAATTCACATCTTATAGCTTGAGGCATAATAACACCTTGAGGTGATTTTAGTACAATTCCTAATCCAGTTTCTCTTATATTAGAAGCACCATCGGTATATAATGTCCATTTTTCACTTATTTGATTTAGTTCTTGTACCTCTAAATCTACTTCGTCTTGAAGATCATTAGTAAAGTCAGCAATAAAGTCCGCTAAAGCTTGGGATTTAATTGCATTCCTAGGTTCATAAATCAATTTATATGCACTTAATTTAACAGACCATTTAGCTAGGCGTCCTGACATTTCTGTTTTTTTCTTAAAACATTCTTAATTGGATAATTAGTTCTAACATGAATAGGGAGTGTCTCGAAATAATGTCTAAGTTTAGTAGATGCCATGACTAATGCAAGTATAAGTTTTTCGAGATGAGAATACCTGGTTTCAGCATCTAATAGGCTTTTACTTACATAGTAAACCGGATGTTGTTGCCCTTCATGATCCTTCACCAATACTGCACTTACACCATTTCGGGATACTGACAGATAGAGGAATAGTGGTTCACCGTCCTCAGTCTTCATTAATAAAGGAGCTGATGATAGATAATTCTTCAGCTCTTGGAATGCAGCCTCATGTTTTTCTCCCCATTCAAACTTTTTATTCTTCTTTAGGATATCATAGAACTCCTTGCATCTGTCTGAGGACCTTGAAATAAAACGATTCAAAACTGTTATCCTTCCTGTCAACCTTTGTATATCCTTAGGACTTGATGGAGACTTTAGATTCAGAATAGCTTTAATCTGTTCCGGGCTAGCTTCTATTCCTCTTTTAGTCACTATATATCCCATGAATTTTCCAGCCCCCACTCCAAAGTGGCATTTTGCAGGATTAAGCTTCATATTGTATTGATCCAGAATGTCAAAGGCCACCTTAAGATCCTGAAGATGATCCTCAGTTTTCTTTGACTTTACCACCTTATCATCAATGTATACTTCCATTGTGCTTCCCAGTTGGTCTTTGAACATCATATTGACTAGCCTTTGATATGTTGCACCTGCATTTTTAAGACCAAAAGGCATAGCAATATAACAATATATACCTGTGGGGGTTATGAAGGTTGTGTCTTCCTAATCTGATGGTTCCATCTGAATTTGTTGAAATCCTATTGAAGCGTCCATGAAGGTCAGGATCTCGTGTCCAGCCGTAGCATCCACCATTGAATCTATATGAGGCAATGGAAAAGGATCCTTCGGGCAAGCTTTATTGAGATCCGCATAATCCACACATACTCTCCATTTTCCATTCTTCTTTTGTACCACCACCACGTTTGCCAACCATCTTGGGAACTTTACTTCCCTTATCATGCCAGCAGCAAGTAGTCTCTCAACATCCGCCTGAATAATAGCATTCCTTTCCGGCACAAATTTTCTTCTCTTTTGTTGAACCGGTCTAAAACTACTATCAATTCCAAGTTTATGAGTTATAATATCTTTAGATATACCTATCATATCCTCCGGCTTCCAGGAAAAAGTTAATTTCCTCTGGATCAAGAATTTCATTAGATCCTGTTCGAGATACTCTGAGATCCCTGTTCGATCTGAACGAGGATGAATCTGATTTCCTGTTGGGCCTATCATATGCTAATTGAGTATCTACCCTTATTTGTATCATTGCATCCTCTTCCGGTCTGATGAATCTTAAAGCTCTGTTTCTGACTTCGTCAAGGTTCCTGCAAGGATTCATAACAAGATCCTCATAGAATGGGGAATTTCTTTTGATTCCCATCTTAAAGGATTGCACAGCAGTAGGCATATCCAAATTAGGTATATTCAAGGATTCTCTCCCGAATCTCCCTACAAAATATCGAAGAGACTCATCAGCTTTTTGGACAATTATGTATAAATCAGTTGTTAGCTTTTCAAATGTTCTACTGCAAGAGAATTGATTGTTAAATAAATTAACCAAATGAGCAAATGAAGTAATAGAGTAGGGGGAACATTTAACAGCCATTTTAATGCGGATCCTATGAGAGTAGAGCCAAAGCCCTTGCATAAGCATGCTTCATTAAGATCAGAAGGAAATGGAATGATCTCCATTCTCTCCCTATATTGCGCAATATGCTCCTCAGGAATTGTTGTTCCATCATACAACTTCATATTTGGCGTTTGAAATATTTTCGGGATCTCAGCTTCACAGATAGGTGAAGGAAATCTTGAGATCCTATGGGTTGTTGGAGTAACTTCAGGAACAGGTTGTACAACTCCAGGAACACTCGATATCATATCCTTCAACTTTTGTATTTCCCTTTCCATCATAGGACTAACTCCAGGATCCTGAAAATTGTTAGTCCCAACAGTATTATTAGAAGTATAAATGTTAAACATATTACCACCGTCAGGAGTTCTATATGAGGATGCTGGATTAGATTGTTGACCCCTTGACGTAGAAACTCTTGTAGCAAATATTGGATCTGGGATCCTAGTGCTCCCTTGCATGGATACGAAATCTCCTTGATGTTCCGTAGATGGGGGGTACCAAAATCAAGGCACCTGCATCGGATAGGAGTAATGACTTGAGTAGCAGGAGTAACGTTCCTCATCCTCAAATTCTCCATATCTTTTTTCAGGATCTCATTGCGTCTTCCACTCGTTGAAGCTGCTCTTTAACCTGCGTGAACATAGACATAATATCCTGGTTAAAAATCATAACAGGGTCTGGATCCGATAAGAATCAAGCCCCCAAAGAAGTGGATCCGGCCGACGAAAGTCTTGCGTAGACACTTAGTGGGAGCGGTTGAGATGATGTGAGAGGTGGGGCAGGAGGGAGAGTGGTCGGAACAGATGATGATGATGGCATGGTAGATGATGTAGATCGTCCTTGGCTATACATTTTTAACAAAAATCTTTGGAAAAGATGGCTCAACAAGGATTTTAACAAAAGTTTGATTATACAAAGCACTACTTGCCCCACGGTGGGCACCAAATTGTTTGGGTAAAAAATTACAATAAGCAATTAAGTGATCAAATTTAAAAAAGTGAGGTATAGTGCTTGAAATTACTTTCAAGATAATTATGTAGAAACACGATTATCTATATTAGTAAATGATAATTTTGAATGAAAATTATCTTTTGAATACGTTAATCCTTGTTGAATAAATGTTTTATGAAATAACTCAAAAACAGGTTGAGGATAACGCAATTTACAAGTAAATAATGTGAATAAAAAAAATAAAAGTAAAATCGACACAATGATATATGAGGAAAGCCCTTGATCAAGGTTGATCGCCGGCACAAAACCTCGGGAAGGATCAAATGATCCTTTCCTTTGTTAATCTTATTAGCACGAAAATAATGGATTACAAACTAAGAGCGCAAGGATGATCGGCTAAGTGATTATGTGTGTGAATCTAACTAAGTGTTAATGAAAATGAATATGAACGAGAGCTAGAATAGAGTGTTTATGTGTTTTTGCAGGTGAAAATAGTGACTGTGCGTTAACCTAATCGATCACCCATGCCTCAATTATATATTAAGAGCGTATAACAACTATTCCGAGAATCTCGGAATCTGTTTTGGTCAAAAATTACACTAAGCAATTAAGTGATCAAATTTAGAAATGTGAGGTTGGGTGCTATAAATTACTTTCAAGATAATTACGCTTTTACACGATTATCTATATGAGTAAACGATAATTTTAAATAAAGAATTATGTTCCAAATTCTTTGATCCGTGGATCCTTGTTGAAAATGTGTTTAACAGTGAAAACAAATGTTTGTAAATAGGATTATGCCAAAAGTTTAAATAAAATGGGGAAAGTATTCTCAGAATAATGCAAGTTATGCGATAAAAGTACATTTACAATCAACAAAAATGCATAAAACAGAATGATAATGCACTAATTGCGATTGGAAATAAAATAAGTATGTTGATTTGTAATAAGTGTAGGATAAGATTAGGATAATGTAGGTTTTATGATCAACATATCATTAACATGTAAATTAAATGATGAAAATATAAAATGAATGCAATCGACACGAGGATATACGAGGAAAGCCCTTGATCAAGGTTGATCGCCAGCACAAAACCTCGGGAAGGATCAAATGATCATTGCCTTTGTTAATTGTATTAAAATAAAAGAAATCGATTACAAACTAAGAGCACAAGGATGATCGGCTACGTGATTTTACTAAGTGTTAGTGAATGTGTTTGAGAGTAATTGAGAGCAGAGTATAAGTGTTTTCTCAGGCGTAAATAATGATTATTCGTCCTCCTAATCGATCATCCAGGCCTCATTTAAATAATAGAAACATATAACAATATTTCCGAGATCTTAGGGATCCTCCGATGAAAGGTGAAGACCACCAATGTCTCTCTTGACTTTATTTTACACGTGCAGTAGACTCCGTCTTCACATAATTGTATTAAAGCTTCTTCACATATTCCGAAGCATATCTCATTAACGCGTTTGATCAACGACTTGGTCAATACTCAAGAAAAACAAACGTGTTATACAGCACATGATCCTGAATTAACACAGATCCAGGATCCTGAGCTATGCATATTCTATAATAAATATAGGATCCTTGCTTAGCTATCTCATTTGTCCATGATCCTGCATAATTACATTAGATAAATATATCCTGAATAGGACCCTACAGAATAAATAATAAGGATACTTCCAGAATCCCTAACTATAATTGTGATCCTGAAAGCAGAGTCATAAAATATCATTATCCTGGGATATAAATAA
Organism: Pseudognaphalium luteoalbum; assembly: GCA_963422505.1. NCBI lineage: Eukaryota > Viridiplantae > Streptophyta > Magnoliopsida > Asterales > Asteraceae > Pseudognaphalium > Pseudognaphalium luteoalbum. Next base: position 65,828,091 of record OY730198.1, read on the forward strand.
AACATAAATACTTTTCATACCTGCGTGATGATACTATGGTGATAATAAGGATCCTGCAGTATTAATCAAAAATCTGCCCACAACAATTGCCCCCGAAGTTATAACATTTTTCAGGATCCTTAAACGTTGTAACTTCTCAGGATAACCGCTTAAATCGTGTTAGGTAAGATATTTACGTGTATCGGAAACCATGCCCAAATACTAATGATAACCTATATACTCTTATCACATCAAACCGCCATTAAATTTTTTCATTATTCCGTTCATCTCTCATCCACCTTCTTCGCGGATCTTTGTATAAAACTATTCCGTAATCTCATTATAAAAGAATATCATCATAATCAGAGCAATCGTAAGAAGACTCAACAATGTCAGGTAATTTCCTCTTTCTTCTTCTCATAACTCTTCTCTTTATATTCTTTATGTTTTTAATTTTTCAGTGCATTTTACCTTGTATGACATTGATTCGGATATTCCACCTCAAAAAGAAATGATCAAGACCGGTGACTCAATTTTCATGCCTTTCTCGACACATTTTCTCTCAAAAAAGAGGAAAGTCGATGAGTTATATGATCTCGAGATTCCCGCTTCCAACCTCTTGATGGTAAGGCTCTTTTGTTTTCAATTTCTGCAAGGTGAACATTCTAACATAAAACCTCTTAATAGGCTGCAGATTTCTTAATCGACAAATACTCAGAGAGAGCAGAAACGATCGAGAATCTAATTGCTGCCCAAAAGAAGATTACCCTAAAATTGGAGAAAGCCAAAAGAAAAATTGAAGTTCTCAAGACCATGCTTTCCAAAAAAATCCGATCATGCGGATGCAGAAGGATCAGACGCAAGGAATACCCTTTTGGAAGAGGTGAAGAGGGATGCTGCCATTGCCGTGTTGGAATCTAAAATTCACATGGCTACAGAAGCCGCTGAAAATGGCTTGGATGCTAGTTTGTGGGACGTCAAAGGGTGGAAAAACAAGTTGTCAAAAATGAAATATGATTACACCCCAAAGCCATTTTTCATAGGTTTCGGAGGATCCAAGGCGCCCAAAAAGATAACAACCAAAGCATGCACAGTAAAGATCCTTGATACATCGGTCAGGGGTGAAACGTCTAATCCCAAAGATGATGATGTTATCGCGGTAGCGGATGATGCAGTTGATAGTGAGGAATCCATGGGCGAGGATGGCATATGACTAGCTGGAGCCCTGACTTCTTATTTTGATGCTTATTTATCTTCTAAGGGTTGTGATTGTATTTGAACAATTATGTGGGATGAGGTCGGCCTGGCATGGTCAACCATGGTGGTGAAAAATGTGGTTTATGTTGGCCACAAAACAATTTTATTTTCTGCATCTTCTTTTGAACTCCAAACTTAGGATTATATAATCCTTTGATGTTTTGTTGTTAATAACTTTAGGATATTATCTATGCCTTGTGTCTTCAGGATATTAAGGAGATTCCCTTAGTATATATGCATATCTGCTTGATATTTGCCTAGAAACAGGATCCTGAGGAGATTCCCTCAGGATACATTCAGGATAATGAGAAGATTATCTCAATACCCATTCTGCACTACAGGTCTCAAGGATCCTTAAACGGACCTAAGATAACCTTGAGTTTAGGATCCTAAGATTTCAGGATCCTAAAATTTTTGTAGATAGTGATAAATCCCAATTTATATTTCCCGTTAACATGAAAATGCTGACAATTCACAATTTGATTGTGAAAACAATTTCTTTTAACTTCGAAAAATGTTTATGATTTTGAAAAATACATCTTATGATATTCAAGTCAAAATAATTTTGATAATTTTGAAAACGTTGGAGCTATCCAATGAAAACTTTTAATAATGTGAAAACATTATAATCTTTAGATAGTTTAAATAAACCATAAGAGTGACATGTAAATGTCAATTCATTGGGTAATGTGAATACATTACAAACCGTTTGATTCTTGGGCTAAGCCATTTGAGACATGAAAATGCCTAATCAATTGAGTAATGTGAAAACATTACAAACCTTAGAGTGTCGTGAAAATGACACAAACCTTAGATCGATACGTTTAGTGCACATCAGTATCGACAATCATTAGCGCTTGATCTATAGGCCAATGGAAATGAAGTTGTCGGGTACCAGAGCCATCACCGATTCCCTAACCGTGGCACTATAATCAAACATCGTGCGCAACTGGTGGGGCGTATAAACCCTAGAGGTGTTTATCCATTCAGAAACCTCGAAACCTTAGAGGATCACTGGGATCCTTAACGGAGGAGAGGTAGCTAGCCTCTAATCTTCAATCCATGATCCTCAAATGCATGAACTACAACAAATACAAGATCTTGGGTAAAGGTGGGTGTTAGTTTGTCTAACACCCCTCCGATGCTTAAGTCAGTACATTATTCAATAATGATGATAATTATGAAAAACTTTTATGCATATATAATTATAATACATACATACGTATTAAATATAACAGAATTAATGAAAAGTTAAGGATCAAAGAAGTACCTATACATATTGAATATAAATATTTAACTTACACATGATAGAGCTTCAAATGAATAGCATTCCAGGATCCTTGGAAGTAAGTCTCCATCCATATTAGCCAACCAGTATGCCCCCTTTCCAGCATCTGAATCTATTAAATATGGACCTTCCCACTTTGGTGCGAGCTTTCCTTCCGCAGGATTCTTAGTATTTTGAAATACTTTCCTCAATACCAAATCTCCTACTTGAAACCTTCTTATCCTAACATTCTTGTTATAGGATCTTGAAATCCTCTGTTGATATGCGGCAATCCTGAATTTAGCACGATCCCTTAATTCATCCACAGTATCTAAATCCTGAAACAATGCTTCTTTGTTTGCTTCCAAAGTCTGCATCTGGGATCTTGTCGTTGGTATTACCATTTCCGTTAGAATCAAAGCCTCGGATCCAAACACCAAAGCAAAAGGAGTTTGTTTAGTTGCCTCCTTTTCTTTAGTCCTATCAGCCCACAAAACAAAAGGCAATTCTTCAGCCCATCTTCCTTTTTTAGCATCCAACCTTTTCATAAGATTGTTGATTATGATCTTGTTGTTGGATTCTGCCTGACCATTAGCTTGAGGATGAACTGGTGTTGAAGTTATCATCTTGATTCCCCAACTTTCACAAAACTTAGTTGTTCTTTTTCTAATAAACTGAGATCCATTATCACATACTATTTCTGCTGGGATCCCAAATCTAGTGAGGATATTTCTCTTGATGAATGATATCACATCTTTTTCTTTTACTTGAACAAATGCCTCGGCTTCTATCCATTTGGAAAAATAATCTGTCATTGCTAACATAAAGACCTTTCCACCAGGAGTTGTGGGTAATTTTCCCACAATATCCATTCCCTACTTCATAAATGGCCATGGTGAGATAATCGGATGCATCGGTTCTGCTGGTTGATGATGGATGTTCCCATGTCTTTGACATGCATCACATTTGCGAGTAAAATCCATGGAATCCTTCTTCATAGTAGGCCAAAATTATCCTATCCTTAAAGTTTTTGAAAATAATGCTCTGCCCCCAGAATGATTTCCACAGTCTCCTTCATGTATATCTTTAAGTACTGCTTGTGCTTCAGGATCCTCAAGGCATCGCAATAATGGTCCTGCAAGTGATTTTCTATATAATATACCATTTTCAATAGTAAAATGGGATACCTTTAATCTGAATGCTTTAAGATTGTTTTCATCCTTAGGAATTACATCGTGTTGTATATATTCCATGATTGGTTGCATCCATGATCCTGATTTGCCCCCAGAACCTGATGCATTCAAATTATCTCCAGACTGATGATCCTCAACATCACATACTTGTTCTTCATTGTTATCCTTATCAGCAATAGCAGGTGTTACAATATGTATAATTGATATCTTTACATCTGGTGGTATCTTTAAGCTTGATCCCAAATTGGCCAGAGCATCTGCTTCAGTATTATCCTCACGTGGTACCTGTTGAATGTCGAAGATCTCGAAGCTTCCTGCAAGATCCTTAACAATCTCCAAATACAAAGCTAATCTATCTACTTTCACAGTATATGTCCCATTATAATGATTCGCAATTAACAATGAATCAACATACACATTTAAATACTTTATACCAATATCCTTAGCCAACTGTAATCCTGCAATTAATGCTTCATATTCTGCCTCATTATTTGTAGCTTGAAATTCACATCTTATGGCTTGAGGCATAATATCACCTTGAGGTGATTTTAATACAATTCCTAAACCAGTTCCTTTTATATTAGAAGCACCGTCAGTATATAATGTCCATTTTTCACTTATTTGATTTAATTTGTGTACTTCTAAGTCTACTTCGTTTTGAAGATCACTAGTAAAATCAGCAATAAAATCCGCTAAGGCCTGTGATTTAATTTCATTCCTAGGTTCGTAAATTAAATTATAAGCACTTAACTTAATAGACCATTTAGCTAGGCGTCCTGACATTTCTGGTTTTCTTAATACATTTTTAATAGGATAATTAGTTTTTACATGAATCGGATGTGTTTCAAAATAATGCCTAAGTTTGGTAGACGCCATAACTAACGCAAGTATAAGTTTTTCGAGATGAGAATACCTGGTTTCAGAATCTAGTAGGCTTTTACTTACATAGTAGACTAGATGTTGTTGTCCTTCATGATCCTTTACGAGTACCGCACTTACACCACTTCTGGACACCGAGAGGTATAAGAATAACGGCTCGCCATCCTCAGTATTCATCAATAAAGGAACTGATGATAAATAATTCTTCAATTCCTGAAATGCAGCCTCGTGTTTTTCTCCCCATTCGAATTTTTTGTTCTCCTTCAGGATATCGTAGAATTCCTTGCATCTATCTGAGGATCTTGAAATGAAACGATTCAAAGCTGCTATTCTCCCCGTCAATCTTTGTATATCCTTAGGGCTTGATGGGGATTTAAAGTCTAGAATAGCTTTGATCTTCTCTGGACTAGCTTCTATCCCTCTCTTGGTCACCATGTATCCTAGAAATTTTCCTGCCCCTACTCCGAAGTGGCATTTCACAGGATTAAGCTTCATGTTGTACTGATCCAGGATGTCGAAGGCCACTTTAAGATCCTGAAGATGATCCTCAGTTTTCTTTGACTTTACTACCATATCATCGATATATACCTCCATTGTGCTACCCAATTGGTCTTTGAACATCATCTTGACCAGCCTTTGATATATTGTTATATTGCGATGCCTTTTGATCTGATCGTTCCATCTGAATTTGTTGAAATCCTGATGAAGCATCCATGAAGTTTAGGATCGCATGTCCAGCTGTAGCATCCACCATTGAATCTATATGAGGCCAGGCTTTATTGAGATCCGTATAATCCACACACACTCTCCATTTCCCATTTTTCTTTTGTACCACCACCACGTTTGCCAACCATCTTGGAAACTTTACTTCCCTTATCATGCCAGCAGCAAGTAATCTTTCAACATCTGCCTGGATAATAGCATTTCTTTCCGGCGCATATTCTCTTCTCTTTTGTTGAATTGGCCTGAAACTATTATCAATTCCAAGTTTATGAGTTATAATATCCTTAGATATACCTGTCATGTCTTCTGGTTTCCAGGCAAAAGTTGATTTTCTTTCATTCAAGAACTTTATCAGATCCTGTTCAAGATCCTCTGGGATCCCCGAGCCTATAAGCACCTTTTCCTCAGGATCCTTTGAGTCCAGTGGCATTTCTTTGACGTCTTGTTCCTTTGTATCTAAGACATCCCACACCTTATTCTTTAATTGCTATGCTGACGGTGGCTTAGCAGTAGTCTTCATTGATGTCGCACCCCCAAATTCAGGTTGCGGAAGCGAATCAGGTCGGGGCGCGACTAATCAATAAACAAAGCACATAAGACAAAGTGAACGACTCTACATGCGTCGTTTACAAATTTCATTGATAATAGAAAGGTTTTACAATGTTATAAAAGTTACAAAAGCTCGTAAGCCAAATGTAAGAGATTATAAGGCATATCTATTTGTACAAAATGTAGAAATGCATGTGAATCTCCTGATATCTGAATGCGACTCGAGCTAACTAATCCTGAGCAGTCCTACTACTGCTGTGTACCTGAGAATACATGCTAAAAGGTCAGCTAAAAAGCTGGTGAGCTCACAGGTTTGTATAGTGATGAAATATGAGTCATGAACCACAAGATTTATGTATGATGATTTGCAATTAAGCAAAAAAATAATGATTGTATATTACTTCCATGAGGCCATAGTTTGAGCTTAACTGAGGGTGTCAGGATCGACCTGAGCGAGGTTGCCTTCTGCATGTGCCTAATCTACACACGTATGAACAAATGATAATGCGTCCGTTCGACCGCAGTCGTGGTAGCGCGACTACCCCGGACGGGGATTGTCAATCCCATATGGTACCATACACTAATATTCACGCTATAGCAATACTAACAAACTATGTAGTGGAGGGCTTCATGATTAGGTAAATCAAACTCATGCATTCAATATATCGATGTTTTGTACTTGTGTTCACATGTAAAAGTAAAACGGAGCATGTATCCCCACCCCTGGATTGAAAATAGTAAAATGAGGGACTATGAGACTCACCTGAGCCTGATGCGTTTGCTAATAGCAAATAATGATGGTGTACAAGTAATGATGTTGTCTCAATGATCGTAACCTGTCGGGCGTCCTAAACGCGCAAGGTTAGGGTTATAAGTAGGTATCTCTAAAGATCACCTATGCTAGTTGTTCATCCAACTAGTTATGTCCAAATACATTGGTTTGTTTGAATGTTTGTTTGCGTTTTGAAAATATGTACGGCCCGTTGGTGACGGTTTGTAATAATAATCCAAAAGTGTTATTATTATGTGTTTCGCTGTGTTGTATACTTATCAATGTATATGTTATGTGTTTGTGATTTATTCCAAATATTGTATTTGTCATTGACGTTAAATCAAGTATATCGTGATATTGTCTGTTGAAAAGTCGGTTATGCAAAGTTAGCATTGGACACTATTTATGAGACAATCACGGAGTTACTATTCATGCGACAATAAGGATTGTCGGGATTACTATTCATGCGACAATAAGGATTGTCGGGGTTACTATTCATGTGACAATAAGATTTGTCGGGATTACTATTCATGCGACAATAAGGATTGTCGGGGTTACTATTCATGCGACAATAAGAATTGTCGGTTTTGTGAAATGACAAAAACAGTCCCTTTGGGTTTGGTTCCAGATTTTTAACCCAAATCAACCCCCGATCTTACCCATTTCTATTCCGAATCAAGCCTAACTAAAAATCAAACATATTCTCTTATAAGTCTAGTGTAAATCTGCACTTTATGGTAGTTTTATAAGTTAATTTACTATTTATAAAAAAAATAATCATGAAGAGTGGTCGGATCGGTCCAAAATGGACATCTGTTCAGAGATCGAGTTATACACAAAAATCCGTGTATTTCTGGAAGTGGTCAAAGAAGAACTTTTGAAAGTTAACAAAATATGTGAGGTTTTGGCACAAGTCTCATACGTTTTAGTGGTCTAGAACTAGAGATATGGTCTCGAGAAGGAGGCAGATGTTTCTGTCCGCCGGAACAGTAATGCGTACCTTAACGGAAATATTATTTTAAAATAGCAAACGAAGTTGATATGTTCCGAAATTGATTTCGTTGGAAAGATAACATCACGAACTACGTTTTAGGATTAAGAAACATCCATTTTAGTCAAGAGATGAATTTTATAAAAATCGTGGAAGTTGACCATTTTTCTGGACAGAAAGCAGTGTGAATATAAGTTCATGAAAAACGAGTTTTAGCTTATATTTTGGACATAATCTTGTTAAATAAGAAACTAGACATGTTAATAAGTAGTAACTAAGTAATTCTAACAAAAGATCAAGAGTTCTTACAAGAGAATCAAAGATCTAGTGTTGAAACGCAAAGATGATGAGATAACCGAGCTTTTCCTTCGATTTTCTTCAAGAACTTGATGGTGGATGATGGAGATGAGTACGGTGGCTTGTGGTGGATGATGATGGTTGTTTTGGGGCTGGGAAATCCGAATTTGAGAGAGAGAGGGTGGAGATGAAGTGTGTTAAAGAAGGAATGAGGAGGGGAGGAGTTTGAATGAGGGGTATGGTGTGTTTGATGATTATGACAAGCAAGGGAATGGGGCATGGGGGCATGGCCTCATTTCTCTGCAGAATTTCATGGGCCCCCACCCCATGTGGGAGTTTAATTGTTTCCTCAAAGTTGCGCTATGTGTGTGCTCGTTTACCCGCTTGTTTCGACGTTTATTTAGACGTTAAACGTTTAATACGTGTGTTTTAAATAACGATTTAAATCTCGGTATTTTTATTGAAAGTATTATCTTAAATACTTTATTTTGAGTTACTAAAATGTTGTCGGGTCTCGGTTTGCGTGTTCGTTGCGTAATTGTACGTTTATTTAACTCGTGTAACGTTTTTAAACGCTTTATTCGCGCGCGTGTAATCGTAATATTTTTACTCGAAGTATTTTCTCAAAATACTTAATAATGAATTATAAAAATATAAATTGGGTTTATTTCGTTTGTCGGGCACGTTTCGCGCGTTTCTGTTGCGTACGGTTAGTTTTAGATGATACGAAATACGTTTGTATATATTGTCCACATTAATATATAATGAAAATGAGTTAATTAAATAATTTCACATTATTTAATAAATTGTTCACCAACACCCGTATTGTGATATGTCGGATCCATCCGATAATGTAAAATGCACGATTTAATCAAATCGCGTACGTGTGTATATATATATAATATATCAATACACATAATTAACCCTAATTACATGTATTAATACAACGATTAGGTACTAATTACTAGCCCTAATTTTTCGGGTATCACATTCTCCCCTTGTTAAGAGAATTTCGTCCTGAAATTTAGCAAGCCGGAAGGTTTCTGATACTCGGCCTTGACCTTAGAACAGGTTAAGCATTTACCGACATAGGTGGCGATGTCGGCTTTCATGTTAGGCCACCAGTATAGATCTTTGATACCGTGATACATCTTGTCAGATCCAGGATGTATAGAATAGCGAGATTTGTGAGCTTCGTCCATCACCAATTCTCGTAAGTTGCCGAAGTTTGGTAACCATATTCAGTTAGAGAATTGTCGAGTACCATTAGGTTTGATTTTGAACTGTTTGTCCATGCCTTGCAAGGCCTCGTTTGTGATGTTTTCCGGATTAAACGCTTTGAGTTGAGCGGTAATGATTTGAATGATAAGGTCGTTGTGAATGGTCATGCTGAGGGCTCGGACTCAAAGAGGTTTTACACGTTCCTTTCTACTGAGGGCATCGGTAACAACATTTGCCTTGTCAGGGTGATAACGGATCTCGCAATCATAATCGGTGAGCAACTCGACCCATCGACGTTGCCTCATGTTGAGATCCTTTTGGCCAAAGATATGCTGAAGACTTTTATGATCGGTAAAGATTGTACATTTACTGCCGTACAGATAGTGTCTCCAGATTTTGAGTGCGAACACTACGGCCCCCAATTCGAGGTCATGAGTGGTATAGTTTTTTTCGTGAACTTTGAGTTGTCGGGAGGCGTAAGCAATGACCTTGTCTCGTTGCATCAATACGCAACCAAGACCTTGGTGTGAAGCATCGCAGTATACCACGAAGTCATCGTTGCCTTCGGGTAAGGATAAGATAGGTGCACTGCAAAGCTTTTGTTTAAGCAGCTGAAATGCTGACTCTTGTTTATCAGTCCAGTCGAACTTCTTTTCCTTCTGAGTCAGTAAGGTGAGAGGTTGGGCTATTTTAGAGAAGTTCTCAATGAATCACCGATAGTACCCGGCAAGTCCTAGGAATTGCCGTACTTCGGTCGGCGTTGAGGGTGCTTGCCAGCACTTAATAGCCTCAATTTTAGACGGATCTACATGAATTCCCTGACTGTCAATCACGTGTCCAAGGAATTGTACGGTTTGCATCCAGAACTCACACTTGGAGAATTTGGCGAATAACTCCTCGTTTTTGAGTAGTTCAAGGATGGTTTTCAGATGTTGCGCATGTTCTTGCTCGTTGCGCGAGTAAATGAGGATGTCATCAATGAAGACAATGACAAACTTGTCGAGATAAGGTTTGCACACTCGATTCATGAGGTCCATGAATACAGCTGGTGCATTGGTTAGACCAAAGGGAATCACTTGAAATTTGTAGTGTCCATAGCGAGTTCGGAATGCGGTTTTGGGATATCTTCATCACGAACTCGTAACTAATGATAACCTGACCGAAGGTCGATCTTTGAATAGAAACTCGACCCCTGAAGTTGGTCGAACAGGTCATCGATGCGGGGAAGCGGATAATGGTTTTTAACGGTTAGTTTGTTCAACTCTCGATAGTCGATACACATTCTGAATGAACCGTCTTTCTTTTTCACGAACAAGACCGGAGCTCCCCAAGGTGAAGAACTCGGTCTAATGAAACTCTTATCAAGGGGCTAAACGATATGGTGCTCGTGCCACCAGCGCCGCACTGGGCATGAGGTCAATAGAGAATTCGACTTGTCGCGGTGGTGGAAGACCAGGTAGGTCTTTGGGAAAGACTTCAGGAAAATCTCGGATAATTGGCACATCCTCGAGTCGCTTCTCCTCCGACTTTTTCTCCATGACATGTGTGAGGATTGCCTGATAACCCTTTCTCAAGTACTAACGGGTTTTCATGCACGATATGATGTTCATCATCGGCCCACTGGTCTCCCCTTGTATGATCAAAGTTCTACCAGCGGCGAGGAGAATGCGGACGACCTTTTCAAAACAGATGATTTCATCGCGATGTTTGGACAACCAGTCCATACCGACAATGATGTCGAAACTTCCGATCTTGACGGGTATAAGGTCAATGGAAAAGAGTTCGTTGGCGAGGTTTAGAGGGCAACTAGGTATTACACTGTCAGTCTCAATGAGCTTACCATTAGCTAATTCAACAATGTACTTAACATCTAATGCAACAGGGATGATGTCGAGTAGTGGGTAAAATTCATTAGAAATAAAACTCTTATCAGCACCAGTATCAAATAGAACAGAGGCAGTTATGTTGTTGATAAGGAATGTACCCGTGACCACATTTGGGTCTTGACGGGCATCCCCTGAGTTTAGAACAAAAGCTCTACCTTTTGCATTGTTGCCGCTGTTCTTGTTCTTTAGTTTCGGGCAGTCATTCCTCTAGTGCCCTGTGTTGCCGCATTCATAGCAGGCCTTTGATTGATTGAAGTTGTTGTTGTTGGCTTTGGGTGCTCGGCAGTCCTTGGAAGAATGTCCATACCTCTTGCAGTTGTTGCAAGGAGTACCACAATGACCCTCATGATGGCAGTTGCACTTGGAACAGTGAGATTTGTTCCCAGTGTAACCCTTCTTGTCCCCAGACCCAGAAGAGTAAGCCTTGACAGTCTCAGGCTTTTTGAAGGTTGGTTGGTTACTGAAGTTTCCAGAAGATTTCCTTTTGTTGTTAGAAGAGGTGGTGGATGTTTCATAGCTGACAATCATCGCCATGAGTTCGTGTGCAATCCGGATAGCACTTTGGATGGTGGTTGGCTTGGATGAGGAGACATTTCCCTGGATGTTCTCTGGGAGGCCGCGGATCTATTTCTTGATGCGTTTTTCGTCCGTGTCTACCAAACCCGGACATAGAAGGGCGAGTTGCTGGAATTTGGTGGTGTAACCAGCGATATCATTGCCTTGAACAGATAAATGCCATAATTCTTCCTCCAACCTATGGAGTTCCTCAGTGGGGCAATATTCATCCCTTAGACGTGTCTCGCACTGATTCAGCCTTGATTGTAGGATGGATATTTCGTTTCGGTTGCCAATCACTTGGTTGTGGACAACCTCCATTGTTTCGATGGTTTCACCCAGACGGTTGTCAAGGGTGTCCATGCGGTTGATGGTATTTTCGTGATCTTCGGAGACTTGATTGATACGTTCAAGTGATGTGAGTGTGACACCCAGTCAAAAATGGCCAAAATTAGCCCCTAATTTAAACCTAAATCATTCGTACTCAATACGTGATTAAACAAAAAATTTCGGATATTATATATATTAATATATATATAACATTAAAATGATTATTTAATAATCACATACCATCAAATCTGAAAGAACACGCAATCTCAAATACGGACGTTGGTGTAAAGCATTTTTAAATAATGTATTATTAATGAGAATAATAATTATTTACTCGATTGAGAATTTAAACGCATTTTGTACACTGAAAACTATCTGTCAAACCAAAGAGAAATAAAGATATAATTTTATATCTCATTAAAAGTATTTTTATAAAATACTTCGATTAAAAATCTATACGATTTCATATTTAGAAATTTATCATTTTAAAACATTATACTACATTACGATCGGGTACGGGAACACGGGGCTGATATCGCGTAAAAAGTCATGTTTTTACTACCGATATCTCTCTCATTCTGGAACAATTCTTGGCATTTTAAACTCAAAAACAATACAAATCAATTATATTATGCCAAGATAGTCAAAACAAGGTTGCACGACAAAAATCAAGCAAAACGAATGAAAAAAGAAAGATTCCACGCACGTTTGAAGATTCAAGGCATCAAAACGAGATTTCAAGATAAAAGTTCCCATAACCAACATCCATCTCACCCAAGATGTTCGTTTTCAAATTACGAATCCAACAGAAGAAGAATCAACAAAAATGGACGAAGAATGAAGATTCTAAATACGCCGGAAGATCCAAATGATTCGTACGACACATCTAAAGTTCAGAGACATATTTTTAGGATTTCTTTTCATCAAAAGCTTCGTTTTTGCTTTACGAATTCAACGCAAAAAGAATCAACGCAAACAGACGCGTAACGAAGAAGATACGCGCGAATTAAGCAACGCAGCGAAAGAAAGCGAACCGGTGCGGCAGGGTGGCGTACCAGGCCGGCTGGCAGCCCCCCACCGCCGGCCACCACATGGCCACCGCCGGCCGGAACCCCCCTGCATGGATCCCGCTTTTTGGTCCTTTCGTGTACCCGGTGCTAGACCTTTACATGCTTTTCGTACCTAGTGCCACCACCTTTTTCTCCTTTTCGTACCTGGTGCCACCACCTTTTGCTATTGTGAGCTTCCACTTGCTAAAATGCACCAAAACTCTCCTATAAATAGAAGGCATGAGGCTCATTTACAAACACACCTTCCTAGCTTATCTTTCTCACTCTAGAAATAAGCTCCCACTTTCTCACTCTATATTTCTTTCTTTAGATTAGTTTTAACTAGTATGTAAACTAGTTTAGGAGTTTTATTAGAAGTAGAAGGAAAGTGCGGAACACATTGTAATCTTCAGTGTATGCTCGGAATTGTGTCAATTAATTCAAGTCTATTCTCTCTCGCATTTAATCCTGGTTCTTCTATCCCTATCTATCTTAATTAATTACGTTTTTATTGATTATGCTAGATTTAGTCATTGCCATGATTAGAGATTAGTATACTTGTTGTGTTTGTTTGCGATGTAGTTAATTAATTATGGGATGATTTATAATTAAATATTAAAGATCGGTAGTATCGCTTTGATCGTCTTATTGCATGTTCTTGTTTGATTGTTGCCTTAGGATTATCATAGTGGTAAAATATAAACGGTCTTAATTATCGTAAAGTAATATGATGGCCCCTATTCGACTGTTACTCGATATAGTACTGGAAATACTTCAAGGTGGAGTACAAATGTATGGAAGTCGAGGAACGACCGAAGGTAGTCATATTACGAAACGGTACAATATTACGAAGTAATATGATGGCCCCTATTCGACTGTTACTCGATATAGTACTGGAAACACTTCAAGGTGGAGTACAAATGTATGGAAGTCGAGTAACGACCGAAGGTAGTTATATTACGGACTAACATATAAAATGAGAAACCTAATTTAATTAACCTTTCTGAATAGACTTTTAAACTTCAAATTAATCTATCGCCTTTCCACCAATAAACGTGATTACAACTCTTTTTTAACGACGTCCAATTAAAAGGTAGTCAGTCATCTGTGTCAATATAATTTGTCAAAGGTATGAAACTATGGAACCGCAAGGCTACATAGGGGATTATCGTAGGACAAGACATGGTCAAAGTTTGAAGCGGTAGAACCACTTAAAGTGAGGAACGCTGTGAATAACTAGGGGATTTATTGGGTAGTCTTAAGCAATGGCTGGTTTAAAGTCATTAATGAACTTTTAAAATACATAAATCTGTTAGGATGACAAGGAATCGTTATATGATTCGGTTATGTCTAGTACCTTAAGGTTTTGTTCCCGTTCATATGAAAGTATTATTAAACCATAATCAAGATTTTGCTTATTACTCTAAATACTCTGTAATGTTACCATAACCTAGCTCCCGGTGTGACATGCTAATGGGATTTTAATTAGTAGGGAATCTAGTGTTTACATCACGAGTATACAGGATTAATAATTAACAAATATCTTTCAACACAGTTTCTCCAAACATCATCCCATAACTTAATTAACGAAATCTCAGCAAACACTATCTTTATTTTATCTGCTTTCTCTTTTATTTCGCTTTTATTTATTTACTTTCCTAAGTTAGTTAATATAAAAACCAAAATTCCCTCACTATTTTATAAAACCTTCACTAGTTTGAAAGCCCTCATCTGCCACGCCTTAGTTTTAATTCAGTCGGTTTGAAGAACACCCATTGATCGCCGCCTCCGGCAGCCGGTTCAACGACAAGGGTTGAAATCCTTACCGACCGCTCGGGGCGCATCAAGTTTTTGGCGCCGCTGCCGGGGAACCAACTGTACGATCCTTAGGCGTTAAGACGAACTTACTTACTAGTGAACCTTTAGGATTTCTTAGACCCCTACATCTTTCTTTCTTTTTCCTTCCTTTTACCACTTTTAGAAATGACCACGCCTATCCATTCAACTAGTCAACCACCTGCCAACGAGACTATGACTGCTGCACGTATCACTCTGGCTGAAAACTCTAAACCACTGATTGAAGGTCGAGGAGGACCAATCGTCTATCCGGAAACCGATAGAACTTCATTTGAATTAAAGCCCCACATTGTTCAATTAGTCCAAAACCTCTGTCAATTTCGTGGCCTACCAAATGATGATCCAAACTCCCACCTTGACAAATTCATTTCCTTATCCAACTCCTTTAAGCCGATTGGGGTTAATCAAAACATAGTCTATCTATACCTATTTCCCTATTCACTCACTCTCAATGCACAAACCTGGTTTGAGGAACTAGAAATCAACTCTATAACCTCTTGGGTAGAATTAGCATCCAAATTTTTGGCCAAATATTTTCCCCCATCAAAACAAGCCACGTTTATATCCAACATCATAAACTTCCGCCAAGTTCACGATGAATCAATCTACGATGCATGGGAATGCTTTAAGAAATTACTTAAGAAATGTCCAAATCATCGTTTTGAGCGCTCAGACCAGTTGCGCATTTTCTACAATGGTCTCTTCCCACATCACCGTCCTTTACTTGATACCGCCTCTCGAGGCAGTTTCATGAATTGTACGACCAATGAAGCTTGGAGCCTTATTGAGGAAATGACAATGCACAACCATGACTGGAACAGTGAAAATCACCCATCACTAGTGAATTCACCTACTATAATCGGGAATGAAGCTATCAAAACTCTCGCTCAGCAAGTGGCAGACCTAACCAAGGAGATCAAGGAATTGAAAAGTCAACAACAACAAGTCTGTCAAGTTCAAACTTGCCTTAATTGTGCTAATTTGAACCACTCAGCCCAAGATTTCCAATCTCATCTAACACCACCCAATACTAACCATTCTTCTTACCCACCTACGAATAGCCCACCAACTCACCAACCCAAACCTTTTAAACCCTCTTCCTCACAAACCTCTAGTTTTGACGATACCCTGATACAAGTCATTCAAGGACTCTCAGCTAGACAAGACCAAACTGATCTCATCTTAAGAGATCATTTAACTTTGTTAAAAGCTTTCGAATCCCAATTAGGACAATTAGCACAGCATATTAATGCTAAACCTCAGGATAGTCCAACTAGTTTCCATAAGGAGGCTTCTCATATTCAAGACTCTCAGGTAGCATATAGCCCACCTACGGTTTCTTCTCCGGTGAAGGAACCACCTATTGTCCCATCGACAATGGATTTAGAGTCTACACCAAATAGGAAAGTAAACATTCCATCTCCGGCTTGTCTTAAACAACGACCCGACAAGCTTAAGTCTTTTAAACTTGATAAGAAATTCCTAGATACCGCCTCCGAAGTTCACTCCAAAAAGTACTTCAGAAAACTTCTTACAACCAAGGATAAGGTACCCGAAGTACCCAATGTCCCGCTGAACGAGGAATGTTCAGCTATCTTGAAAAATACCATTCCTGAAAAACTCGGAGATACCGGACGTTTTACTCTCCCCTGTTCTATCTACAATTCAGGCATCATCTGTTCTCTTGCCGATTTAGCAGCTAGTATTAATCTTATGCCATACTCGCTCTTCAAGAGGCTTGAGTTAGAAAATCTTCGACCTACCAAAATGACCATACAGCTTGCTGACCACTCGGTCAAATACCCTAAGGGAATAGCTGAAAATGTTTTAGTTAGGATTGACAAATTTCTTTACCCAGCAGATTTTGTAGTAATGGATATGTAGGAAGACGTACACATCCCAATCATACTAGGAAGACCTTTCATGAATACGGTCAAGGCAATCATCAACGTCTTCGCACAAACCATTAGCTTGCAGTCTCAGGGAGAAAGCATCACTTTCCATATCGACAACCCAAACCCTGGAGAGCAAGCC
Source organism: Pseudognaphalium luteoalbum (assembly GCA_963422505.1). Lineage (NCBI taxonomy): Eukaryota > Viridiplantae > Streptophyta > Magnoliopsida > Asterales > Asteraceae > Pseudognaphalium > Pseudognaphalium luteoalbum. The sequence continues at coordinate 65,844,930 of OY730198.1, forward strand.
GATATCTCCATGAACAAGACCGCGGAGGACGAAGAAACTGCAAAGTCGATAAGTGAAAGGAAATCTAGCAAGGAACTGGCAATCATGCCATATTTTCCGATTGACCTCCGACGATTAGGACAAGAGATGAGAAACGCATCTCCATCCGCAAACAACCCAATGATGGAAGAATTGATTAGAACGAGAAAGATGGAGGAAGAAAACAAAAGAAGCAGACCGCCACCTAATCCGTTTACCACTGAAGAAATGGCGGGAAGTAACCACGACCATCCTACGAGAAGAGAAACACTGGAGGAATATTCAAAACGCACAAGATACCAACCGCAAACCATCATAGATCACAAAGTGCTCGAAGAATTCATCCAAAGATTTGATAAAGTAGTAGGTGGAATAAGCAGCATAGTCAACATGCTTGCTCTTTCCCTTGCTGAACTGCAATTTTGTCAACAACAGAAACGGACTTACGCTAGGATCTACAATGCCTTTAAAAGATCTAACATCCCATTCACCTCAACGCAATGGGAGATGTTAGGATCCATTAGAGCACATATGAAAGAGACTACTGGACATCCAAGCAGTCGTACCGACATCTTGACGATGAATGACCTAACATCATTGCTTGAATTGCTAAATAGAGAAGATCACCTTAGTTCTACAGAAAGCGGATCTATGGTTATCAACTCCACTATTGAAAAGCAAATTAAGTTATTGATTGAAGAACTTAATGATCTCATTTGGGAGGAATCAAGGCGCGAACGACCTTTTAGGGCCACACATGAATCACCACTTGATATCGCTACTTTTGTTACGATCCATCTACGGGAGATTCAACAACGAAAAAGTAACTCCAGAACGAAGTTCATATTCCACTCAGGATGCAAGGAGATACTTCGTCAGCTTACTCTAGTTTTCTCAGAATCTGACTTTCCATTCAACAACCATCAACACCGGCAAATAGAGAACCTGTGCACGTCCATCAGAAGATTCAACGGAGACCCCAAGACCGAGAATTATGAAGACATAAAACTGCAATTCTTGGCGTTTGTATGCTATCTCTGGCAAAACCCACCGCCAAGAGAGGTTGTTAAGACAGGCACAACCACCATGACCGACCCTAATGGGACTGTCACTAAAGCAATTGACTACATCACATTCGGACTTCACGGACTTGCAAGGACAACCTCAGAGCATCTTCTGAACTACAAGGCAGAATCGAGAGATAGTCCATCTGAATTAATTACGACAATAGTCAATCATTTCATGAGAATCTATCCACCTCGATACACTTTTTCGCAACCTAGGGCCCACAACATCAACACAGTGAATCCCATGGATGCATCTATCTCCATCTAGCTAGAAAAGAAGAAGTCGAGCTCTCGACTTTAAAAGAGCGCTTCTCGGGAGGCAACCCGTGTTTACATTTCTGCAATTTAACATTCCAAGAAGTGATGAAGTGATGTGTGCTAAGTATAGGCAATTATAATCACAAGTTTTAATTAAGGAAATACTAAATAATACTATCACACAATTCAGGCAAGTGTTATCCTGATCATAGAATATAGTTTTATAAGTAAGTCCAGATTCGAACACAGGGAACGTGATTTAATCTATAACTAACTATTTATTTATCCTAATTACAATTATTACAATTAATATACAAACTTACAATAATACACAATAATATACAAGATAGGGGGGACGTTTTAGTTCCGATCGAACATATTTATAATTGATACCAATTCTTTAATAGATAAGTTTAAAGGAACAGCTTAAGAATACTAAATTGGATAGAAGATTATGACTATTTAAACTATTATTTATTACACTTATTATATCAACTTATGTCTATTTGCGTGTTGGCTATTATTATTGTGATTTACTAACGTAGAAAACCTCAAAGGTTATGACAATTCTCATATAGCAATACAGTCAAAGGTTATGTAAAGTATCACTATTTATAAAGATCTATCAACATATTATTGATGCAATTCCAGGGTCGGTTGAATCATAATGCTACTTAACATCTAATAAAACATAATCACTTAATTTAAAAACCCAAAAGGTTAGTGAGTTTATCCATAAATCAGTTAATTATGATCATTAACATAATATAACACATAATTCTTGCATAATAATATTCAATAATATAGTTCCAACATAAACATATAATTCATATAATAAACATACATTTAAACATTCATAATGAAAATCTAACAAGCATTTAATTCAAATAAACAATATCCATAGTAACCCAAAAGGTTAGTGAAGCTACAAGGATAAAGAAACCGAACCAATTGACAAACTAGCTTTTCCTAAGGTTGAAAACCTTCAAACCCTAGCTCCTTAGCCTCCAAATTCGCACCTAAAGTCGACCTTAAACCTTAATATTCGACTTTGTATTCTAAGAATCGTATATCGTTTAATCAAAACTAAGCCTCTATTTATACTAATCCTGGCCGACCCTCCAATCGCCGGTTGGGACCTCCAACCGCCGATTGGAGTTTATTAATCCTACTCCAACTCTGCGCAGTTATCCACCGCCTTGAACTCTTAGCCCCAATCGCCGGTTGGACAATCCAACCGCCGGTTGGGCTTAATTTCCAGAATTTTCCATAAACGGCTTGGGCTTCATATTGGGCTTCTCTTTCTTCTTTAAACGGATTCACTTGTTTCCTTGGCCAAAATATTTAATATTATCATTTTAGTCTTCATTTCTTTAAGGTTTAGATCTTTTTTTCTTCAATTGCTTTAATTTCTTCAGTTTCGGTCTTATTTTCATTCTTTTTCTCCAATCTTCAATTAAAATACATTCCTGCAAATATTAACAAAATAAGTATCTAAAATCATATAAATGCCTAAAAATGTATACAAATATAGGGATAAATAATATAAAATATAGTATCTATTTGATGCTTATCATGAAGTCTCCGACTATCTTTCACACTTGGATATACGAAGAAGACCTACGCATCAAGTTTTTGGCGCCGCATCAAACATCAAATTTTTGGCACCGGAATTAAGAAAAGTATATCCAACGTGTTCACACCTACGAGATAAATCACAAAAGACTTGAAGAAATCGGAGCACACAACAACAACGAAGGGACACTACGGAAAAGTCAACAATCATATGCTTCGGAGCACTCCTCATCATCACCAACAAGCCATATATATAAATGGGGAGTACTTCTATACCGTTTCTTTCATTCGTTATAAATATACCATATCCACTATGCTTATAACTAAGTGTGGGATTCAAACCCAAAACACACAGCTAAAAGAATACGTCTTAGATGTTTTAAATCCTAAGTGTGGGATTTTACCCTAATCAGAGCTTAGAATAACATCGGGGACGATGTTACTTTAAGTGTGGGATAGCAGTAGTTAAACTACTGTAAAATGGATAATGGTATATGCTTGATTCTAAACTCGTTTCTCTTTAGACCATCCTTCTCCAATAAGCAAACAAAAATTTTCAAAATTGAGTTAAAAATATGTTGAAAATGAAAATTTTTTGACGAAGAATGATTTACTTTAGGGAAGAAGGATAAATAAAATACAAATTCCTTTGAAAAATTAGTTTAGTAATCCCATAAAGAGCACCACATGACTAGGCACACAACAAACCAACTTTCGATTCGTGAGGTATCTTGAGCCATATAAAGCATTCACCTTTAATGCTTCACATCTTCAATTCTTGAGTGTGTCGATGTATGCGTTTAGAATCAGAACTTGCTCCTGTTATGCATTTCAAATCCGAATTGGTGAATGAAAAGGAGATTGAATCACATCATTATAAAACCCATCCATACACCCAAACACCAAAAAATAGACACATTACCCCTGCTTTCTCAAAAGCAACCCCAAACTTTAAAATAAAGTTCCAAAGATGAAAGAAGAGAAATCGCAAGGAGGTGACGTTGAAAAAAAAAAGAGAAAACAAGTTCAAGAAGAAAAATTTGAAGAAAAAGAAAATCAATTAGAGAAAAAGACTCCTCCCGCAAACACCAAAAGAAAAAGGGCGTCAATCCTCCCAAAAATTCCAACTTCAACAAAAAGAGACCCACGAAAAACCTAACAAAACCCCCTCTCATATCACCAACACTTCACTTCGAAAAACCCTACATCACTTCCCTTAGAATGATTGTGGCTAGATCGAATTCGCGCTCACCAAAAAGGTAACGATTTGATTCTCGATCAAGCCTATGAAGATAAATGATACATGACTGGCGTTCTGAGTGATTGATAATATTAGAATAGGAAACCCTAAACACTTTGAGTGATTTGAGTGACCACCTTGAGAGGATCGCCTAGTCATGTATCCAAGATCAAAGATCAAAAGCATGCTCCGAAAGATTACAACCTTGTTTTTCAAAGAAAAAATATTTCATTTTTTTCAAAACCCCCTTTAGTAAAAAGTTCCGCCTCAAAATATTTCTTTATCCTCTTATCTTTAACCATGTTAAAATTCGAGTTTGCTTGAGGACAAGCAAAGTTCTAAGTGTGGGATACTTGATATCGCGTAAAAAGTCATGTTTTTACTACCGATATCTCTCTCATTCTGGAACAATTCTTGGCATTTTAAACTCAAAAACAATACAAATCAATGATATTATGCCAAGATGGTCAAAACAAGGTTGCACGACAAAAATCAACCAAAACGAATGAAAAACGAAGATTCCACGCACGTTTGAAGATTCAAGGCATCAAAACGAGATTTCAAGATAAAAGTGCCCATCACCAACATCCATCTCACCCAAGATGTTCGTTTTCAAATTACGAATCCAACAGAAGAAGAATCAACAAAAACGGACGAAGAATGAAGATTCTACGTACGCCGGAAGATCCAAACGATTCGTACGACACATCTAAAGTTAATAGACATATTTTTGGGATTTCTTTTCATAAAAAGCTTCGTTTTTGATTTACGAATCCAACACAAAAAGAATCAATGCAAACAGACGCGTAACGAAGAAGATACACGCGAATTAAGCAACGCAGCGAAAGAAAGCGAACCGGTGCGGCAGGGTGGCGTACCAGGCCGGCTGGCAGCCCCCCACCGCCGGCCACCACATGGCCACCTCCGGCCGGCAACCCCCTGCACGGATCTCGCTTTTTGGTCCTTTCGTGTACCCGGTGCCACCACCTTTTTCACCTTTTCGTACCTGGTGCCACCACCTTTTCCACCTTTTGCTATTGTGAGCTTCCACTTACTAAAATGCACCAAAACTCTCCTATAAATAGGAGGCATGAGGCTCATTTACAAACACACCTTCCTAGCTTATCTTTCTCACTCTAGAAATAAGCTCCCACTTTCTCACTCTATATTTCTTTCTTTAGATTAGTTTTAACTAGTATGTAAACTAGTTTAGGAGTTTTATTAGAAGTAGAAGGAAAGTACGGAACACATTGTAATCTTCGGTGTATGCTCGGAATTGTGTCAATTAATTCAAGTCTATTCTCTCTCGCATTTAATCCTGGTTCTTTCAATCCCTATCTATCTTAATTAATTACGTTTTTATTGATTATGCTAGATTTAGTCATTGCCATGATTAGATAGTAGTATACTTGTTGTGTTTGTTTGCGATGTAGTTAATTAATTATGGGATGATTTATAATTAAATATTAAAGATCGGTAGTATCGCTTTGATCGTCTTATTGCATGTTCTTGTTTGATTGTTACCTTAGGATTATCATAGTGGTAAAATATAAACGGTCTTAATTATCGTAAAGTAATATGATGGCCCCTATTCGAATGTTACTCGATATAGTACTGGAAATACTTCAAGGTGGAGTACAAATGTATGGAAGTCGAGGAACGACCGAAGGTAGTCATATTACGAAACGGTACAATATTACGAAGTAATATGATGGCCCCTATTCGACTGTTACTCGATATAGTACTGGAAACACTTCAAGGTGGAGAACAAATGTATGGAAGTCGAGTAACGACCGAAGGTAGTTATATTACGGACTAACATATAAAATGAGAAACCTAATTTAATTAACCTTTCTGAATAGACTTTTAAACTTCAAATTAATCTATCGCCTTTCCACCAATAAACGTGATTACAACTCTTTTTTAACGACGTCCAATTAAAAGGTAGTCAGTCATCTGTGTCAATATAATTTGTCAAAGGTATGAAACTATGGAACCGCAAGGCTACATGGGGGATTATCGTAGGACAAGACATGGTCAAAGTTTGAAGTGGTGGAACCACTTAAAGTGAGGAACGCTGTGAATAACTAGGGGATTTATTGGGTAGTTTTAAGCAAGGGCTGGTTTAAAGTCATTAATGAACTTTTTAAATACATGAATCTGTTAGGATGACAAGGAATCGTTATATGATTCGGTTATGTCTAGTACCTTAAGGTTTTGTTCCCGTTCATATGAAAGTATTATTAAACCATAATCAAGATTTTGCTTATTACTCTAAATACTCTGTAATGTTACCATAACCTAGCTCCCGGTGTGACATGCTAATGGGATTTTAATTAGTAGGGAATCTAGTGTTTACATCACGAGTATACAAGATTAATAATTAACAAATATCTTTCAACACAGTTTCTCCAAACATCATCCCATAACTTAATCAACAAAATCTCAGCAAACACTATCTTTATTTTATCTGCTTTCTCTTTTATTTCGCTTTTATTTATTTACTTGCCTAAGTTAGTTAATATAAAAACCAAAATTCCCTCACTATTTTATAAAACCTTCACTACTTTGAAAGCCCTCATCTGCCACGCCTTAGTTTTAATTCAGTCGGTTTGAAGAACGACTCTAGGTCATACCTACCACTTGCTCACCCTTAGGATTAGCATTGTTAGGGAAAACTTAGGCCCCGCAATTACAAATTTAAAACACCCACTGATCGCCGCCTCCGGCAGCCGGTTCAACGACAAAGGTTGAAATCCTTACCGACCGTTGGGGGTGCATCAGGGGCGAAAAATGCTATCTACCTCAATTATTGGAGGCCGGTTATATTCACCAACCCCCAATAATTCATTCATTCACACTCACACCCGACTCATCTCTTTCTCTCTTGGTCTCTCGCTCTCTCCCTCTCAGATTCAAAATCATCATCATCTTGATCATCAACAACAACAACATCAGTAACAATCATCATCATCATCACATTCATCTTCATCTTCTTTGATCATCATCGCCATCCGGATCATCATCCTCATCCTTACGGGTTCAAATTTTAATTCGTAAGGAAACTCAAACTTTACTTTAATTTCGCGTTTATAATACTTATATTATCATATACTAGTGTTTTATATATGAGAATTTGTTTAAAAATGAAGTTAAAAACTCGGTTGGGGATGAACTGCACGAACAGACCTGCAAGTGGTACCTGAGCCGAACGGCTGGAAAGCATCAGCCGAACGGCTGGATTTCATCAGCCTAACGGCTGGATTTCCTCAGCCGAACGGCTAGGTCCTCCATAGCCGAACGGCTGGACTTCCATAGCCGAACGGCTAGGTCTTCCATAGCCGAACGGCTGGACCTTCACAGCTGAACGGCTGGAATACTCAAACAGAACAATTTTTGTAAAAATGCCGAAGAATTTCACAAGTGTTTTCAAGGTAGCTTCTCGATGAAAAATTTATTATAACGAATTGGGCTAAAAGTCACACGGTCACTCAAAAACGGCCCAATGATCAAGGCTATGTTTCATAGCCTAGGCGGTTTTAGGCCTTTCGGGGTCGTCTAGGGGTCGAAAATGACATATTTCAGTTTTTGAACCTCGTACCAAATTTTGTAACTTATGAAATAAAATATAACGAATATAAGGATAATTGTAAACAATACGATACATCCATGAACGAGTTATATAAATGCAAAAACACACGTTATATACCTTTAGAATATAATTTCAATCCGTCACCAACGGGCCATACATTTTATAAACTTTAATAGTAAGTACAAATATAATCACTTGGACATAATCAAAATGGATAAACATTAATACGGAGAAATATTAGATAATCAAATGCTCATTAGAATCTCGCGTGTTTAGGATACTAGGAAATTCGGGGATTGTCTATTCCACGTCAGACATATTCATTGCTCGGATAGACTCAGGTGAGTCTCACAGCCCCACTTTTACTGTTTTTTTAAACTTGGGGTGAGATACAATGCTTACTTTTTTCGTGATCACTGTTATTCGGTTAGTTAATTTAATTATTAACTCTGTTAAACATGTTGGTTATCATTGTCGGTCTTGATTTTCATTGTTCGGGTATTGCATGAGTGTTTTAATACGGGAAAGTCCTCATCATTGCATGGTTCGTTAACTTAATAAGGCGCGATTACTAAAAGATAGATCTATCATGGGAGTGATGTCCCCGTCCGGGTTGCTAGCTACAACCATGTACAAACGGGCATTTTAGTAATTGTTATGGGTGTTGACACCGTTCGGGAGGTACAAATCGGGTTAGGCCTCGAACCATGGCTTAATGCAATACAATTGTCATTGTCGGTAAATCTAGTCAGTAACCTTAATTGGTTAATCATAGTTCGGTAACCTTGATGGTTTAATCATTGTTCGGAAACCTTAATTGGTTTATCATTGTTCGGTTGCATTATTTAATCTTTATCGGTATTAAATCGTCGGATAATCATGTTGATCACATCAATGTTTAAGTTAAACCTGTGAGATTCACCAGCTTTATAGCTGACCTTTTAGTGTTGTATTCTCAGGTGATCAGTAATATTAGGATGGCCCTCAGGATAAGCTATCTACTTACGAGTCGCATGCATCTATTTGGACATGAAGATTTTCTTGTATTATGTTTTGTATTAATGGTTATGTATTAAAATCTTCAAAAATCAAATGTGAACTCGCTGTTATTGTAAACTTATAACTTATGACTTAAAACTTTGTACTACTTTTGTAATATATATATAAACGTCTCATGTAGAGTCGTTTGCTTGTAATCTCTGTGTTTGATTATTGATTAGTCACACCCAAAATCGCCGCTTCTGCAAATCATGAAATCGGGGGTGTGACAGTGAGTCTCCAGTTTTTGTTGGTTTCTTGGAGTTCGATTTCCATAGTATTAAGTCGTCGCTCGTGTTGGTGAAGCCTAGTGGTTAAGTCCGAAAAAGTGAAGTGAGTGGGGTATGGGTCAGCTCGAGGCAACCTGGTGTTCCTCCTAGCCACCCTTGGGTTTCGCGATCCATACGGATGAGAGCGTGACGAATTGGGTGGTGTGTTTGCCATTCTGAGACAAAGCGTATAGAAAGAATGAGGCATATGTCCATTTAATACATATATAATATAGCCTAAGATATTGAGCGAGAGTGAGGCCTATCTATGTGTGTGTGTGTATATATATATCACATAATAGCCTAAAGTGTCTAACACATACATGTTTGAGTCCCGGTCCTCTCGAGGTCAGAGTCAACTAGTGTATCCTGTTCAGTCATGACTCCTTTCAGATCTCACATCATATTCTTTTAATTGTACATAGTTGATCAGGCTATGTTAAATTAAACCAATACAATGCAGTCACTGAACCTAATCATACTTAATGAGGTATGCTGCCTAACGGTCATAGTCTAGGCCCACTAAATGCAACCTAGTTCACTATAACCTTAGGCTCTGATACCAATCTGTCGCACCCCCAAATTCGGGTTGCGGAAGCAAATCAGGTCGGGGCGCGACTAATCAATAAACAAAGCACATAAGACAAAGTGAACGACTCTACATGCGTCGTTTACAAATTTCATTGATAATAGAAAGGTTTTACAATGTTATAAAAGTTCAAAAGCTCGTAAGCCAAATGTAAGAGATTCTAAGGCATATCTATTTGTACAAAATGTAGAAATGCATGTGAATCTCCTGATATCTGAATGCGACTCGAGCTAACTAATCCTGAGCAGTCCTACTACTGCTGTGTACCTGAGAATACATGCTAAAAGGTCAGCTAAAAAGCTGGTGAGCTCACAGGTTTGTACCTGAGCTAAAAAGTTGTGTACCTGAGATTATGTTGATTGTTATAATGTTTTCAAATTATTCAAAAAAAAATCACACTTCTGAAATTATTTCCATATTTTCGCATTTCTTAGAAAATCTTGAAAGATTTTATATTGCATTTGAAGATAAATGTAAATCATAATGTTTTGCATTCTTGAGATAACTCGAATGTTTCCATGTTATTGAAATCGTATAACAATGTTATACTACAGGATCATTGGATTATCCTAAGTGAGATACTGATATTTTCTTTGAGCTTATCCAGGTTTGTTTCAGGATCTTGAGATACAGGGATCCTGAGCCAAATATCATGAGAATGATCATGATGTTTACAGGTTACTCGAAAGACTTTGACACTATTGTGTCATCATAAATGTTGTGGGTAGAATTTTAACTAACCATGCAGGATCCCGGATTAGTTACTACGTTGATTATTTGTAAGGATCCTGGATTGTTCTTGGATGATTCACACGCGGGATACTGAACTTACAATCAGGATAAGGAAAGGATATTGAGTTTACAATCAGGATAAGGAAAGGTATGATCCTGACTTTCTATATTACGCAGGATCCTCAGGTATGTCTATATTATCCTTGAAGTTATATTGAAACAGGGACAATGGCTATTTAACTCTATCATTGAGATTGTTATATTACAGGATCTTGATAGGGATATTGTCTTATCTTTCAGGATCACCAACTTATAGTTATCCCGGATATAACTAAGGCGGAGATAATAGGATGTCTTGGATTCGATATTATCTTGTTTATCTTATAATATACACTTATTATAAGGATCCCAGATATCATATATCTCGGGATCCCTTTGCTACTAATATTTCCGCATGTTTAATGTACTTTGACCAGGTCGTACGGGACGTGTGAAGGTAGTTCCGATTTCCTTGGATTGTATCAAGCTGGAAGAATATTTGATTTACGAGGAAGGAATTCAACACGTGTGGAATACTCAGTCATGTGAACGTTGGGACGCTCCACCAAATCTCGGGGATGATCCCGGATATTTCGGAATTACTTGTTAATGACTTGTAGTATATAAACGAGGCTTGAATGATCGATTAGGTTAACTATTATTCATCACTTACACTCAATTACACTCTCACACTTCACCATTTTTACACTTAGACGATCATTCTTGTGCTCTTTAGTTTGTAAATTGTTTTTCATTCAATAAGATAAACATAAGGCAAGGATCGATTGATCCTTTCCGAGGTTTTGTGTCGGCGATCTATCATAGATCAAGGGTTTTCCTCGTACATCGTTGTGTCTTTGCATTTTTTATTCGTTTACTTTACAAAACTTGCATTCTTTGTCATATTTACTGCATTATCCCGGAATTATCCTGGATTACACTTATTTTTCTGCATTTATCTTGGTTAATTGCATATAAATTCATCATTTACAAAGTCCTAGATCACGTATTTAGCAAGATTTAATCTTAAGTTAACCCGGATTAGCAAAATCACAAGTTTTTATCACAAAGTAAAGATTTCAATCAAATTATCTTGAAATCAAATTCAAGCACACTACCTCACTTTACTAATTTGTTCATTGAAATGCATTGTGTAATTTTTTGACCAAAACAATAAAGTGTAAGTAATGTTTTCACGTTACTTTGGCAACCTTTGATGTTGTCATATTACAGGATATAATCATCATCGTTGATGGTTTTTAATATGCTTCTCGATCTGAAGTATGTTTCAGGCTCCTGAGATATGGGAATCCTGAGTACGAGGTTATTTCAAGTTTTCTGAGGGAATCTCCTCAGAATCCTGGAGGTAAGCAAAGTAAGCATGTGATGGGGGAATCCTCCTATTATCTCGAAAGACCTACAAATATGATCAGAATAAGCATGTATTGGGGGAATCTCCCAGTATCTTAAAAATTGGATTATCTTTAGTATATCCTGAGGGAATCTTCTCAGGATCCTGGTCATAAGTATAAAACAGATACATATTGGGGGAATCTCTCCAGTATCTTGAAGATGGATGATATATAAATCCTAATCTTATTGGTAGCCTTGGTTTCTTTGGCTTCCTTCTTCTTTGAGTATCTTGAATAACTTTTCAGGATCCTGACATTACTTAGAAATTTTACGATTGAAACTCCGTTTCAGGATCGTAGAGTATTGGAATCCTTAGAACATGATTATTTCGAATATATCTTGAGGGAATCTCCTCAGGAATCTGAGTGTATGGATGAAATAAACATATATTGGGGGAATCTCTCTAGTATCTTGGAGAAAGAGATAAATAGAAGATGATAACGCACGACAAATGTGAAGGCAGCCTCCCTGCTCCCTTTTTCTCCATTGTCTTCATCCATGGTGAATTTTGCTCACTATCAAGAACCTATCTTTTGAGATTGTTCAACGAGAATTAAGAGGAACCTACATATGCTTTCTTTCTTTCTCTACATTCATCATCCGAGTTTGAGTCTTGTTCATCACTAAAACCCATCTTACTAGATGGTATCCATTCGATTCACACCACCCTTAGTGTCGTTCAACACACTCTAACGGGTTATCCGCGTAAATTACGAAGTGTAACGAATCGAACCAAGCCAATCCACACTCGGGATTAGCTTATCCTGAATAAAAGTTCCACAAGCGGAAATTAGAATGCTCAAAAAGACTAAGTGGACCACTTGAACACCACCATGGCTAACCGTATCAGGTTAAACTTATTATTGGCACAGCCCAATTATGTATCACATTGACAGGAATGGGGGCATCCTTTCAGTATCCTGAAGATAGTTGATTTGCAGAGATTTTTTGAAGAAACGCCATGATCAAGGTCATGGAAATCATGATGCTTTGGATAAATGAAAAAGCTATGTCAAGCCATGAGTACAGTTTGGGAGTAACATAGCTTGGTCACAGAGAATAATTAAGAAAATGGTGAAAGGAAGCTCGAGGAAACAAACCCAGAGAGTTGTATCACATGGAAATGTTTCACTGGATCTCAACCGAGCGATATTAACATCAGATCAAACCCAGGATTCAGGTATGTTTATTGGTTATTAAAATCATTGTGTTATATTTCGTAGAAACTTGACGAAGAACAGGTAGCCAAAGTCGTTATGAAGTTTGAAGTCACGCAAATGAGGTATTAAAGGGTTTATGCTTATCAAAAATTCAATCAACGTGGACATGGTTACCAATGCACGGTAATATCTTGCCTCATTTATTTAATGTTTATTTTTGGAAGTTGTGTCACCATCAGGGTCCTGAAGTCCTGAAGATAACACAACTTGGGGGCAATTGTTTGGGGCTAAATTTTATAGTTAGGATACAGGATCCTGAAGTCTCTAGTTATTATTGAAAATTATATCTAGGATCATGCATACGTTCAGGATAAAGCTAAGACTAAGGATCCTGAGATTCTATGTTTATATGATACAGGTAATCAAGATCTTGGATATATCCAGGATCACACTTGGATCAAGGATCCCGATTATAGATGAGTATTTAGGTATATTCAGGATCCTGAATACTATAGAAATATCATATATGCTTAGGATCTCACATATGTTTAGGATCCCGGATATGTTAAGTATTTTGGGATCAGATGTTATTAATGTTTGTTTGTTAGTTTGTGTTCAGGATCTTGGATATTTAGGATCCCGGGTGATCAGGATCCAGGATATATTCGGTATCCCGAGTGAAACGTCACTAATCTGTATTTGACCGTTGTGTATATTGACCAAGTCTACCAGGAGTTAAATGTGGGTCAATCATGCCTATATTTAAGGATCAAGGCTTGGAAGAGGTCAGAAAACGTGTGGAATAACAAGTCAAGGTAGAAGACCGAAGGATCCCGAATATCTCGGGAGGATCCCTGATTTTTAGGAAAGTTAGTTCTATTGTATTTACTATAAATAGGAGGCATGTGATCGATAGGAAACACTATGGGCTCACTCATAACACTTCACACACTCACTAAACACGATCAAACACACCTGCACTTCATCTTTTTCATCCCGTTCATCACAAAAACACTTAGTTCGATCATCATTGTGCTCTTTCTTTGTAATTATCCTGCTTTTACTTAATAAAATCAACAAAGGCAAGGATCGATTGATCCTTCCCGAGGTTTTATGCCGGCGATCAATCTTGATCGAGGACTTTCCTCGTACATCCTTGTGTCGATCGTATTTATTTTATATTTTTTTTTGTTTAATTTGCATCCCATTGATCTTTTGATCATAAATTCTGCATTATCCTGATTTTATCTTACATTTATCATAAGTATACGTATTCATCTTGCTAGTAATCACATTTTTATCATAAAATTTGTATTATCAATCTGTTTCATGCATATTTATTGATCGCAATCATGTTTTTATTGCATAACTTGCATTATCCTGAAAATACTTTGCATTTTACTTAAACTTTTGAAATAATCTTATTTACAAACACTTGTTTTCATTATTAATCATCTCTTTAACAATGATCAACGTTTATATAGATATAAACCACATTTTTCATTCAAAATTATTATTTACTCATATAGATAATCGTATTTTTACGTAATTATCTTAGAAGTAACTACAAGCTTCAATACCTCACTTTACTTTACAGATTCGATCACTTAATCAAAACAATTATTACTTGAGAGACTATAACCCTGAACTTGGGGAAGCAATGCTCCAAGGAATTGTACTAAGTCTTCGCCATGTCCCAGAAGTTGACATTGGGAATTTATGTTTTCGGGTAAACTATATTCTCTTTTGCCAATTTGTGCTTTTCTATATACCTATTGATCATTACATGGCTTTGCTACTACTTTAGTTAATTATTGTAATCGTAATTGAAGAATTAATATCCTCAAACAAGACTCGTCGGTAGAAAATATGAACCCATGTGTAATGTTCTCAATTTTTAATTTTATAGGTTCTCTCTCGTTTGGAAGCCAAAGGTTTCATTCATCCTTCCAACTTGAAGGTTTCTGATGTTACTTCATCTGATATATCTGAAGAATCATCTAATTGTGTTACATCTGAAGAATCATCTAATTGCGATTCGGAGGAGCTAAGTGATTAATTTGGTGGTGATTATTGGTAGGTGCTATTACTTGGTGATGATTATATTTGAATGATTCTATTTGACTTACTATCTTGTTAATGATAACTAGTTGTTACTCTAATATGTATTATTGTGTTCCGAATTTTAACTTGTTTTTACATGTCTTTAACTTTGGTTCATCAAGTGTGTTTGATTGTGCTCAATATTCATTCATCTGCGAGTCTGGTTTATCATATAATAAATTATTAGCTATTGTAAACCTTGCTTGTAGATGTGGTGATATGCCATGTTGAAAACTGTACTTTATCACTTTATGTGTGTTGCCCAGACGGGGCTATTGGTTGACCCATAACACAATTTTTTGTTATATATTGAATTTATGTTTAGTTGATTCTGGTCCAAATGATGATGCGATTAATTGATTTATTGCACTCTGAAATTTAAATTTGTGTTTCACTACACACAGTGTTTTGTACATTTAAAGGTCCGATTAATATGGATATTAATTGATCAGAAGGAACGTAGGTTACTTGATTGAAGGCGTTCAGAAATTTGTCAACCTCACATGATTATGGTGCTTTATTTAATGGTGAAGTTGTTTGATGTTTTATTTTCTCTGTGGGCATTGTGTTTTTTTCCTCTCATATAAAATCAGAGGTTCAAATGCATATAAATTTGTTACTTCTGGGTGAGTCTTATTCAGAGTATAAGGATGTTTATTGCTGTAAAAGTCTAATTGTTGGCAAATTGTGAAAAATCTCTTCTTATAAGCTTAGCCGGCGCTAACTCAATCATGAAGTTGTTTGACGTTCTCCTTCTTTTGTTGTTTTCTTATTTGGTTTTAACGGCATCTCCAACGGTGAGTTTTTTTATAGTTTTTTTTTTTCAATTTTGCTGTAAGAGATTTTATACATGGAGCTTTGAAAAAACCAGGAAAAAGCCATTCCGTCTAAAAAAAATCGATAAAGAGGTGGCTTTGTCAAAGTTTTCGTTGTTAGATATGTCCTAGTCAACTTAGATTTTACCTTGGATGAAGAGTATCCTGAAGAATTACGTGAAGGAGACACGCCAGTTAAAACTGGGATGTTCTGTTACATGGTTAAACAAATGCTCTTTTGCCAATTTCGACTACTTTATGAAGGTTGATAATATACACTTATCGCAATAGGGCATTGTAACACTCTCAGTTTTTGTCACATTTTTGATAGGCTCTATCTTGTTTGGAACATAGAGGTTTGATTTGACCTTAGAACTTGAAGGTTCCTGATGTTACTTCACCTGAATCGTCTTATGATAAGTTGCGGTAGCTAAGGTGATTATTGGTAGGTGCTATTCCTTGGTGATGCTCTTGAGGCTATTTGAGTGATACCTTTGACTTCATTTTTCGATAATGCTAACACGTTGTTACTTTAATGTGTATTCTTGTGTTCTGGATCTTTACATTTATTATGTTTTTCTAACTTTGATTTATCAGGCATGTTTGGTTGTACTCAGTTTTCAACCTTCCAGGAGTCTGGACTCTCTGGTTTATCATATACTAATGAAATAATGAATTCATGTAAACCTTGTTTGTAGATGTGGCACTATGGTCGGGTTGTGCAGCTGAAAATCTACGTCTTATGTGCTGCCAAATTGGGTGGGTCTGGCACTCTGGCTGACCCACAAACTTTGTTTTGGTTACTTAGATTAGTTGATGATGTACCTAAAGATGATGAGATTAATTAATTGATGTAACTTAGAATTTGTGTTTAGCTACACAGTACACACATTGTTGGTTCATTCAAAAGTCCATGTAACTATGATTTAGGATATTGTGAGTGGTCCTTGTTTTGATTTTTTTATATATATTTTTTATATCAGACTTCTTTGTTTCAAGTTGTAACTGCAGGAAAAGTAACTGTTTAGCTCATATACATTGTAGCTAAGTCTGCATCCAGTGGTTCTCTTTAAAGTTCTTTCATCTTTATTGTTTCATGTCCTCTTCCTCGTTTACGGGGTATATTCCACCCCTATTATAACCTCTTCTATTTTTTAGCCAACATGCTAAAATCCTTCTAAGTGTTATCTTCTCTAATCTCTAACTTCACATTAACCTTTTGGATATTTAGGCAGGTAGAGAATGTTGTCACAGCGACCATCTTTCATCATTACAGCTATGTGAAAGAGAAAACATGCATATTGGCAAGCTATCGAACGTTTGCTCTTGTAAATAATTTATCCATCCACATTGTTAGTTGGCCATGTATAAGGTCGAACTGGTGGCAGCAATTCGAAGGCGATTATTAAACATCAAAATCTCGAAATGGCTACCAAGTCTGATGATAGCTAGCTTTGGTTTCTGAAGTTGCACTCACGATAATGGCCTATTTGGGCTACCTTACTATGTAGGGTATTTATGTTGCATGTGCTTTTGTTGCACTTTCATATGCTGCACCCGTTCGGCACTAGCTATGTTTGTGAGTTACTTGCAACCAACTGAGGCTGTGTTAAAGTAGGAGTATGTATGGGATGAATGGAATTATGATGATAAATCAAAAGAATGGCACAAAAGAGTTGTAGTTGTTGGTTTAGTAACACAAACCATTTTCAAAGAATGTGTTTAGATGAGCATAGCATCTCCACTGTATGTACACTAAATATTTGTGAACGTACAATAACATCTTTAGAGATCTAACTTGATTACATTAAATCTGGTTCATATTTGATGCATGCATCAAAATGCCGATTAATGAGATTTCACAGTGTAAATTCTAGAATGATCAGATCGTTGCAGGACCTTATGAGTATGGTTTGGAAGTTCGTCAAACTGATCAAGCTTTTTTGCCATTATTAGGGGTGTAACAAGTCAAGCCGAGCTCGAGCAGAGTTATACTCGGGTTCGGCTCGTTAAATATTCATACAGCTCGAGCTCGAACTCGGCTCATTTTAAGCCTAGTATGGAAGTTTGAGCTTGAATCATCTGATGTTTTACGAGATTGAACACGACTTATTTAAGCTTAACTCAAATCAAACTTTAAACGGGTCGAAATCGAGAAACTCAACTTATTTACACCATTTGCACTAAAATCCCAAATGTAAACTCATATTACATGAATTGAATGTCGTGGTAAGTACCAAAGTGTCATAGAAATAAATAAACCATCTTTAATTATTTTGTTCGTACGTATTTTTGATATAAATAGATAGACAACCTCACATGGATATCTGGATTGCTCTCCAACCACCCACCGTGACATTAATTTAGCTTTCACTAAGTCTTTAATTTCTATATATTCCATCATGTCTACACCTAATAATTCATTCATTCATTTCATTAATTTATTATTACCTTCATAATAACTCCCAAAGTTGGTTTCCAGAACACATTGACACTGGTCAAAGTCAAAGTCGTCAAAGTCATGCAATTTTTACGTCCTCTATTCATAATCAGTTTCTTTAATAATATTGATTGTGGTTGTGTCACTAAACATGCTACATTTTGTTTCCTATAGTTCTTTTAGGGGTGTCATCTACTTAATTGACGGCGGGTTTAAGTTCATCCTTGTATAAATTTTAGTCATTTTAGATGAACATGGATTATTTTCAAGTAAATTATAAGCTTAAAGGGTTTAAGGACTATTTTCATAAGTCGGTGTAAACCAAATCGACCCAAACTATTTATAAAATTCAGTAATTCACTCTTAAACAAAAGTAGATCCACCCTTATAAATATCCAAATTACCATTATAACCCTTAAAATTAGGCCTGTAAACGAACCGAACGAACACGAACGGAGTCTGTTCGTGTTCGTTCATTAAGGTTTTGACGAACAAACGAACGAACACGAACGGATAAGCGAACGGATTTTGTTGTTCATGTTCGTTCATTAAGAAAATTTGTTTGTTCACGAACACAAACGAACGTACACGAACAAACACATAATTTAGCGCATTACTTCGTTAATACTTGAAACGAACATCTATATACACATCTACACATGTATACTATAGAACTTAAAACTTTTTAATGCATATTTAACATTACAAAACAATCACAATACGAAGATAAACTCATTTTCTTGGTATGGTCGTAGGTAAGAGCAATAAATCTGGAATTAATGGAGGGAAATATGAGATGGAAATGTGAGGTAAAAATGTATAGCTGGTTAATATTATTGAATGAAAGTATCCAGATATTTAATAATATTATATTTAGAATTTAGCTTAAATCAAATAAGATATACAAATATGTATTAATTTAATTAAACTGTTAGTTAATAAACGAACATTTAACCGAGCGTTCACGAACATGTTACCGAACGTTCACGAACGTAAATGAACGAACAAGATATGTGTTCATGTTCGTTCATATAATTAAACGAACGAAAAAATTTGTTCATGTTCGTTCATAAAGCGAAACGAACGAACATAAACGAACTTCCCACCAAACGATTCGCGAATAGTTCACCGAACGTTCGGTTCGCTTACTCTTAAACAAAAGTAGATCCACCCTTATAAATAACCAAATTACCATTATAACCCTTAAAATACATATACAGAACAGAATCAGGAATCTAACAAAACAAAGCAGTGTAGGCATGTAGCACATCTTCACGTGCATATAGAAAAAAAGGCGCACATTGAATACTTTTGTAATATATATTTTTTAAATAATTTAGAAAAAAGCGCACACACATTAGTGCACCGTTAAGTAACGGTAAATCGCAATAAATTTACTAAACAAAAGTACAAAACGACGTCGTGTAAGCACTACTAACAGACGCGCATTAACGGCGAACCACATAAACAGTCGTTATTATTAAACGACGACGCATCAAGGTGATCAAACGGAAACCCTACCGGAATCGAACCACACAAATGGTTATTACTCAGATCCAAATGTCCGACAAACCTCGCCGCCGATAACGATTTCGGAATCGCACCTTTTAATCGATTAAACGATAAATCAAGTACGGTAAAATACGTTTTCTCAGTAAAAACGTCCGGTAAGAAACCTTCTAGAGCGTTCCTGCTCAAATTCAGGATGTTAAAACCGGAGTTACTTAACAAACTCACCGGAATTGCACCGGATAACTGGTTACTGTCTAGGTTTAACGTTGACAGAACCGGCATTGAACCGAATTCAGCTGGAATTGAACCGGATAACATGTTCATTGACAGATCTAGGTCAGCTAAACGGTAGATTCCAGCGATTGACGACGGAATTGAACCGGAGAGTTGATTTTTGTTGATAAGAGCTCTGCTCATCATCGATAGTTTACCGAGGTCCGACGGAAGTTCACCGGTGAGTTGATTGTTGCTGAGATCTAAATGCATTAAACTCGCGAGGTTTACGATCGACGGCGGTATTTTGCCGCTGATTTGGTTGTCGGCGACGTTGAGAACAGTGAGTTTTGTTAATTTTCCGATATCGGAAGGTATTTCTCCGGTGATTTGGTTTCCGACGAGGTCGAGGATACGTAGGTGAGGTAAGGTAGTGAGACACGCCGGTATCTCGCCGGAAATCGCTTTCCAGTCGGCGACTACTAGCGTTGTGAGACGGTCGAGTGAACAGAGTGAGGGTGATAGTGAACCGGTCATGTAACCGGTCCGACCGGCCTTTTCGAATATTTTATCTTCGGATTCGCCACGTAGGATGATATCGTTAACCCGATTATCAGTCGGGTCACAATTAATACCGTACCAGTGACTGCAACAGTCGGTTCCGGTCCATGTTTTTAAAATGCCTAAATACGGTTCAGTTAAACCGGCCTTGAATGCTAACAATGCGTCCCGGTCTGATGGTGGACATGAGTGGACCACGGCGGACGTGACGGCGACGATAACGACTACCACCGCTAGGTAGACTACGGAAACTTTCATCTTTTTAGCTTCTTTTTTTTGGTGTGTGTGTTTAATTTTTGAGTATGGGAAGATATATATATGGAGTTAAACAAAATGCCACTAAAAGTTGGTTTAATTACGAAAAGGGGACTAACAGGACAGTTGATTTGTCATTTATTGTCGTGGGGTGAGAAGCACGTGCCAACTGAATAATGTGTTTACAACAATTAATATGTGACATCTTAGCTGGATTGAGCTGACCCAAATTAAGAAAACATTGGTCCTGTTATCAGTTTAGAATAATAATCCAGGTCTTATATGATTTAATTATCACTTAATTAAATATACATGTTTTCTTGTTGTATATATGGTGTGATTAAATTGTTAAGGTTTAAGAAAAGTAAGTTTAGTTATTTTAGGAAATATACGGGGACCATGTATTGATCATATCGTACGAGGTGTGTGAATCGTGAAGTCGTTATAAGTAGTTTCTGTTTATGGCCGTGCATTGGATTCAAGTGAATCTATAAAAGAATATCGAGCTCGGAAGAAGTCTTCGAGTGTAGTTAGAGACACATGGATGGTCCTTAATGATAACATGGCCTTTTGGATGGTTGGCCGAAAGTAAGATTAAACGATATCGAAAACAAGATGGGTTCTATGTATACTTTGTATCTGAGTTTAGTTATATTCGACAAAGGTTTTGATTTACATGAAAAGGGGAATATATATTGGTCTTATCTAAGCAAGATGATTACGGTAGTGATTTACTAACAGGTTTGTAATCGCTCCTATTCATCTCAAGTGTCTTGATTATATTTTTAAGGTGTTTCAAATAAATGTACACTTACATGAAGTGTAACACCCATTTCTTGGGTCTACTAGTATTTTAATATTTTCTGACTTTAAATTATTATTTAATGTGTCGGAAAATAGTTTCGTTGTGTTATTTGAAAATAACTGAAAAAATAGTCAAATAAATTATTGTGACTAGTAGGTTATTAATTGTTTTAAATTAATATAGTTGACGGTAAAATAAAATAATAACCTTCGCAAATGGTTTTTAAGTTTCAGTCAATATATATTAAAGGGGACAAAACTAATACACATATTACTAAGTATATGTGTAAAATACGTATGAAAGTTCAAAAACTTTCCAGTAAATTCGATTGGGAGCTAGAGGAAGAATTTGAAACCCTAACAAACCCTAAACATAAACTCAATTCATCCAATTCTTGTGAAATCATCTCTTAGCCTTCCTGTTCTTGGTCTGGTCGAGTATAACCACACACAGAGACGATTGGTAATTTGCAAAACAAGTTTTGGAGTAAAATGAAAGCCTTAAAACTTTGAATTGAGCTTCAATAACGTAGATTAATCATCCTATCATCATTATCAACAACTTGTAAGTGTTAATTTCTTGATTTCTATAACCCTAGAAAATGAGGTTTTGGGTATTTGATTGAATTAACATGATTAATCTTGAATTAAGACTTGTAATGATTATATAATGGTTAGTTGATGGTTAATTTATGAGTATAAGTGAAACTCTAAGCTAGAAATCGTATAATTGAATTATGATCATGATAAAAGTGATGGGTTTAGTTGATTATGCTAGAATCAAAGCATTTAAGCTTATGTTATTAGTGTATAATTGATAATTGTTGTTAAAGATGATGATTGATATTATTAATGGGTAACAACACTTAATTATTAATCAAAGAATGAAGTTAGAACATGGTTGTTTAAGAATTCATTAAATCTATTATAAAGGGTTTGAGGAATTCTTAAGTGTTCGAATGTAAAGTGGATTAATGTGATAAGATGACCATAATGATCATAAATTTTATAAGTGATTATGAATTAATGTTGTTATATAAATCTTGAGACAAGTGACTAACTCGTGTTATTCTGTTGCATTCTCAGATATGGAGAAGACTCATTGACATTAGACTACTGAGTGGACAACTGAAGTGTCTGTGAGTGGATCTTTAATCCTCAGTGTGATTTAGTTGTAACAAGTTTGGTTACAACGGGTAAACGTATTATTACTGCTTTTGTTTGCCATGATGATTTTGGTTTATTAGTAATAATACTGTTGCCTAGACTTTTTAGTCAGATAAGTTGACCTGATTGAGTGTGTGAATATGTGAGCACGTGATATAGTTGGCCTTCGGGCATCAGTTGTTAATGAGGTCAACGAGTTGATTCAGTTGGTTGGGCTAGTTGGTTATTGTTGTTGGAATAGTGTCCAATATCATAACTAATTGGTAAGACCATCATTAAAAGTAGAGTCCTTTTTGGGTCGCCCTCAATGAACAATAAGAGAAATAAATGAGAGATAATATTAATTGGAATTAATATTATATCTAGTTTATTAATTTTATATTAATTAGAAACTAAAAAGAAAAGAAATTCTGGAAATTCCATCCATACGCCGTATGGAAGTTCCATACGCCGTATGAATGCTAGGGTTTGTAAGGCGGTGGACGGCTGTCAGAAAGTTCTGGAATTATCATCCATACGCCGTATGGAATTCCATACGCCATATGGATGGAAAAACAGTATGTCCCACATCGGCTGGAAGACCAAAATGTGGGTCTCCTCATCCCCTATAAATAGGGGCCTAACCTTTAGTTTTCAAGACACGATTTTTGAATTGAAAAGTTTTCAATTCATTTTCTCTCTTTCTTATTCCTGCTCCTTGTAAGAGTTTTGCGACCTTGAGTTGTGACCTTAGGAGACTTGGGATTTCTCTTTGTTCATGGGTGTGAGCCATTAGAGGTGTTCTAGTTTGGGCACTCGCCACCAAGTAAGAAGGTTCTGCTAGTTCGTCTACGCGTAAGAAATTGGTTTTCTCAAAGGTTAGTAATTTCTTATTTATCTTATTTATTTTATTGCTTTTATTTATTCAAGTTAAGATCCCTTAGGGTTTAGTTTCCTAATTGTCTTAGATTAATTTTTGTTATAATTCCGCTGCATATATTAATCTAGTTAGGGAATAGAAAACCCAACAGTGGTATTAGAGCCTTAACTTGAAAAATACTAGCATTTAATTTTCTGCAATAGTATGCAGGTAAAGATAAATTCGAAATTGGCTTGTCTAAATTGGTAAAAAGAATTTACACTTTAGACCATATATTTTGAATTATTTAAAATATACCCATAAATTTTAAAGTGTTATAAAATAGAACGTAGACTTTAAGAGTTTAAAGAGAGACGTTACATATATTATGAGCTATAAGTATATGTATCATTAAAGTTAAATACATCGTCAGTCAATTGATGAATTGGCTCACCCATAGTGAACAAACTATAAGAGAGGTATTCTCTGCTTCTTTGTGCGTTCAATGGAGATGCCGAGGATTTTGATAGGATGATGTTAAGATCAAAAGTATGACCTAAAAGTACTAAAACAAAATCCCGTTCTAGATACTATAAAATGTGAATAGTATGCTAACCCATGAAAACCGCACATCTTTCGTATGGTCTGTTAATGGAGCGTGTGTGGTTTACCGGCACATTAATATGAGAACATATTGAGAGGTGATGTGGAACTCGCGATTCTCGAGCGTACTCGGGCCGGGGACCACGCGGGTTTTGCATTGTTAAGTTCACCATCTTGTTCATGATCCTCGGCGTACAAGTCATATGTGACAACTCTCCAAATTATGTATTAATTAAACTTAAGCATGTGCATTCTTACGCTAATTTCCTGACAAAAGTTTAAACGAAAACTTCTGATGTGAAACAAATCTAACGAGCCCAATACTTTTAAACAAAAAGTATTACATAATTCGTAGTTAGTTACAATTACGTACAAACGTATCGGAATGAACCCGATAAAAATAAATACAAAAGTTAGTGACACAAAATAATTAATAATAAGATTATTAATTACGAGTATTTTCACATTTATAATATGGAGATAAAACACGTTAAATATACGATTATATATAGAACGTGTTATACGCGAACAGAAACAATTGTAAGAAATACCCAAAGGTTAACATTATAAAAAGTTATATTTTTCTCATTCATTTGAAAGTATTTGAAACATTACCTCAAAATATGAATTCGAAATTCAACTGTAATTTGACACTTAATTGGGTACTCACAATAATAAAGGTACAAATTATACAACAGTCTGAAATAATGAGAATCTCATTATTCTAAAGTTAAATAACGTATCTGGAGAACATCTACAAAATAAAAATATAAAATGTTAAATTTTATATTGTATTAATTATACTCGTACCCAAAATTAACGGGCTAAAATTTGCCACCAAACTTCAATAATTGGTGAGACCACCTCCTGTAGTATACCATACTCGTTGAAATTGGAACTGAGATATGTTTCCCTCTCATTTCTTCATCTAATCATTACACACACACACACACACACATTATCAATCATCTTCTTCTTCTTCAATCTAAGGCAGCAGAAGCAGCAACAAGTAGAAGCAGAACCAAACAAACTTAAAACAATAACAATAATCATCATCATCAGGACGTATCATCATCATCCTCACCACTTTCTCCTTTGTAAGGAACTTTCTATTCTTTGATTTCTACACTTAAATTTCATAATCTAACATGTTTATATATCATAATCCATGTATATAACTTGCTAATTTGATGATTTTATTGATTGTTCATGAAATGGGTTTCACAAAAACCAAACCATAAATCCAAAATCCATACATGAAAACTTGTTAAAATGAGGAAATAAGTTGTTAAAATGTTATATTAAGTCATTATAAACGATTGTAACTCAAACCATAGTGAAAACTTAGAGTGATTTCGGACCAAAAACAGAGCTCAGACGGACTGCGTAGGGGAACCGACCGGCTGGGAAAGCTTAGCCGAACGGCTAGCTTAAGCCAGTCGATCGGCTGGTATCTTTGAGCCGAACGGCTCACAACATCTAAGCCGAACGGCTAGTTTTTGTTGAGCCGAACGGTTTACGAGTTGACCCGAACGGTTCGTGATGTATTTTAAACAAAACGCAGACTGCGCGATAAATGGTACAAAAATATTAACAAGTATACGACTTAACATTTCTGTCCAAGTTATAAATGTTATAAAACCTTACGACACAAAACTTGGTACTAAAATATGTACACGACTATGGGACAATACTTTATACGAATAATGCTATAAATGGATGCGATAAAGTTTGAAGCAATAACCATTATCAATTTCGACAACGGAATATGTTGCAACGAATAAAATGAATGAGTAGAACCATTTAGTCCAAACTACCGTTAGGTATATTGGTAACAGGGACTAAATTTTATATATATAACGACACTTATACTTATATCTATATATATATATATATATATATATATATATATATATACACGAACTATGGCAAATGTGTATATATGTACAAGGGGACAAAATGAAGTCAATCTTCGTGACAATCGGACTTATGTTTTTGAAACAAACACGACAAACTATATATGTATATACGACGATCTTTGAAACGATAACACTTATTGTTATACAAATGGAAAACACGTTTAACAAACGTACGATTTATAATACACAACAATTATATTTCTTTACATATATATATAGAACAATTATATATATATGTACAAGTGGGAAACGTAACGATATTCATGTATATATATATAGATGTACACAACTACATGCAAGTATATATATACATAACAAGATACGACTCAAGAAATAATAACCATATTTCAATATAATGTCAACAACTATTTGCACAATTTAAGAATTTAACAAATTCTTCAAAACAAGTAAATTATTAACATAAGTGATTAGACAAATCAAGGTACTTATGTAATACAATTATTGCGTTTAGGTTGACATACCTTGGGCGCGCTACACATATCTGCTAGCTTTCACATCGCATCTACTACTGGAGTTCACAGCCCCTCTTTTAATGTTTTATGCTTTTAAACATAGGGGTGTAAACATAGAAACTGCATGCGAACACATGCAGCAAACTACATAAATGCTTTATTGCTTTTATACAAATTGTTTGTTTATGGAATAAAATTTCCACAACCGTTTTAGGAATTAGACACTGTATCCTAGTACGGACCCAGACTTGAAATGTATGCATGAAAAACCTTATGTCATGCAGACTGTAACCATTAGCTAGGTGACTCTAGCCACTGAGTATACGAATAGTACTATTTCCGTGACGACCCTCCTATGGATAGGAGCGTATACTTACATGTCCTACAGGAAAACAACATAAGTTTTGGTCGTGGTTTGGTTATAGGGTTAGGTTGCGTTACTTTAACTCGTAAGGTTTAGCTCACCTTGCGAGGGATCATAAGTATAAGCATTTCCCACATATTTTAGGAAGAACGAATCCTACAAACTGCTTATATCGGAAAACATACCGATCACTTATTTTATACTGGCAGACAACCAATAATATGTTTTGGGATAACATCCCGCATAAAACGCTATTATAGGGTAACAACCCTACAAAATCTATACTTTGCAAACATGCTATTGATTAATTAAATGAATAACATTTCATTTGTATAACAAACTTGGTTTAACAAACCACATACTCACATAAAATCTGTGAATTCACTCAACATATTTTGTTGACATCTTTTCTCTATGTTTTACAGGAAATTAATTACGTAAGTAAGAATCGCATGCATACAGGATGGACAACCCTGGACTACTTAGGATGCCACATACTTAAGGGACCGCTTTTGAAGGATTTTCTCTGTATAACTGCAAACACTGCGGTCATACTTATGAAATCTTGTTTTAAACATATGTATTGTAAAACTTAATGTTTTAAATACTACTACTATTGTTACGACATACATTGTCGTACTACTTTTGTAACAACTGTTAAACTTGGCATCCTTGATAAATAAAGTTGTGCGATAACTATATGCTCTGAGTTTGTATGTACTACTTGGTTGATTTACTGTTCGCAGGCCCGTCACGTCATTAAAGCTTCCGCACACTTAATTAGTATTGATTGTAATCACCGTTTGGCGGGGTGTGACAGACTTGGTATCAGAGCCATTGGTTATAGCGAACTAGAAGTCTTTAAGTGACCTAAAACCTTAGAGACCTAGACTATAGCCTTGGCTAGAACAATCATTGCATGCATACATACTTTGCATACATCTAACATACGACTGACACGTCACCTACGACTTCTTTTGTCTCAGCATGTCGAGGCACAGTCCGATCTACTTGTATGCTTCTGATGAGGAGCCGACTGAGGACTCCTACCATAGCGACGCTAGCACCGAAGTTGTGAGTCCACCAGTTCACCCGAGAGCTCTATCTGATGACACTGGTGATGCCTACATCACCCCACCACCGACTGCACCTGTGGTCCCACCTACTACTGCTTCCACTGACCCTACCACTCGTATGTTAGGGTCTACCTTTTTGGTGACACACCATATGACTGCTGGACCTTCCAGAGGACCGGTACCTAGGAGGACACCCCTGATGTGTGTCCGAGATTTCCCTAGAGGACCACTTGCGCCCCGTGACAAGGCGCCGATGGAAGAGGAAAGAGAGATACATTGTGATGAGCCGCCACAGAGGGTACCCAGGTTTGCTCACTTGGAGTGGATGACTCCTATGTTAGGGCGGTGGAGGTCGTTGGAGGGTTTTCCCTCTACTTTTGAGACCGGGGAGTCCTCCCGATCCTCCGCACCACTGCCTACTACTGGAGAGCCTGTAGAGTTGACCCTCCCTACCATTGTGGTTGTGATTCGTACCTTGTTTCGTATTTCTGGTGGCAGGGGTGTTCACCTTGCAGAGCTACAGAGCGATGTCTCCCGTCTGGATGGAGACATGATAGACATGCATGAGCGTTGCCACTTCTTGTTGGGCAACGTGGTTGCTGCCAGAAAGATAGCTGAGACCGCACGTGCTCGTGTCAGGTAACTGGAGAGACGTGCGAGGACAGCAGGGTTGGTGATTGGAGCTTGTGTGGTGATAGTTGTGCTGAGGACAACTGTGGGATTGTTTTTACCTTATTTTTATTAGACCTACGTATGGCGGGTTATGCCTACTAGGTATTAGATTGACTACTTTTGGCTGATGGGTACGTTAGGAGACCCATCACGTATTATATGGATGTATATCAGATGGGCATGTGTATGTATTTATTAGGTTGGTACTAGGTAAAAACTGATGTTAGAATGGGTGTATGTATAGGAAAACCCATTGTCTTTTGTATAGCGCTAACCGCTGATGGGCGTATTAGGGATCCCATCTTGTTTTGTACGAAACTATTGTACCAGCGCTCCACCTTTTGATATAATATAACTTATGTTTGGTTGTATTTCGTGTTCATTACATTTGACAACGACTATAGTATTATATATACATTTATATGTGTGTGTTAGAAATGATAACCAATCAATAACACTTGAAATCATTCCTTGAAAACCATGAAACATACCACACTTTGATTTTTGATTCTTATCTTAAATTCCTTTGAACCTGATTGTGTTAAATGATGATGAAAAGAAATATGTATTTGGCATTATATAATGACACCTGGCCAACGTGATTATATTGTACTAAGTACATATGGGTGTTTCAAAGTCGTGCGACATGTGATGTAAAATCCTGTTTTTCAATCCTTCATACTGTTCCCTTGTTAAACAATGTGAAATCTTGTTCATCACATTCATTATCTTGGCATTGACTTCTGCATTTTTTCATCGCAGAACGTAATCATGCCACCAAAATGACGAATGACTAAGAACAGTCGACGAACGACTACTTCTTCCATCCCTGAAAATACTCCCCCACCCAACAACGAGGAAACTACTAAACAAATGATTGCGCGTCGAATAGCTGAGGGTATTGCTGAGTATGAAGCAAGCCGAAATTGCGAGAATGGAATAAATAACAGCGGATCTACCCCTGTTAACACTGAGACACCTGCGAATACTCGCCGAGGGTGTTCATACAAGACATTCCAGGCTTGTAATCCAGTTACTTTTCGTGGCACCGAGGGTGCTATTGGTATTATACACTGGATAGAGAAGACGGAGTCGGTATTGGACATTAGTGACTGTTCACCTAACTGTATGGTGAAGTATGCTACCTGCACCCTTGCTGACAAAGCTCTTACTTGGTGGAACAGTCAAGTCCAATCACTTGGCAGACCAGCTGCCTACTCCATGTCATGGGGAGTACTGAAGAACATGATGTTGGAAGAATTCTGTCCTCGTAGCGAGATGCAGAAAGTTGAAACCGAATTATGGGACATTAAAATGGTTGGTGCTGATGTCACTGGCTACACCACTAAATTTCAAGAGTTAGAACGATTAGTGCCACATATGGTGACACCCGAATTCAAACACATTGAGCGTTACATCTGGGGACTGGCACCTCAGATCCGTAGCCTGGTTACATCATCAGAACCTGCCATATTCAGGAGTGCTGTTACTCTTGCTCAGAGATTGACCGATGAGGCGGTCAGAATGGGGACCTTAACCAAAAAGGTGGTGACGGGAAAAGTTGAGCCAAGCAGCACTGAAGCAGGTAGTTCTGGGGGTGCGAAGCGTAAGTGGAATGGCACAGGGAGTGACCGTCAGGGTCAAACAAATAAGAAAGGATCTGGAAACCTAAAGTCCTATGCTGCCACCACTGTGGAACCAAAACCATACTTGGGTAACAAACCAAGGTGTGACAAGTGTAACAAACACCACGAGGGTGAATGTTGGTTCTGCAACAATTGTAGAGGTTGGGGTCACAAAACCCAAAACTGTAAGGTTAACCCTACACCTAGGGAAAACACAGAACGCCAAAATCAAGGGTGTTTTGAATGTGGCGACAAGGGGAATTATCGGAACCGTTGCCCTCGACTTAATAACCAAAACCCCAACAATAACAACCGGAATAATCAGAAACGCAACACCAACAACTGCAACAACAATGATAACAACCGCAGTAATAACAACAATCAGCCAGCTCGTAGACGTGCGTTTGTGATAGCAGCAGCAGAAGCACGACAGGATCCTTACACAGTTACTAGTACGTTTCTAGTAAACAACCACTTTGCATCTGTGTTATTTGATTCTGGTGCTGATTTAAGCTTTGTGTCCACTGAGTTTAGACCACTATTAGAGATCGAATCCCATAAGTTAGATAACAAATACACTGTAGAGCTAGCCGATGGTAAGTTGATTGAATCAGGAGAAATAGTACCAGGATGCACTTTAATGTTGGAAGGTCATTCTTTCAAAATAGACTTACTACCGGTAGAACTAGGGAGCTTCGATATAGTAGTTGGCATGGACTGGCTGTCGAAAAACCGTGCAGAAATTGTATGTTTTGAGAAATTGGTACGTCTACCGTTATCGTCAGGTGAAACCTTGGAAATACAAGGAGATAAAGAAAAACATGCAGTAAAAATGATTACGTGCATGAAAGCAAATAAATTTCTACGAAAGGGTTACCAAGCATTCGTGGTACATGTGGTTGAAAAGAAACCCGAGGAGCGACGCATAAATGATCTGCCTATCGTACGCGATTACCCGGGAGTGTTTCCTGATGAGTTACCAGGATTACCACCCCGCGACAGGTTGAGTTTCATATTCATCTAGTGCCTGGAGCAGCACCAATTGCTCGCGCACCTTATTGTCTAGCTCCATCGGAGATGCAGGAGTTGTCTGCACAGTTGCAGGAACTTTTAGACTTAGGATTCATCTGACCGAGCTTTTCACCTTGGGAAGCTCCGGTTTTGTTTGTCAAGAAAAAGGATGGATCAATGCGAATGTGTATCGATTATCGGGAACTGAACAAAGTAACTATCAAGAATCGATATCCATTACCACACATCGATGACTTGTTTGACCAGCTACAAGGGTCAAGTTACTACTCGAAGATCGACTTGCGATCTGGTTACCACCAACTGAAGGTTCGGGAAGAGGATATCCCTAAGACTGCGTTAAGAACTCGTTACGGTCATTATGAGTTCCTAGTCATGCCGTTTGGTCTGACAAATGCACCAGCAGTGTTCATGGACCTCATGAATAGGGTATGCAAACCTTATCTTGATAAGTTCGTGATCGTGTTTATCGATGACATATTGATATACTCACGAACGAGGGAAGATCACGAGAAACATCTGAGAATGATTCTTGGATTACTGGAGAAAGAGAAGCTTTACGCAAAGTTCTCTAAGTGCGAATTTTGGATGCGTGAGGTTCATTTCCGTGGTCATGTGATCAATAACAAAGGAATTCATGTGGACCCATCCAAAATTTAGGCGATTAAGAACTGGGAAGCCCCGAAAATGCCATCTGAGATATGGCAATTTCTTGGGCTAGCCGGCTATTACCGACGATTCATCGAGAACTTCTCGAAAATAGCCCGACCAATTACCGCTCTAACTCAAAAAGATAAGAAATTTGATTGGGGCAAGAAGCAAGAGAATGCTTTCCAACTGTTGAAACAAAAACTAAGCAGCACACCCATACTATCATTGCCTGAAGGAGTAGAAAACTTTGTTGTCTACTGTGATGCTTCACATCAGGAATTGGGTTGCGTGTTAATGCAAAATGACAAAGTCATTGCTTATGCATCTCGTCAGTTAAAAGTTCATGAGAAGAACTATACGACACATGACTTAGAATTGGGAGCAGTTGTTTTTGCTCTTAAGATTTGGAGACACTATTTGTATGGTACAAAGTGTACTATCTTCACTGATCACAAAAGTCTCCAACATATATTTGATCAGAAAGAACTCAACATGAGACAAAGACGTTGGGTTGAACTACTGAATGATTACGACTATGAAATCAAGTATCATCCAGGCAAAGCTAATGTAGTAGCGGATGCCTTGAGTCGTAAGGAACGAATTAAACCTCGCAGAGTTCGAGCTTTGGGTTTAACGATCCACTCGAATCTCATTACTCAAATTCGTGACGCTCAACAATTAGCCTTCATTCCCGAACGACTTAAGGAAGAATCCTTGAAGGGGATGGAGAAACAACTTGAAACCAAAGACAACGGAGTGTTGTACTTCATGAACCGAATTTAGGTTCCAGGTGTAGATAAATTGCGCCGAATGATTTTGGACGAAGCACATAAGTCCAACTACTCGATACATCCTGATGCAGATAAGATGTATCACGATTTGAAAGGTTTCTATTGGTGGCCTGGCATGAAACGAGACATTGCCACCTATGTTAGCAAATGCCTGACTTGTGCGAAAGTCAAGGTCGAATACCAAAAGCCGTCTGGGCTTTTGCAACAACCCGAGATGCCCAAGTGGAAATGGGAACAAATAACAATGGATTTCATCACGAAATTACCCAGAACGACATCTGGAGCTAATGCGATATGGGTAATTGTCGATCGATTCAAAATCGGCCCACTTCCTTGCTATCAAGGAAATGGACAGAATGGAGAAACTGACCAGAATCTATTTGAAAGAGATTATTTCTCGACATGGTGTGCCATTATCCATCATCTCTGATAGAGATGCACGATTCACCTCTCACTTTTGGCAATCACTACAACATGCATTGGGTACTAGACTCGACATGAGTACTGCCTACCACCCATAAACTGACGGCCAAAGCGAGCGAACGATACAAACGCTCGAGGGTCTGTTAAGAGCATGTGTGATAGACTTTGGAGGTAATTGGGATACACACCTACCTCTAGCAGAATTTTCTTATAACAATAGTTATCACACCAGCATACACATGGCACCATTTGAGGCGTTGTATGGACGCAAGTGCCGATCGCCACTCTATTAGGCAGAGTTGGGAGACAGACAGTTATCAGGTCCTGAGATAGTTCAGGAAACAACGGACAAGATATCTCAAGTACTTAACCGATTGAAAACAACACGTGACAGATAAAAGAGTTATGCCGATAACAGACGGAAACCTTTGAAGTTTCAAAGGTGACAAAGTCCTACTCAAAGTAGCACCCTGGAAAGGGGTTGCACGATTTGGCAAACGAGGAAAACTTAACCCACGATACATCGGACCGTTCGAAATCCTTGCGAGGATTGGTCATGTCGCCTACAAGCTCAAACTACCGCAAGAGCTTAGTAGTATCCATAACACCTTTCATGTATCTAACTTGAAAAAGTGTCTTTTTGATGAAACACTGGACCTTTTGAGATCCTCGAAAGGATTGGTCCGGTGGCATATCGATTGCAGCTGCCACCCGAGCTCAGCAGCGTGCATCCCACTTTTCACATTTCTAACTTGAAGAAATGTCTGTCCGATGAGACACTTATTATCCCACTCGACGAGATTCGAGTCGGTGACAAACTTCACTTTGTTGAAGAACCCGCTGAAATTATGGACCGTGAGGTCAAACAACTCAAACAAAGTCGTATTCCCATCGTCAAAGTCAGGTGGAATTCGCGGCGTGGGCCAGAATTCACTTGGGAACGGGAAGACCAAATGCGACTCAAGTACCCTCAGTTATTCACTGAAGCTACTTCAAACACGACTACAAACTAAATTTCAGGACGAAATTCTTCTAACAGGGAGAGAATGTGACACCCGCCAAATTAGGACTACAAATTAGTGCCTAATTAATTGTTAATACATGTAATTAGTTCTGTGTTAGGCTAATTAATGTATCAAAATATATATTGATGAATATATACAACTATGCGATTTGATTAAATCGTACGCAATTCAAATCGAATGTAATTCGATTCAATTTATACGGACGTTGGTGAACATTTTTATTAAATAATATAACATTATTTAATAACACTATTTTATTCAAAATATTATTTTGATAATATTTCGTAATTAATTTGTATCGTACAAACAAGCATCTACGCGATTAAAATGTAAACGCACAAACAAGCAAAACAAAGTTAAGTTATATCTTATAACTCAATTATTAAGTATTTGGTAAAATACTTCGACAAAATTAACGAATAATTATTCGTATTTTAAAAACGTATATTTAAACGCGTAAAAATATTATTTAACGTCTAAACGATCGAGAAAACGAACACCGCATGGAGCGCAAACACGGGGAACAAAAATTGGTGAAGCCCACCCTTGTGGACCCCACCCAAAACCGGCCCAAAGGTGAGGGTCACCACCTCCTCACCTCATTTCTTCCCTAACACAACACACACACACACCTCCATCTCTCTCTCTCTCTCTCTCCCTCTCTCTCTCTCTCTCTCTCATTCTCATTTTTCATTTCCACCACACCACCATCTTAAATTATAAACTAACACCACCAAACTACCTCAAATCACTTGGAACATTAAGAGAAAAACGTTCACGGCATCACGATCTACATTTCCATTTTCGGTTTCTCCCGGCGTTAAATCATAAGTTTCCGACAATTCTCGAAAACTCTTACATTTCATTTATTTTTCATAAAAGTTGTTTATTTAATCTTGAAATGTCCAAATATGGGTTGGGTAAAAGTTTGAAGTCAAACGGAAATCGAAAAACACGTTTTTGGCTCAAAATCCGGCCAACAGACGTAAGTGTCGCATAGACCAGTGCAGCGTAGCGTCACTTAATGCATCACTTAAGTGACGCACTGAGTGTCGCTAAAAACCCTAATTTTGCGTCACTTTCCTAAGTGCCGCATAAAACCCTTTTTTCCCGACACTTACCTAAGTGTCGCAAATTCAATACCCGACACTCCTAACCGACACTTCTAGCGACACTTGTCTAAGTGTCGCCTATAATTGAAGTCTGATTTGATCCGTCACTCGCCTAGTGACGCTTAACACCCTTATCTGACATTTGCATCCGACACTTGCTTAAGTGTCGCCCTTATGCGTCACTTCCTCAAGTGACGCTACTGATATAGAAATCACAATTTTATGTGACACTTCCTGAGTGACGCATAAACCCTAAGTGTCGCTATAAGTGATGCTAAAAACAAAATGTTTACAAATCATTTGTATACTAAGTGTCAAACTTGTATAACTTCAAACAATTATACGATACGACTTTTAAAACACACCGGGATGCGTTTTTTAACTTAACACTTCAAAATCATGATAATAATAAAGAGAATATTATTACAAACAATCACCAACGGGCCGTACACATTTTCAAAACATAATCAAATCAACCAAATCGTAGTAATTTGGACATTCTAGTTGGACGAACAACTACAAAGGTAGTCTTTATAGATACCTACTCACGTTTATAACCATCGCGTGTCGTGGACACCATCAGGTTACCAGTCTTCGGACAACACATTTCGGCTAATCAACTCAAGTTTATTAATTTAAATTTTCAAGACTCAAGTGAGTCTCATAACCCCTAATTTACTGTTTTTACTTAGGGGTGTGATATCATTGCTCGTTTTATTTTAACTATATGAACGCAAGTACGAAAACCAACAATTACTACATGAGTTATCTCACTAATCTTTCAAAGCCCTCCTCAGTATAGTTTGGTAATACGTTGTAGCGTGAATATTAGTATATGGTACCATATAGGATTGACCCTCCTCATTCGGGTTAGCATGCACTAACTGGGTAAACGGATATACTAATATTTGTTCAGACGAGTGTAGATTAGGCACTCGTGGGAGGCACCTCGATCAGGATACCTTAAATGTGGACCTGACACCTCGAATTAAGCTCAGACTATGTGCTCATGGCTGTAAAACTTTTATTTTGCTTAATTGCAATTTAAATTCAATTAAATCTTGCGGTTCATACAATATGTGTTGACATACAAACCTGTGAGCTCATCGGCGTTTCGCTGACCCATTTTAGCATGTATCACAAGTACTCAGCAGTAGGTTGGACTGCCCTCAGGAACCATTAGCTTGTGTCAGCATGCAAACATTCACAGATTTAGTTGCATTATTATATTATGTATGTAAATCTCTCAATTTCAACTGAGCTAATGTAAACTATATTTTGATGTAAATTTTGATTTTATCAATACAAGTTGTAAAACGACGCATATAGAGTCATTCATTATATCTTTGTGTTGTGATTATTGATTAGTCGCACCCTGACCCGATTCGCTTCCGCAACCCGAATTTGGGGGTGCGACAGTAGGGTTTCTCAAGAGCCACCGATCCTCATTATTAAGTTGTGATGTTGGTGAACTGTTGCATGGTTAAAAAGTTGTATTGTGTACTTGTGTAATTAGTGTTAATTGTTGTACACAAGGTTGTTATGCTAAGTTGGACTGTTGATTAATTATTCATTCACTTAGCGTTATGCTAATCCCCCACATTAACACTTCTTGTAGGTTATGGATATAATAAGGGTGGGCAAGAAGTCGGACGGGAATGAATGTTTGACAATGAGGTGTGACTCTGATATTGATTTGTATAAATCATTGTTATATCTTGTTTTCATATAACACCCATGCTGTTAAATTATGATTTTAAAAAGGTTGAATTTTATATGTTGACTAGATGATGTAAATTATTAATTTCTATTTGAACTTACGCTTTCGATATATTATATTTAAATGATTGTAAAATGAGGGGTGTTATATGAAGCAACCAATCAAAGGTATTATTTGATTGATGAAAAGTATAGTTAGCGGAGATTATTAGAATTGTGTTTATAATTAAATGGAGGTTTCGATCGGGACGGATGAAGTATAAAATGTATAACAGTTATTGCATTTGGACAATGATTGATAGTTTTATTAGTTACAAAACGAGGTGTATATATTAAAACAATAGACAACGATTGAATAGGTAATTATGATGTGGCAAAAGAAGTTAGGTTGGAAACAACGTGAGCATGAGATTCCAATCTCAATTAAACTACAAAAAGGATTTATGGGAAAAGAGAAAGTAATTGATTCGGTCAAAAGTAAAACTAACATAACACGTCGACTTACGTAGATTTTACACATAGTAAAGGCTTTGCAATACATTAACAAGTTTGCTGATACGTATACATACAATATAGAAGATATGTGGTTGTCGGGGAACGAAGTGTTCTACTGCCTAAGATCTCCGGTTAATAAACTTTTCAAGAATGTATATGTAAGCACATATTAAAGTCTCAAAAATGTGTGTATACGCATATAATATGCATATTATTTGATAAATAAATAGCTTGATTGTTAATTAATAAATTAAAATCGATCTAATTGTGTACAAGATGATTGAATCGTAATAAATAGCTTGATATTTTTTTTATTTTTTTTGTGTGTACAAATTCGTAGTAAGACAATAGAATTGGGGTCTTAAATGTATATTAAAAGAGAAATGATTTGGATACAATAAATTTACAAAATTAGAATATAAAATGAAGTGGCTTAAATCATATATAGCTAGAGAAAGATGAGCGAGAAAAAATTAATTAATGTGATCATGACATGTCATTTTGTAACTTTTTTTTATTTTACAATTTGTTTGCAACTATAGCATCGTTCATATTAAGAGGCTGAGTAAATACATTATAGAAGAATCTCATGAAGATCTTAAAATATAATGCAGATTATATTATATTATATTTACATTAAATTAAGTAACAGTATATAATTTGACTGTTGTTTTTTGTTTTTAAAAAAGTTGGAGTATTAAAATAGTAAAGTTCAGACTTGAAGAATGAAAATTGTGGACAAACAACACATGGACACATTATTGAAGTTGGAGGACAAAACAGGTTAAACGAATCGAAACATGACACGTGGGCCAAGTAAATACAGATACAGACCGACACAAGTTTAAGTAAAAAACGAACGTCCGCCCATCTAACGGGAATATCGCATTTTTTTTCTTTTATTTATACACGCTTCGTTTGCTTATTGGATACACCCATTTGGTCATAACTGTATCATGATGATGATGTGATGATTCATGGGTAAATATGTAAAATGGTGTGAATAAAAGCTAAATTGTTTGTATAACACGTGATTTTAGGGGGTGTTTGGTTTGAGATGGGTAATTATGAGTATGACTTTCTAATTTATATCTAAAAGATTTTTCAAAACCACCGTATATGTTATTTGGGTTTTAGATCATGCCTATGTATATTAGCTATGTACTTGGGTTGGATATGAACTTTTATATCTTACCTTAACCACATGTTATGTATAAGAAACATATAACAATAGAAATTAAAACTTTCATTAAGACGTAACGATGTGCATCATTGCTTGTATAATAATAACCATAACAAAGTTCACTACAATTATTTATACATGTCCACCTGGGACGACCCTAAGGATAGTCATAAGCCTATATATAATCACTTGTATATTATGCTACTAAACATTATGTATCAAGTAACATTCCTCATCAAATTTTGAATGTTAAGATAATATTATATCGTTATGCCAATGACTTTTTATCAAGGATGTGATGTTCCATTTATACTTTATCCTTTTTCAAAGAACAAGATATTAGACCACAACTAACGGCATCGTCTCTTGCTCGTTAGTTTCCAACTGACGCTCGTCACTTGACTGACACCATTGGCACCATGGTGTCAGTTTGCTCCGTCTCCAAACCGACGCACGTCGGTTTTTGTTTTGTTTTGTTTTTGTGTGTATAAGTAAAGGTAAATTGTTAAATGTGAGCAAAGTGATAGAGTCACTGATGGTAGAGGTCCGTCAGTTTAAGTCAGTTTTGAAAAAAACTGATGTGATGCATACGTGGCGCAGATGTGATACATCGGTTTCTGTCAGACTGTTGGAAGTGGTCTTAAAAAAACCAACAAAATGAATGTTTATTTTAGATCTGATCATAATAATGATAAGGGGAATTAATTATTGACATACCCAATTGTGTTGCCTTCAATTCAGAATTTAAATGTTACATTATTTAATGAATTATCAATCCTATATGTTTGTGGAAATAATTAAAAAGAAAGATCATTTATAAAAAGGTACTGCACATGATGGGTCATTATAGATCCACAATTATGAGTTGCATGCCAGTATTACTAAAATCATTGAAATGGATTAAGTTTTTGTTTCAATTATACCAATAAATAAATAAAGGAGAAATCACAAATTTGATCCGTTTATCAATCCTATTTTAACAAAATAATCCGTTGACTTCCCTTTTTAACAAAGTAATCCACCGATTGGCGCCGCAATGGTGCCCCGACGCCCCTGACACAACCAACCACCCAAACATTGCCACGTGTACGAGGATCCAGCGCCAAACAAAAAAATCCGGCGCCCCATGATTTTTTTGGCGCCCCTCTCCCTATTTTTGGCGCCCCATGATTTTTTTTGGCCCCATCTCCTTCATTTTTGACGCCCCATGAATTTTCTTGGCGCCCATCAATTTGTTTGGCGCTGGATCCTCGTACACGTGGCAATGTTTGGGTGGTTGGTTGTGTTAGGGGCGCCGGGGCGCCATTTGCGGCGCCAATCGGTGGATTACTTTGTTAAAAAGGGAAGTCAACGGATTATTTTGTTAAAATGGGGTTGGTAAACGAATCAAATTTGTGATTTCCCCTTTTAAATCATGTTCAATATGGAAGGGTCGATATCTGTCATTACCACTACTAATTTGATTTTAACTAATTTTTTTCTCACGCTTCACGACGGGATATAGCAAATAGTTATATCATATATGTATGTGTTAACATATTTACAAATTATAAATGTATGTGTTATCTTAGCATCATATCTATCTTATATATTAAAAGAAAAATCTTAAAAGAATAATGACCATTAGATGGAGATTAACAATTAAGATCTAGCCATTCATTTATTTAATGACATCATTAATCCAATTTTTATGTGACTAAAATATTAATATACCCTTCCATATTTACAATATACACCCTTCAATATTTACAATATAAAACCTCTATTTTTTCTTTAATCGTACATAATCCTTCAAATATTTTATAGAGATTTTAGTTTAATAACTACTTTATTATTTCTTTCATAATTCAAATTCTTCTTGTAATCTTCTTTATTTGATTATTTTTTATGAAAAAGGCCCAATAAGTTATTTCAATTTCAAAAAATTCATGACTTCATTCCATCGGCCAATGATTTAAATTCTTATATGACCATCTTTTTTTATTTTTATTTTTTATCAATTTTTAATTTACGATTCTTGAATTATGGATGTCAACGGGTCGGGTTCCGGCAGGTAATATGGTATTTGTACCCATACCACCGCCCTTTTTGAACTCTTTTTTCATTTTTAAATTAACAATGTATGAATTATGGATGCCAACGGGTCGAGTTCCGACGGGTTTTATTGTATGTGTACTCATACCAGTTTAAAATATTTGTACCCGTACACAGCTCAATACTAGTTGGGTACCCAATCATTATTAACTATTAACCATCGGTTATTCATATATATCCGCAGGGTTTCGGTTATCCACATGTATGCAACTTTGGCCAAACAAAAAAATGTATAGTTATTCTTATTGAAAATATGACGCAAATTCGAAACACGAAAAAAACCATACCGAATTACAAGTTTTGAAATCTTAAACCTAACAACTTAATATTTAAATTAATTAATTCAAAGTTTCAGTATATAATATAGTATTATTATTATAAAACAATACAAATACAAAAAAGAAAGGAAAATCATATACAATATTATCAATAATTGATTAATTAATTTACTCTTTTGCCACTAATTTCTCTATATCTCGATTTACATCCCTAAAATAATTTACCATTTAATCTTCTAATATTTTGTTAATGTCATTCGGGTCAGTAGAGCCTGCATTTGAGTTGTCATATTTTATCATCTTTTGTCAAAGTTAAAAAGATAAAGTAATGCATTATAGGTTGTTGATTTAAATTACAAAGAGTAAATTAGATTAACGAAAACCACCAATGCACTAAAAAGCGTTATTTTTAGATACAAAATATTATTTACCTGCTGAACCAGTAAATTCGCTTATTTGAAAAACATATATGTACGATTTTAAATAATATAGTATTATTAAATATCAATACAAATAACAAAGTGATATCATACACAATGTTATCCCTATTACTAAATTTATTTATTTGGACTCATCATTCCAAAATCTATCACAATTCAAATCCTTAATACATTTTTCATTTAAAATCAAAATAATAAACGGTGTACCGTACACCAACACCGTAACACTTATTAAATTCATATAACACGTCTATATAAGACATATGATAAAGTCAACCCACAAATTTTGCTGGTCTTAAACTAGTATAAATAACAATAGAAAAATGGATACTTATCGATATATACATATAAATAATTAACAAATCTTAAAAGGGTAAAGTAATCTAATAATCATATCATGCTAACAATTCAGAAGAATTAGACCCACGTAAAATATGGCTTTTAAAAGACAAAATGCGAAATAAATAAATAAATGATTTACAATAATAAACTAACTCTAACAAATGTACCATATATGTGATATTAATTAATGAACTCGTAAAATTATACAACTTAAATTCTTTTACATAAAAGTCAAAATTTATTATTACTTAATATCAATAAGTGAACTCGTTCAATTTATAATTTAAAATTATGAATTGTAACCGAAAAGAGTATAAAGCATACCAAAACCAGAAAAAATAGGTAGCTATTGTATTTGGATTTATTGTAATTAAAGTAATAAAAATAAAAATAGATAAAAAAAAATATAGCAAAAGGGAGATGTGAATGAGCCTTGAATCCTTTGATCCCTAGTCCTTTAAGTCAAATGCATGGAATCTTAACCAAATAAGCTAAAATGTGTAGGTATTAATATTTTTCCTTTAATATTTTTATTTAACTATTTTAAAGTTTTAAATTACAAAAGGACAAATGACATTCATATAATTGATATTAGAGGATAATGATGCTAGTCTTTTGTTATCAGTAGTGATACCCTTTTATGTTCGTTTTTTAATTTATAGTTCATTTTTAAGAGAAAAAATTTAATCGATACTTATTAAAAAAGTGAGTTAGTGGTTCTTTTTTCGGGAAAAAAAACCTTATTAGAATACATGCTTAGGTTAGATTTGTATTAGTGTTTATTATATATAGTTGGCAGAAACCCAATAGGTTCATAAGGGTTTCTTACGTAACATTGTATTTTTAGATAGTTGATCAATAATACACAATAATCGACGGAGGTTTGTATCTTTATACAGTTGATCAATAATACACAATAATCTACGGAGGTTTCATTATTTAGCAGGGTATATCTAGAGGTAATTAGGTATTTAACTAAATGTCACGAGTTCTCATTAGTGAAGGGATGACGCTACATGCCAATGTTGCAGGTCAAAAGATAATGTTATTTATACACATTAATTTTTTTTAATAATATATATTAAATAAAATTCAGACCAACGAAACATAACATGCAATATACTTCAGGGACCTAACATAGTTTAAACCAGGCCTTATTGATGGTGTGGTAATGGAATGGGTTTTGCCTGAGTTCTTTGTTGACCAGTTAAAGACTCTAAAAGTATCTGCAAATTTAGTTTTGATTTTGGATAGACACTAATACTAAAGACACAAGTTCAACCCACACTATAGACTCGAACCTAACCAATTGAACGAGAGAGAAGTTGGGAACTCCATTAGGATACAAATAGCAAACTGACCAACTACGATACACACCAATACGAACTCATCCTTAGGTACCCCTAACCTGCAGCAACACAATTACACAAGGCTTGAATTGTTAGATCGTAGATGCATTGCTCAAAGCAGCAACATTCTGAGCAAGCATTTCATTATTTTTTATTTTGTAGTTTTCACTGGGGCAGTACAATCTTGAATCCAATGAGGCGTTGAGCACCCCCATGGCCCCATGGTTCAACCTTCAAGGGACAATACT
Source organism: Pseudognaphalium luteoalbum (assembly GCA_963422505.1). NCBI lineage: Eukaryota > Viridiplantae > Streptophyta > Magnoliopsida > Asterales > Asteraceae > Pseudognaphalium > Pseudognaphalium luteoalbum. The sequence continues at coordinate 65,888,539 of OY730198.1, forward strand.
GGTCAAGGAGAACCTCCATTTTAATCCGGAACATTTCTAGCACACAACAAAACCAAAGTTTTTACTAACCATGCCAGCAGGCATCTCCTTACCAAAGCTCGTGATTGCTTACTATAACTGGAAACAATACTATCTAAACTAAAGAATGCTTAAGATGTTAGAGGTCATAAAATATGTCTTCATTATACACAAAGATCATGAGCAGCTGGCAATGAAATCTCAAAAGTAAACTACGAGCTGTGACCTAGGTGAACAAACTCTAATCCATAAGATAACATAAACAATACAAAATTACAAACCAACTACTCCCGCTGTCCCAAAGTAAGTATCCACATTTCTATCCATTTCTTGATATCCTAAAATAAGTGTACATTTCATACTTCAACCAATCAAAAATGACTTTTGCGGGTAGAGATGATACTTTATCGGCGAAGAGTGTAGTTAGTAAACATCCCTAAAACTTTGTTCGTTTACAAAGTGAACACTTATTTGAGATGGAGGGAGTATAACTTTCTGGCTCACATAAAATCATGTTTACCTCCAACAGATCAACCAAGCACATCTTCTTTCATTCCTAAGCCTGTCAACCAAACACCCCCAAGGTTTTCATGTGTGGCCACATTCAGAAACAGATGAGTAAGTCAAACAGAGCGACAAACATGGATACAAACTAGCGAATAATCTAAATGTCTTCAAACCATGAATTTAGGCAAAAGCATCTTCAACAAAAGATAGTTGTTGAGTATCATTACAGAGATCGGTATTGGATTGCAACTGCTCATAGTTCAGTTGTCTTGAAGCTTCATACAAACCAATGCCAACACTAACAGATAGATTCAGACATCTTACATAAGTTTCAACCATTGGAATTTTAAGTGTACCACCACCGAGTGGTTCATTTTTGCAGTCGTCCAAAGCCTCTGGTGGTAGCCCAGTCGTCTCTGACCCAAACACGAGCCAATCCCCTCTTCTGTATGAGAAGTCCTGATGCATCCAACACATGTTTTATATAATGCGCAAGCCCAATAAAGGCCCACATAAGTCTAGAGGTGGCAGAATGGACGGGTCTGGTAAAAGGTCTAAAGAAGTAAGTTTTAGTATAGTTGAAATGGGTCAACTTGACCCGGAACATATTTCTTTCTAGCTTTAAGTTCCTCAGTGTAATATAAAGGATTGTTGAAACTATATCACTACAATAATGTTTAGAACTTTAGATAAAGGTAAGGGGTTTCGGTGACTTACAGAATGAATGTTTGTCCCTCTTTTGGTAAATGCTAACAGCCTTTTCTCCCCATTCTGTACATCACAAATAATTGAAGTGAAAAAGAGCAAATTATGGAAGAATATAGCTGAACAGAAGTTGAAAATTTTTAAACCACCTGTTGCTTGAAATAGTCACGAAAATCTGCCCATGAGCTGTGCACTTTAACAACTACATATCTGATGTAAAGATCAAGAAGTGAACTTTACTGATACTATAACATAAATGAGTGGTGGTGACCTAAAATATATGTAAAGTAAAGAATTGTTAATTTCATTAGTCTATCTTCTAATAAGGATACGGCCAGTAATCAAGTCCAGCTCGCTTTAGTTTTGTATCGTCCACCTCAAATCCCAATGGCTGAAAGAGGATAAAGTTACAATTAATTAGTAATTTAGTATAAGACGTAAATAAATCCATGTTTAAAACAGATAACAATACTGCCTAATCAAGAGTGAAATGCTAAATTATAACATGACCTTAGAACGTCTATATAAGCAAACAAGCAGTAACTACCTCAACGAGGTGCAACCCAACACCGGAGGCTGCACAACTTCTAGCAATGCAACCAGTGTTCCCAGGAATCTGTAGATATAAAAAGTTAAGAAACAGCTATAAAACCTCTTGAAATGCATATGCGTTACATTATACACATCAATTTACAATATTCAAGTGGATCCACTAACGCTAAGACCACCATTATAATGATCAAAGTCATTGAACAATATATCAAGACTAGGGATAAGTGGATAACATCCGTGCAGTTAACTGCTTGTTTTTAAACATGTAAACAGAGGTTTTTCCTTTTCAGGTCACCTTGGGAGGACGAATATTTTTTACTCAGACATGCGTTGCTTAACCAGGGTATCCCCGTGACTGTTTCCGACTCTTTCACCACCCCCAAAATGTTTACCCAGGGAGGTTCAAACTCGATACCTGTTGTGAGGACATCAATACACCTTACTATCACGCCACCTTCTAAGGGTTTACAATTTTAGTCCTTAAAGGCTTTAATACTCGCACAGTTGGTTCCTCCATTTAGCCTAACAGCACCTACGAGTCTACGACATACCACCAGGTGTACATAACATTTTTCCTGACTTTAAAATGCCAATTCTCGATCATATAAAACTATATTGCTGTTATAAGTTTCATAAATTTTATGAATGTAATATAATCAAGCCATCAATCAGAGACTGAAATGAAAGGGGTGGAGCCAAATAGAAGGTAGGGTTAGCGGTTGCTATGGTTCCATTCACTATACGTAGTGTAAATTTCTTATAAAAATTGCATTTTTAATTACATTCTTTGTTTGTGCTACGGGTTCACAAAATTGAAATACCAAATTACCAATGCTACGGGTCACCCTAAATCTTGAATCAGCCAATCACCACAGAATAAAAAAATGCAGCAGAGGATAACTTTTTATATTACAGGAAATTGAAGCAATATATACAGTAAAATAACATTAATAATTATAAAATAAAATCTTAATATAAATAAATAAAATTAACCTGAGGTGAAACCAAAACTACTTGAAGAAGTTTACCCTCAGACACCTTGCTTCCCGCCACACCAATTCTTCCATTATTAACCACACAATTCTTACCTTCCGAGCTTTCAGCTGCAAAATACACACAACAATTACATTTGTAAGTTTCAATTCATCAAAATTTGTTACCAATAAGAACTAAATAGTTGTATATATATATATACACAGGGAACAACAAAGGGGAGATGAGTGTAATTTCTTGTTGAATTGAAGCAGGAAAGATTGTTGAAGACGAAATGGAGCTGCTGCTCGTAAGTAAAACGGCGTCGTCATAAAATCTAGGGTTTTATAATTATAATAATAATTATTAAGATTAACAAAACATCCCATTGTCTTCATTTTTTAAGCTATCTGTTTAATCTCTTCTTTCTGCTCAACGTGTGTTCTTTAGAAATGGATATTATAATTCAAGTGGCTCAACTATTGTGGTTTATCATATTTGGTCCCTCACCTATCTATACTTTTCAATTTCAATGAAGTTCGTGAGGGAAATAAAAATTTTAAGAGATGAAAAAATTAGTGATGGTTTTAATTTATAGAGCTTGAACTTGAGCTCGATATTTGACTAGTTTCGTGTCTGATATGTAAAATTCAAATTAGACATGGTACACTACATTTATCTATCAGTGTATTTACTACATCCTTCTCAAAATAAGTGTTTGTTGAAATAAAAGAGTTAGAACGATGACCATGCATACATGTTGAAGTCAAAGTGCACATGTATTTAGTGGTGATACTATTGCATAGAAGACTTGGTAATTCAGCCTACCTTCAGCAACTAAATTGTCTCCATAATATCTACAATCTAGCCATTACCAACTAGTATAAATAGAGCATTTTGTGAGCTTGTTTATGCATCCCAAATACAAGTCTTCTTGTATACTAAATAGTTTAATAGAGAGTTGATGAGTTTAGTCTCCTAATTACAAGAGATATATTAGTGCTTATCCTTTTAATTAGAGAGATAGTATAATTCCTATTATTCGTATTAGTGAAGCGTTTCTTTCCTTGCATGTGGTTTTTACCCTATTGGGAAAATCACTTACCGTTGTGTGAGTTTTCATACAATAACAGCTACCACACCAGCATCAAAGCTGCACCCTTCGAGGCACTTTACGGTCGTAAGTGTCGATCACCCGTTTGTTGGACTGAGGTGGGGGATACACAACTCACTGGTCCAGAAATCATTCACGAAACCACTGAAAAGATCGTCGGCATACAAAACCGACTGAAAGCTGCGCGTGATCGTCAGAAAAGCTATGCTGACGTGAGACGCAAACACCTCGAATTCTAGGTTGGGGATCGAGTACTCCTGAAAGTATCGCCTTGGAAAGGCATCATTCGCTTTGGTAAACGTGGGAAATTAAATCCCAGGTACATTGGACCGTTCAAGATCCTTGAAAGGATTGGTCTAGTGGCATACAGACTGCAGCTACCTCCTGAACTCAGTAGCGTGCACCCTACTTTCCACATTTCTAACTTGAAGAAATGTCTGTCTGATGAGACACTAATTATACCTCTCGATGAGATACACATTGACGACAAACTACACTTTGTCGAGGAACCCGTGGAAGTTATGGACCGTGAGGTCAAGCGTTTAAAACAGAGTCACATTCCCATTGTTAAGGTCCGATGGAATTCCAGGCGAGGCCCTGAATTCACCTGGGAACGAGAAGATCAGATACACGAGAAATACCCACACCTCTTCTCGACCCCCACTCAGACCCCTACTACAACTTAATTTCGGGATGAAATTTCTTTAACAAGGGGAGAATGTGACAACCCGTACTTAGGCATATTAATTTACTCTAAGCTTGCTTGTAATTACTTGTGATTGGTTTGAAATAGAACTAAGTTGCTTGTAATATAACGTATATTGAATATACACACGTACGTAATAAATTGATATTACACGATTTGCTCGGATGGATTCCGACTTAACTGGACGTTGGTGAACACAATTTATTAAATAATGCAAAATTATTTGATAAACATACTTATTTTCAAATATTATTGCGATAATATTTTATAAGCATTTCGTATCATGTATAATGCTCAGAAACAACCAATAACGCGCAAAACGCGCCCGACAATCAAATAAACATCAAAATATATTTTATAAATTAAAATATATCATTTCGGATGGTAAGTATTTATTTGAAGTATCGTATTTCAAACCGATAAAAAAAAAACGTTTAATTGAAACGTCACGCGATTTATTAATCGTAACACGACTCCGCGAATCACTACCGACACAACACCATAACATTCTTATAAATGCTTCTAAGTAATAAATAGTATTACTTCAAGTTAAAAATATCGGGTTTGAAATCACTAGTTAAATACGTGTAATAAACGCTTAACGCCTCAATAAACGCCGAAACGAACGGGTAAACGAACACCGCACAGAGTGCAACTTTGGGGGAATGATTTAAACACCCACCTAGTGGGTCCCACCCACGAAATTCTGCAGCCAAGGTATGGCACCCCATGCCTTGACTCCCCCCCCTCCTCTCTTTACTTCTCCCACACTTCATTCAATCAACCATTCCATCCATATCTCTCTCTCTCTCTTGTCTCTCTCTCTAAATCCGACTCTCTCTCTCTTTTTCACTGATCTCCAGCCCAAAAACAACCACCACACACCACCATAGCATCACCATACAACCACCACGAGCCGCCACGCCGGAAATTAAGAAAACACAAGAAAACGAGCATCCGACTTACCTTTCTCCTTCTCCTCATCATTTCTTTGTAAGAACTCTTGAAATTTCATTATATTTACTTGAAAAACATATAATTACTTGTTATGATGTCCACTTAACGATTACATGTCCAAAACATAAATCAAAACGCAATTTAAATCTCGAAACTATGAGTTTATGTCTCCTGTCCAGATTCTGTTTCCACTTCCACGAATTTTATAAAAATCATTACAACACCAAAATGTACATTTCTTGAGCCTAAAATCAAGTGTAAGAAGTCTACTTTCATAATCTGTAAGCCTCACGAAAATTGAAGTTCATTTGCTATTTTTAGTTACTGAAATAAAAGTACATAGCAGATCTGATGAATCTGACCAGAATCTTGACCAAATCAAAATAGGTATATCTTGGGCTATGGAATGAATTAGAACTTGAAACCAGTTGGAAGAGATCAAAATTTTTGTTAGTTTTCCAAATCCTACTGGAACTTCTTGTGAAGTTTTGTAAAACTTAACTTATGACCAGATTATTGAGCATATGTCACAAAAACGATCTGCTGGACTTACTTCAATTTAAAAATTTTCATCTCGAGTTGTGTTTGGTTAAAATCGATGAAAAAGTATGTTTTGGAAAGCTAATACATAGGAGAACCTTGTATAACAATTTTATAACGATTCGTTAAGTTTTACTTGACCAAATTGATGTTTTAACACGGGTTAAATATAGGTCCGACAATAGTAAAAATCCGACAATGACCTCCAACAATGACCTCCTTCTTGAGACCATATCTTGAGTTCTAGACCTCAAAAACGTATGATACCACTTGGGAAATCTTGGTAATTTTGTTATGTACAAAAAGTTCTTCTTTGGCTCATTCCAGAAATGCACTCATTTCTCCAGAAAATTTGATTTGTGAGAAGTGGTCTAATCTCGGATTAAACTGAACACTGACACTTTGTGAATTTTTATAAAATATCAAACGACCTCCAAAAATCATAAAAAAATTACAGAAAGTACATAACATATGTAGGAACTTTGTGTAAAAATTTTTGAACGATTTGATAACGTTTACTATTTTAGATAAAAATCACAAATAATCCGTGAATGTATTGTCGCATAAAAACTAAATTCCATGAATTCATACTATTGTCGTATAAATAAACTCCGTGAATACATATTGTCGTATAAATTAACTCCGTGAATACATATTGTCGTATAAATTAACTCTGTGAATACATATGTTCCATGTGTGCAGGTGGTCCTTACGTGTGCTGCTAATTCCCTAAAAAAAAAAGTAAAAGTCAACAATGAGATTGAGTGGATTCACATGTTTTAAATTTGCAAGTACAGTTCGTTAAACCAAGTACGTTCGTAAATAGTTGTTGCCATAGTATTTAAGTAAACGTTTTGTGGAATGTTATCCAAATATTGTTCAGTTGGGATGTTGCCCAAAAATACAATTTAAAATACGTTGTTGGTCGTTCTCCAGCGTTCCCAAAAGAGTACCAGTCGTTCTCCGGTCTAAATACGCACGGGTCATTCTCCTATCCAACTCGGCCAGTCGTTCTCTGGCACTAAACACTGCTGGTCGTTCTCCAGCGAAACACAGTACCGGTCGTTCTTCGGTCTAAACACGCACGGGTCGTTCTCCCGTCCAACTTGACCAGTCGTTCTCTGGCACTAAACTACGTTGTTTTTCGTTCTCCAGCGTTGACATAAAAAGTACCGGTCGTTCTCCGGTTTACCAAACAAAGTTTAACAGGTTTATAGTATGAAATGTTGTTTCATAAATACCAGTTTTGTGTAAGAGTACAACAGTTTAAAGTACTCTAACCGTTCGAGTAAAACAAGTATACAATCATGTAAGTAAAAGCAATTGTGGCAATCAATAAAGCACTTGACTATGTTTCTCACCCCAAGTTGAAAGCGGTAAAACAGTTAAAAGTGGGGCTGTGAACTCACCTGTTGAGCTAAGTAAAGTTGCGAGCACTAGCAAAGCCTAAAGCTCGAGTGAAATCTCTAAGGCCCTAAAGTAAAAGATATATAAGTATAATTATGTGGATGTCTTAGTTTGACCATCCATACTAGTGTTCACACAACTAGATTATGACCGAAGTGTTTGGTTTAATGTTTACATTCGCAATTTGTAGTTGTGAAAATGTATACGACTTGTTGGTAACTGTTTGTAATAATAATCTCTGAAGGTATTATCATATTGTTTCATTGTGAATTCACTCAAAGTTAGGGAATTAGTCTCTAAACTTACCTCTAAAATGCATTGTGAATTCACTCAAAGTTAGGGAATTAGCCTAAAAATGCATGTAATTAATATTTATAATTATGTCGAAATTGCGGGGTGTTACAAGTTTAGTGGCTAACAAAATAACTTCAGCAAGTTATTTTATCTAGCTCTATCAAATTTGGGAGACTTTGCGAATTCTCGTAAGGAAATGACTTTAGATTCTCGCTAGCATGTACGTATTGATCTTGAGATGTCTTGGGTATGGATTCTATGTAATTTATGTAGAATCATCAAACTAGTGATCATATAAAAGAAGCATCCATATGGGAGTGATATGAGATTCTTGAATGTAGAAATGTGTAGAGTTTCAAAAGACGAGAAGAATATGTAGAGAAGCTAACAACTCGTTGTCCAGGTTTTCACGATGATGCAAGTAATCAAAAACATGTCAAGATCTCCTATGCATCAATATCATATTTCCAAAACTGCATTTTTTTATACTGAATATATGTTGAAAGACTAGATTATATAAAACTTTGAAATAACCAATATTTTTTCAAATGTTTGATGAGTAATGCTAAATAGACCTAATTACATAGGTCTAAAAGCAGACCTATTTATTTGATTGGTTGCTTTTCTTCTGTAACACCCCCAAATTTAATGTTTTACGGAAACATAATTTGGGTGTTACTAATCAATAATCAAAGTACACAGATATATAGCAAACGACTCTATATGCGTCGTTTTAACAAAATATATTAATATTAAAAGGTTTACAACAGTTTGAACTCGTACATAGCTCGTGTTCGTAATATGAGAGATTTAAGTACATAATTAGTTATACAAAATCAAATAATGCAATGAAATCTCTGAAGTTTGCATGAAGACTCGAGCTAAGATGCATCCTGATGGGCAGTCCAAATCTACTGCTGAGTACCTGTGATACATGCTAAAATGGGTCAGCTAACGCTGGTGAGCTCACAGGTTTGAGTATCAAATAATATTCTATGAACCGCAAGATTTAAGTATTGATTTGCATCCAGCAAATAAAGTTACAGATAATGTATACAACCATGAGCGCATAGTCTGAGCTTAACTCGAGGGTCGGGTCCTATATAGAGAATTCCGAGCGAGGTGCCTCCACGAGTGCCTAATCCACACTCGTCTTCCCAAATATTAGTACGTCCATTTACCCGGTTAGTGCTTGCTAACCCGGATGAGGAGGGTCAATCCTATATGGTACCATATACTAATATTCACGCTACTTTCGTATTACCAGACTATACTGACTGAGGACTTTGGTTTGATTAGTTGAAAACAACTCATGTAGTATATTGAAATATGTACTCGCGTTCATGTGTTAAAAACAGAGCAATGTATCACACCCCTAGTAAAACAGTAAAAAGAGGGGCCATGAGACTCACCTGAGCCTGAAGAGTTTATCTTAATGAACTTAGATTGGTTAGCCAAGAATCGAAGTCCAACGACTTGTAACCTGAGGGTGTCCACGGCACGCGATGGTTATGACATGATTGAGTATCTCAAAGATCACCCTTGTAGTTGTTTGTTCAACTAGAATGTCCAAATTACCACGATTTGGTTGTTTGTTTAAGTGTTTGAAAATGTGTACGGCCCGTTGGTGATTGTTTGTAATAATAATCCCACATTATTATTTTGATGATTTTGAAGTGTTATACCTAAAAGTAAGTTCCAATGTGTTTTAGAAGTTGTGTCGCATTCGTGTTTGATGTTATACAAGTTTAACACTTTGTGTGAAAGTTTAGATGTAACACCGTTACTCGTGAACCTAGGGTAAGGGCGAAGCCCGTTAATGACGGGGGTCCGGGGGCAGCACCCCTGGTAGCGGGGTCCAAGGGGCAGAGCCCCTGGCTGGGGTCGAGCTTGGAAAATTTTTATTTCTACTATATTGCTTTGGTAAAAAACGCACCTGGACTTGAATTTGGGTGAAATAGGGCGTCAAATTTGGGCCTCAATACTTAGTGTAAAATTAGTTTGAAACCTTCTGTTTATGCGTCACTTATAGCGTCACTTAGGGGCTTGGGCGACACTTAGGAAGTGTCGCTAAAAATAGTAAATCTGAGCATGTGCGTCACTTAGGGGAAGTGACGCATGGTAGGGCGTCACTAAGGTAAGTGTCGGTATAAGTGTCGGGTATGGGTCTAAGCGTCACTTAAGAAGTGTCGCTAGAAGTGTCGGTTAAGGCTTCTAGGCGTCACTAAACAAGTGACGGATGTAAGTGTCGGGAAAAAGGGGTTTTATGCGGCACTTATGCAAGTGACGCATGATTAGGGCTTTTAGTGACACTCAATGCGTCACTTAAGTGACGCATGAAGTGACGCTATACTGCACCTTCGTTGCGACACTTAAGGCTGTTAACGAATTTTTGAGCCAAAAATGAGTTTTCGGGTTTCCGTTTGGTCTTATTCTTTTACCCAACCCTTATAAGGACATTCTAAGCTTAAAGAAACAACTAAAACTTAAAAACACTTAAAATCGAGAGGTTTTGAGTTTTCGTCGGAAACTTACAAGTTAATGAATCAAGATTCCGGAAAGGTAGGAGTGTAGATCGTGACGCGGTGGTTCTTTTCTTCCAAACAAACGAGATGATCCGAGGTGGTTTAGTGGTGTTATTTTGTAGATTATGTTGATGGTGGTTTGGTGGTAAAATGAGAGAAAAGAGAGAAGAGGAGGGAGAAGAATGTGAGAAATGAGGAGGAAGAAAAGGAGAGAGTGGGGTTTTGATGAAAGCCTCACTTTCTCAGCTCCTGTAGTCGCGCTCAGTGCGGTGTTCGTTTATCCAATTGTTTAAACTTTTTAAATAATTTAATACACGTCTAATTGTGGGTTTTTAAGATACGGGTGTTTTATCGATAACACTTAATAATAGTGTCATAAAATACAATTCAACTTTATTCCGGTTGTTTGCGCGTTTAGTATTTAATCGTGTAAACGTCTATACATACAATACAGAAGGGTCTAGAATATTATCAAAATAATATTTTTGGGTACTATATCGTTATTAAATACTTTTATATTTAATAAAATTGGCCACCAACGTCCGTATTTATTTGAACCGAATCACATTCGATTTGAAACTTGTACAATTTACTCAAATCGCATATTCGTATATATTCAACAATATATAAAATTCGATACATTAATTAGCCTAAAACCAACTAATTACATGTATTAACAACTGATTAGGCACTAATCACTAGTCCTAATTTGGCGGGTGTTACATCTTCTCTCTTCTAATCTCATCTAATCAATCTTTCACATCTACTAATCACATTTTTAGGCTAACAAAATTAGGTCTACCAATCATTTTCCATGTTTGATATGTATGTGACTCTGCTCTGAGCAATGTTTTGAAAACCCGTTATAACGGTCTGGTCGGACCGGGATTTTAGGGATTTCCGACTGGTCTCTAAGCCACCTAAGAAATCTAGTTCGCTATACCAATCTATCACACCCCCAAATTCGTTGATTTTGATTAGCAGAAGCATTTAGTTAAGTATGGGGGTAATGACACCACATTGTACATGCATACATATTAGAGCATATGATTACAACATAACATATATAATAAGAATGCCAATAGTAATTGTTAAAAGGTTTTACAATTAATCGAATTGTACAAACGTAAAAGTAGTTATGTTTACAAAAGTAGATTTCGTAAATATGAATATCACAACTTTAGTTATATAAAAGAAATCCATATGTTTCAAAAGTTGGCATCCTAAAGCTTCAAGGGTCGCCTATGTTCCATGTGTGCAGGTGGTCCTTACGTGTGCTGCTAATTCCCTAAAAAAAATAGTAAAAGTCAACAACGAGATTGAGTGGATTCACATGTTTTAAATTTGCACGTACAATTCGTTAAACTAAGTACGTTCGTAAATTGTTGTTGCCATAGTAGTTAAGTAAACGTTTTGTGGAATGTTATCCAAATATTGTTCAGTTGGGATGTTGCCCAAAAATACAGTTTAAAATACGTTGTTGGTCGTTCTCCAGCGTTCCCAAAACAGTACCATTCGTTATCCGGTCTAAATACGCATGGGTCGTTCTCCCGTCCAACTCGGTCAGTCGTTCTCTGGCACTAAACACTGCTGGTCTTTCTCCAGCGAAACACAGTACCAGTCGTTCTCAGGTCTAAACACGCACGGGTCGTTCTCCCGTCCAACTTGGCCAGTCGTTCTCTGGCACTAAAATACGTTGTTGGTCGTTCTTCAGCGTTGACATAAAAAGTACGGTCGTTCTCCGATTTACCAAACAAAGTTTAACAGGTTTATAGTATGAAATGTTGTTTCATAAATACCAGTTTTGTGTAAGAGTTCAATAGTTTAAAGTACTCTAACCGTCCGAGTAAAACAAGTATACAATCATGTAATTAAAAGAAGTTATGGCAATCAATAAAGTAGTTGACTATGTTTCTCACCCCAAATTGAAAGCGGTAAAACAGTTAAAAGTGGGGCTGCGAACTCACCTGTTGAGCTAAGTAAAGTTGCGAGCGCTAGCAAAGCCTAAAGCTCGAGTGAAATCTCTAAGGCCCTAAAGTAAGATATTTATAAGTATAATTATATGGATGTCTTAGGTTGACCATCCATTGTTGAGACATAGTTTGTGATAACAGATCTAGCTTGAAATATGACTGGTGTAATTATTATCATGTTTGTACATTGGTTTAGATTTGTAAATAAATATTTGTTTTGTTATTAATATTCGTTAAATATATTAGTATATTAAAGTGTTAGACGAATATCGGAAATGAAATAAATAAGTATAGCGAGTCGAGATCTCAAGTCGCAAGGCATTGTGATGCGAGATGAGATCTGAACTCGCAATGTAATAGGTATAGCGAACCGAAGCCAAGCTGGCTTTGTGCTACGAGTTGAATTGGACTCGCAGGCCCATGACCTGCGAGTTGAACAGAAGTATATATATTTGATTCGTTAAACCTAAAATATAACATTTTGCCATTCGTTTATTCAACCTGCGAATTCAGTAATCCAGAGAAAACATTCTAAAGTCTAGGCTTTGACGTTTTATCGTTTAAATATAATGGTATATTTAGAGTCTTTGCAAACAAGATGAGCTAAGGAAGAAAAGAGATAATGACAAAGACGATGAACCCAGTGCACCAAAAGATGGTGAGCTAACTGGTCCTTCAAAGACTAGTGAGCAAACTATGATTCAGGGGGAGTCGACGGGTACAAGTGGTGATGGTGCTAGTACAAGTGAAGCTGGTAAGACAACTTAGACTTGTATAACATTCTAAAGTCTAGGCTTTGACATTTTATCGTTTAAATATAATGGTATATTTAGAGTCTTGCAAACAAGATAAGCTAAGGAAGAAAAGAGATAATGACAAATACGATGAACCCAGTGCACCGAAAGATGGTGAGCTAACTGGTCCTTCAAAGACTAGTGAGCAAACTATGATTCAGAGGGAGTCGGCGGGTACAAGTGGTGATGGTGCTGGTACAAGTGTTGCTGGTACAAGTGAAGCTGGTAAGACAACTTAGACTTGTATAGTTATTTGTATTTAGGATTTAGTTGAATTATGATTGTAAACTATAATTGTAACTTAATATTTTTTGGTAATATATGCGGCTTGAGATTATTATTACAAGTTAAATATATTAGAAAGTATTTGAGTTATATATGTTATATAGAATTGTGATCGAAAGTCTTCCGACTCATTGAGTAGTCGAGCGGCGAGTTCCAATTAGTTTTGGCGGTCAAATTTCTATGATAACATATATATTTTAGACTTGAGAGTTTGTTATAACTGACAAGTTTAATATGTAATATCTTTAACAAGACAAAGATATATAATTTAAAGATATAATTGAAAGTTAAGTTTTTGAAAAGTTAACAGTTCAATTAAGTCTTGGAATTATATAAGTTAATTAATTGTAAACTTAAATGTTTGGTGTTTATTCACAAAATATTAGAGTTTAAGTTTAATTAATATTTGTTAAGTGTTTTTTAAAAGACTTAAGAAATCTTAGATTGATTCAGGGTAATCAATAAAAGATTTATAAGTTATTAATTGCGTTTATGTTATGGATTAATTACACAAAAGGATTAATAAAGAAATTCTTAGATTGATTCAGGGAAATCAATGAAGGAATTAAGATTGTTAATAGTTATTTGTGTTTATGTTTTCTAGGGATTGAAATGCTTGATCTATCCGATTTAGAAGATGATTTTCTTGATGAGATAGATGAAGATATTAATTATGATTTGGAAGAAGGAGAGTTTCAACCACCTGAAGATTGGACTGCTGTTTCTGAGATAGAACTAGACATGGGTGTAGATCCAGATGCAAATATAGATGAACACCATGTGAGCCCATCTAGAACAAAGATTGTGTTTAAAGATAAAGAAGGTCCTAAAGTTGTTGATGTAGATGAAGATATCGATGACTCAACCGATTATGAAGAAGAGATTCCTGATAAGCATAAAGATAATCCGATGTTCAGACCTTTAGAGAAAATGAAGAAGAAAAGGGTTGGAGTTTCGAAGGTTGATATCACAGGAAAACGCGAAGCGCGTAGAGGGATTATCGGTTGGTATTTTGACTCTGACCTGAAGCTTTTCTCGATTAAAAGGTTTGAAGGAGTTCAATATTTTGAGCGAAAGCTTGCAGTGTTCAGTTCTCTACCTAAATATGAGATTCGAGACTTGGCTCGATTATCTTTGAAGAATCCAGAAAATGATTTTGTTGGTCGATATGTAGAACATGTAATCAAGACTGAGGTTCGTTCAGGGAAGTTTGAAAAGATTAAGCCAAGGAATGGAAAAACGATAAAGTTACAGGAGAGAAGTCAAAGGACTGGAAGGAGAAGGAGAAAGAAAGTGTATCCAGCTGTCAAGTGTGTTCAGCAGATTCCACTGAAAACAATGCCACAGGATATTCTGGGAAATATGAAAAGTTGGCACGTGGATTCAGAAACTGGAGAGACTGTCATGGTTGAAGCTGATGATGAAGTTGAGGGTGGTGAACGTGAAATTTTCAGAGTTTATGACCATCGACACCTAATAAACATGTCAAAGAAAGATTTGTTGAAGTTAAATGAGAATAGAATTTTGATGACAGAAGCATGGGGTGATTTAGCACGAGATTATCAAATGATGGTTAAGACTTGTATTAGAATGAAGATATATGCAGGAAGTAAAAATTACAAATAAAGACTAAAGACAAGCGTGAAGATAAAGACGCTAGAGCTATTGTCAAGGGGGAGTCTGTTGAGACATAGTTTGTGATAACAGATCTAGCTTGAAATAGGACTGGTGTAATTATTATCATGTTTGTACATTGGTATAGATTTGTAAATATATATTTGTTTTGTTATTAATATTCGTTAAATATATTAGTATATTAAAGTGTTAGACGAATATCAGAAACGAAATAAATATGTATAGCGAGTCGAGATCTTAAGTCGCAAGGCATTGCGATGCGAGATGAGATCTGAACTCGCAATGTAATAGGTATAGAAAATCGAAGCCAAGCTGGGCTTGGGCTGCGAGTTGAATTGGACTCGCAGGCCCATGACCTGCGAGTTGAATAGAAGTATATATATTTGATTCGTTAAACCTAAAATATAACTTTTTGCCATTCGTTGATTTGGCCTGCGAATTCAGTAATCCAGAGAAAACATTCTAAAGGCTAGGCTTTGACGTTTTATCGTTTAAAACTAAGTATTAGTTAAACAAAACGCAAACTTATTCGTTATAGTAAGATAACATCGTATTAAGGGATTCCGCACCTTAATACTGTAGATAACGAAGTTATCGATCCTAGAACTAGGGACTTACATCTGGTATCAGAGCTTTCGGGCTAAATACGAGTAAGTTTGGAGTTTTTGTGATCATCGCGTTTGATTTCGAGTTGTTTTTACGTGCATTAGTACATATTAACGATCAAAACTTCTGGACAATTTAGGGTTTGTTTACGTATGAAATTTCTAGTTTCAATCGTAAAAATACCAAAAAAAATCATTTTCGGGGTTTTTCAGTCGTTTCGCTAGTTGAGATTAGGGTTTCAGCTACGTCTGCGAACCGAGTTGAACTTGCGAACTGAACCCAGTTGTGCGAGTCGAACCTAGCTGCGAATTGAGATCTCCTGCGAACCTAGATCACTTGCGAGTTGACATCTGTTGTGATCCGAACTGAGATTGGCAAACTAAAGTTTGCGAGTCGAGCTGAGATTGCGAATTGAGCTGAGTTACGAATCAAGTTTAATCTGAATTCGTAGAACAGTCTGAATTTTTAAAGATGTTTGATTTAAGTAAAATGATTGAGATGGAAAACGAGGTTGGAAAATCTAATGTTCCACCAAAATTGTTAAGACTTGAAGATTTTTACAGTTGGAGAGATAGATTTGAATCTTACTATAGATTCCATGATTTCTCAATCTGGATGTGTATCAAAACTGGATACATTGCACCTACTAAATCTGTCCAAAATGGCACTGTGGTTATTACCTATCAGAATATGAATGATCAACAAAAGGAGGACTTTAAAGCAGAGAACAAAGCTCATTCTTGTATTAAGATGTGTCTTCCTAAATAGATCAATCATCAACTAAAATCTTTTCATACTACTAAAGAGTTCTGGGAAGCTCTTGAGAAAAGAGGTGAAGGTAGTCCACAAGTGAAAGCTGGTAAGAAGAATCTTCTCAAGAAGCAGTTTACAGTGTTTAAAGCTTTGAAAGGAGAAGATCTTGATGCTTATGTTACCCATTTCTTCCATCTATTGAGTGAGCTAGAAAACCATGAGATTACTGTAGAAGAAGCAGAGAAAACCAACAAATTTATTGAGGGTTTGCCTTCTAAGTGGGAATTGCATGGTGTTATGCTTAAAGATAATGAAACACGATATGGTACCATGACCTTAGAGCAGGCTATTGATAAGCTCAAAGGTTATGATTTCACCAAAAAGTCAAGAGATACTGATCAGGTTCAGAACCTTGGGTTATATCATAGTAAGACAAATCTTTCAACTGCGTCCTCCAGTTCGACCACTGCTTTGTTAGTTGGTGATACTGGTGAAAATGGTGAAATGATAACTGAGGATATGTGTTTTCTTTCCTCATCTGGTAGTGAAGCAAAAGGAAAAGGTACTGAGAAGTCATCTCAAGAGCATCAGAAGATGCCTATGAGTGTGAAATCTGCTGAACATCAACTGTCTGTTCTTACTTCCTTTGTTGCTTCATATGAGAATTACATTCAGAGTAAAATCAATGATCTGATTCTTTTTGATGAAGATTATGATCAAATCGACTCTGACTATCTTGAAGAAATAGATCTCCAGGATTAACTTGCTATGTTATCAAGGAGAGTGAAAAGTTTCTTAAAGAGGACTGGTAGGAAGGTTGTTGGCACCAATCAGGGTTTGATAAAACCAAGATCAAGTGTTTTAACTGTAAAGGTTATGGACACTTCGCTCGTGAATGCCAAAGACCTAAGGTAGAAACTGGAAATTGAAAACAAGGTTCGGGAAGTACTCTTGCTTCCAAAGCCTTGGTGGTAAAGCAGTTAGATGGTTCTTATGATTGGAAAGCACAGTTTGAAGAAACTTTGATGGCTGAGATTGAGGATCAAGACAGAGCTGCTGATTCAATGTCCTACATGCCTACTGATGTAGAACAACAAGTAGAGGTGCCTGCGTCTGAAGTGAAAGCAAGTGATGATGATGTGATGTATATGGATTCAACTCAAGAAATGAGTCTAGAAGAGTTTGTGGCACACATGGCTGAAGTTCAAACAGATAAGAAAAGGGTATGTCTTGATATTCTTACTCTTGCTGATATCTGTTATTTAGTTACTGATTTACAATCTCATATTTGTGTGTTAAATGTGTCAAATAGCAATTTGTCATCCCAAATGAATGTGGATAGAGAATCTTATAAGACTGTTAGATCTGAACTTGACCAAGCTCTTATGGATGTGCGTAGATTACGTGATGATAAACAGGCCTTAAAAGATAAGATTAAGTCTGATACTTCTGATAGAACAGCTCTTAGAGATACCATAAATGAAAAATCAGTTATCATAGATGGTCTCTACATGAATATTAAAGACTTAAATGAAACAATTGCTAGTAAGGATAAGGAAATAGTGAATCTTAATTTGAAGTTTGTTGAGAAAAACCATAAGCTTGAGTCTTATAGAACTATTGAAATGGATAAAATGCTTGATGCTCAACGTAGTGTAAAGGACAAGACTGGGATAGGATACAATGATGTAGCCCCTTCTTTTAATGCCAATTACACTCCTATTCCTGAAGATTCTGAAATGATTGATGCTAATCCTGAGGTTATAGTAGCTAATAAGTCTGATAAATCCGAGGCATAGAAGAATGTTGTTAAGAATCTGTCATCAGATAATAGTAAGATTTCACCTCTCACCAAAATACAGTTTGTATCGGGTGGAGTGATTAATGATACTAAGACTGATGATAAGGTTAATAAGGAACAAACATCTGAATCTTTAGTGCCTAAGACTCCGAATGAGAAAGCAAAAGTTTGTAAATCACGAAAGCAGATGTCATGTTTCAAGTGTCACCAAAAGGGACACGTAGCTTCTTGTTGTCCAAATAAGAAGCTGGAAGCATCACATATGCTTGTGATTGGTAAGAAGACAACGACCGACTCTAGTTTGAATGTGGATAGGTTAGATACCAAACCTAAGGTAGGTAATAAACCTGTTAACATTCTTAAAAGAGATGGTAACCATAGTGTCTCCCCACCTACACCTAAACAGCCATATACTCTAAGTGGCAATTCTTCTAATAAGCCTAGGGATATGACACCGTCAAGGTTTAGAACTCAAAGTAGAAATCACAGTCATTATGAGAGTGGTTCTACTTCTCGAACACATGAGTTTAATTATAATTATAATAATAGAACTCTTAATTCAGTGCCTATGAGGTTCTCCTCAAATTCACCTCTTAAGGCTGATCGTCCACAAGCTCAAGCATCTTTGAAAGTAACCAAAGCTCCTGATGGGAAGGATGGTTATTTTAAAGAGCTTCAGTTTGTTGATGATAAGGGACAAACCCAGACCGTAATGGCCTGGGTCCCTATTGACAACTGATTGTGTTTTGTGTTGTGTGCAGGATTCTACTGTGAACAAGGATAGCTGGTGGTATGTAGACAGTGGATGCTCAAGGCACATTACTGGAGAATGAAGTCTACTAAAGGACTTCAAAGAAGGTTTCAAGCAAAAAGTTAATTTTGCAGGAGACAAAGGAGGAGTAATTACGGGAAAAGGAAAAGTTTCAAATGGAACTTTGACTCTAGAGGACGTGAATTATGTTGAAGAACTAACACACAACCTAGTGAGTGTTTCCCAAGTCCGCGATAAAGGTCATCCAGTTCATTTTAATGAAAAGGAGGCTTTAGTTCCGAAGCCAGGTTTCACAATTCCTGAAGAGTGGATATTGATGAGGGCACCAAGGAAAAAGGACATCTATGCTATCAACATGGGTGTTCCTAATTCTTCAATGGTGTCTACATGTTTATTATCCAAGGCCTCAGAAGCAGACGCATTATTATGGCATAGGAGAATGGCACATCTGAACTGGAGAAAAATGAATTTCATAACCAAAAATGGGTTAGTTCTAGGTGTACCACAAAAACGTTTCGAGTTTGAAGATAAGTGTGTTTCTTGCATTAAAGGAAAGCAACACAAGAAACCACACAAATCTAAGACTGAAAACTCGATCTCCTCACCATTTGAGTTGCAACACATGGACCTCTTCGGCCCTATAAGCAAGAGAAGTCTAGGTGGCAAATGGTACTGTTTGGTTGTCATAGAAGATTATTCTAGATTCTCATGGGTGTTCTTTTTGGGATCTAAGGATGAAACTCCTGGAATTCTAATTGAGTTCTTTGATCTGGTAGAGAATGTCTATAAAACGAGAGTGAAGCGTATTCGTAGTGACAACGGAACATAATTCAAAAACTCAACGTTGAATATCTATTGCTTAAGCAAAGGGATTATTCATCAATTCAGTGCACCTTATGAACCTCAACACAATGGTGTAGCTGAAAGGAAAATAGAACGTTGATTGAGGCTGCTAGAACAATGCTTGCTGATTCAAAGCTTCCTGTCATCTTTTGGGCAGAAGCAGTGAATCCAACATGTTATGTTAGAGTTCTTACGGTCAAAAAGCAGAACAAGACTTGTTATGAGCTTTTGAACAATAAGAAACCAAACTTAAAAGGATTTGAACCCTTTGGAGTTTCTTGCACTATATTAAAAACTGGTCATCAAGCTAAATTTGGTGAAAAGGCCGACGAAGGATTCTTCCTAGGTTATATGCCTAATTCGCCAAACAAAAGGGTTTTTAATAAAGTCACAGGACGTTTGGAGGTAGTGTATAACATTGAAGTTACAAGCTACACACCAGATGTACATAAGGGCTTAGATTGGCAATTTGATTATTCTGATCTTTTTGCATCTTTTAAAGTTCCTGTAAGTGATTTTGTCAGTGATTCAGAGATTTCTGAACATTTATTGTCTGTAAATGAGGATATTGGCCACACTCCAACATCGAATGCTCAATCTTCTACAATCAAGACAAGTGCTGATCCAAATCAACCATCTACTAGTGGATCTCAAAAATCCAAAGTAAATACACCTCTAGATGAGGAAGAGCCGATGCAAAACTTAGTGGATGATATCATTACTTCACTTAGAGAATTAAGAATATCTTCTGATATTGATAATTCACTGCCATCTAGTGAGGAGGTACCAGATTTGGAAGACACACCTGAACCTCATAGTACTCATGAAATAGGTACTAATTTGGATGATAAAATACCAGTCGAACCGGTAACGGTTACTCGGACTAGCAAGAATCATCCACCTGAGAACATCATAGGTGATCCTCAAATACCTATGTTAACTAGAGGACAAGTTAAAGCTAGTATTTCTGAAATCCAAGATCACCCACGCTTGTATTCTGAAATGAAAGAGACAGGGATTCCTAATCAATGTCTATATTCATGCTTTATCTCACAAGTTGAGCCTAAAAATGTTCAAATGGATCTAAAGGAAGGTTTGTGGGTGGAAGCAATGCAAGAAGAACTATCTCAGTTCTCAAAATTACAAGTATGGGAGATGGGTATATAAGTGTAAGAGAGATGATCGAGGTGTCATTACTCGCAATAAAGCTCATCTAGTGGTTCAAAGGTTTAATCAACAAGAAGGAATAGATTACAATGAAATGTTTGCACCAGTTGCTAGGCTAGAAGCAATTAGAGTATTCTTAGCATTTGCCTCATTGAAAGGGATAAAAGTTTATCAGTTGGATGTTAAGAGTGCCTTTTTGTATGGCAAAGTTGAAGAATTGGTGTACGTTTCACAACCACCAGGGTTTGTTGATCCTGACTATCTAGATAGAGTATATCGATTGAATAAGGCTCTATATGGATTACATCAAGCACCTCGGATGTGGTATGGAACACTATCAACGTATCTACTTGAGAATGGATTCACAAGAGGATCAATTGATAGTATACTTTTTGTAAAGTGGAAGAAGAAAGACTTTCTACTTGTGTAAGTGTATGTTGATGACATTATCTTTGGATCTTCTGATGAAAAGATGTGTCAAGAATTTGAGAAAGTCATGAGAAAAAGGTTTGAAATGTCTGCAAGGGAGAGTTGAATTTCTTCTTAGGATTGCAAGTTGATCAAAAGAAGGATGGATTCTTTATTCATCAATCTAAATATACATATGAGCTATTGGAACGCTTTAAGATGGATGAAAGTAAGGTCTACAATACTCCAATTCCAGTCAATCATAACCTTGGACCAGATACATTGAGTGATAGCAATGTGGATCCAACTCTTTATAGAGCCATGATCGGATCACTAATGTATCTAGCTGCCTCACGGCCTGATATTATGTTTGCTATTTGTATATGCGCAAGATATCAGGCTAATCCAAAAGAGTCACATATGCTAGCTGTAAAACGGATCTTTCGTTACCTCAAAGGAAAACCGAAGCTGGGACTTTGGTATCCGACTGATGGAGACTTAGATCTCATAGCTTATACTGATTTGGATTATGGAGGATGCAATCAGAATAGGAAATCTACAACCGGAGGATGTCAATTCTTAGGAGGTAGATTAGTATCCTGACAGTGCAAGAAGCAAAGCTCGGTAGCCATTTCTACATGTGAAGCTGAGTATGTTACAGCTGGCAGCTGTTGTTCTCAAGTACTTTGGATCCAACAGCAATTGCGGGATTATGGGTTAAACATAACCAATATTCCTATGATGATTGATAATGAGTCAACAATGTCGATCACCAACAATCCGGTAAAGCACAGTAAAACTAAGCACATTGATACTCGACATCATTTTATTAGAGACTGTGCTGAGAAGAATTTGATAAAGTTAGTTAAGGTTCCGTCATTGGATAACTTAGCAGACTTATACACAAAGGCGTTCGACAGAGCAAGATTTGAGACGTTGGTTTAACTAAACGGAATGAGAAATCCAGAGTGATTAGTCTTCCAAGGGTATTTTTGTAATAGTTAGTAGTAATTTTTATGTACTTATTAAAAGGGGGGGGGGGGGGTATGATATTTATTTGCTTGTTACCTGAGGGGAATCACCTCCAATAAAAGAACAACAGTAGTTCTTTTAGAAAAATGTTTAAGTTTTTATCTGCAAAAACTATGGGAGATGATAGTACATTAGGAGAATAAGCTTCACAATAATAAGCTTAAGTCCTAAGTATGATGTGTTAGTAGGTTCAATTAAAGCTACATTAGAACTACAACAGTTCTATCAGGTATGTATTTATATTTATTTGATTTTACACCTATATCCAAAGTTATAATTTGCATGTTTTAAATGTCTAGATAGCTTCATTATATGATGTACTGGTAGGCAAATTATATAAACATCTCTAAGCATTTTTGAAGTCTTAATATCCTTGATTGTTAGCTAGTGTTTCTATTATATGGTGTATGACATAAGTCTTAATTGTTGACTGATAGCATTCACGTGCACTGTAATTATAAAGCTATAAATGACAAATAGTAACAATATGGGTGTTAACTTAATTACTGGTGACTTTGGTGTACTGAGTACGGACCTGAAACCTTTAATTAATTTAATACTCTCAAATGTATTTTGAGTCATGCTAAAAGGGATCCTCTGTTGTACTAAGTACAGACCTGGATAACATAGCATCTTCAAAGTATGTTTGATATTTGTCTAAATTCTAAATTCATGTGTAAGTTCAATAAACCTCTACCTTGAATCTAAAGAAACCAGTGTTATATGTGTTGCTTGAATTCTTCAGTATGTCGTATCTTAGAAAACACTTGGTAATATTCATACTAACAATAATGGTGTTGCTTAGACTTGTGAGTATAATTTGTTTATGTGGATCATAATATTGGTAATCTTCTTGAACTGTCTATAAGAAAATATTCACATTAAGTGAATAATATGTTTTTATTAATTATACTATGTGGATAAAGGTACCAAAGATATAATTTTATGAATATAAATGAATAAATGATAAAGTTAATTGTAATTCTATTGTAAATTATTTGAATTTCATGAGGTATGTATACTAACAATCTACATAAACTTTTTAATAAATTTAACTAGTTTGTTTTTTCTAATATGATCCCTAAGCAGATAAATTCTTATTTAGTTAATTTATGTACTCTATTTTATTTCAAGTGTTTAATAAAATGGTACCTGATACCACTGTTTGTTTTTATGTGTTGTTTTATTTTATTTTTATGTTTATATAAAGTTATTTTATTCTATTTTAATTAAGTGTTACCCTTTGGAATTAAATTATACTGATTATTTTATATCCGTGTTGAAAAAACGTAACAAATACAAGTGAAAAATAATGGGATTTTAGATTTGTACGAATAATGGGTTTATATTTATACTTTGTATTAAATTCGTGTTTTAATTTAATTCTGCAAGTTTGACTAGTCAAACCTGCGGATCGAGAAAAGCTGCGAATCGAGTAATCAGTATAAAAGGGTGGTCAAACGAGTCAAACTTTCCACTGAACCCACATACGATTTGCGAGCTCACTTCATCTCTGTGAATCGACTTACAGCGAAACGAGACGAAACAGTGTTTTTGTTTGATTTTGATTATACTTGACAGAGGAATGAGTTTTTGATCTGTAGCTTTTATAGATCTTTCCTTTGCGATCATTTTGAGGTAAAAATCAACGGTTTTCACTGTGTATTTAACTAGAAATCGACACTTTTAATAACTTAAGGTTTTGGTTTAAAGTTTAAACGATTAACGTAGATTAAAGGTGTTATTTGACAAGAATCTTGTAGATTAATGTTAAATGAACCTTAATGAACGTGTACAAATCGATTTATCTTGATAAAATTGATAGATTAATCGATTTTATGTTTCACTTCGTGACGGCAGTTCATCCTACGAGTTGAGATCTATCTCAATTCGCAGTGTCTATTGTTGCGAGTTGAAACTCATTTCGCTTGACTTGTTGACTTGCGGATCGAATAGGTCTGCGGATCGACTTGCGAGTCGAGCGGCAGATTGACTTGGTTAGCGAGTTGACATGCCTGCGAATTGAGTTGCGAGTTGAAAATGGTTTCTGAGAATTGAAATTTTTTAATTTTTAAAGCGTAACTTGCGACTTAAACTTTTGATGTAATTAATTATATTACTATAATTTTAGACTTCAAAAGTTAATATACATTTTGACGTAAGACTTATATATTAATACGTAATAATATATATATATATATATATATATATTATGACTTTAGATTCGATATTATTAGTTATATATATAACTTACGACTATTTAGTAATAAGTTAAATATTGTTTATATAAGACTTGAGACAATTATGTAACAAGTTATATATTCTAAATTTAGATCTAAGATGTTTGATGAATTTTGATTCATAATGCATTATCGTTTAAAATTTAGTTAGTGTTGTTAATGTGCATTAATTGTTTTTGTCATTTGTGTTTTATACAGATATGGCACGTACATTTGATAAAGGTCACAATATTCTTGTTGATCTAGATCTCGGTGCACGTGGAGCTAACAAAGTAGCTCAAGTGCTTACATTCTTTGCACGTTCTCGCATTCGTTATGCACTGACGGAGTTTCCACCGATCTCTCAAGGTATACTGAATGATTTTTGGACAGATATTCAGTATGACGAGACAGTCAACCCACCGGTGATATGCACAACGGTCAATCAGAGACCGGTTGTTTTTGCTGCATCTAACTTACGTCAGATTTTACGTCTGGGTACAGTAGACCAGGAGGATGGTCCGACGGAGTATCCTATGGATTTTATTGAGGGTTCTCTATGACATATGGGATATACCGGTCAGAGACGAGGATGCCAGTTCCTTAAAGCTCTCGTTATCGGAGAATGGAGGTTCTTATGGCATGTTATCGTTACTGTTTTTGGACTGAAGAAAGGAGGTTTTGATGAACTGAGCCCTTCTTTATTATCGGTTGTACTGTCACTGTTTTATAACAAACCATATAGTTTATGTGATCTCATTTTTGGTGAGCTGGTACGCAGATATCGGGTACTGTTAGATCGAGGTTTTTGATCTACCCGAGGTTTTTCATGATGATTATTCATCATCATCTTTCGGAGCTTGTTATTCCTGAGCCGCACTTACGTGTTGATACTATTGCGCTCAGAGGATACAATGCTATGTTTCAGCAGACTATTCGTCGGGAAGAATATGTCAAGCCTGAGATTCGTGATCTTTTTGGTTATATTCTTGATGCGGCTTATGTTACGCCACCGAACAATGGTTGGTTGGATGTTGTTGCTGCTGATGATGATGTTGCTGTTATTCCTGAGCTTGCTGTGAATGTGGTTCCACAACCTAAGCTACAGGAGCTGCTCGAAGATGTTCTTATTCAGGCTGATCAACCGGAACAACAGGTTGATGCACAGGTTGCTGCACAGCTAGTGCAAGAGGTGTTAGGGAAAAATGATGATGCCAATGATCTACTTCTTCAAGCGATTGATCAGTTTATTGATGCTGCACCTGCACAGGTATAATTTATTTATATAATAATATAGATACTTAATTGATAGATTTTATTATTAATCATAGATGTATAATATTATTATATAACGACAATGATATAGATATTTAGATGATTAGGCAATGTATCTAATTATACAATATGAATGTCATTATGCACAGGAAGCTGAGCTTGCAGACCCAGAGGTTGTAAGACCTGAGGGTGAGCAAGGACAGCGAGATGGATCTGAGGTATTACCTGCTAAGGTATTAAATCAGATTAATTTTTAAAACATATATAGAAACTTGGATGATAGAGCATTAAGCTAATCATAAAGTTTTAATATTATTGTAATTAGGAACCGATGGATATGGAACCAGAGGTTGATAGACCTACAGGTTCTTCGGCTGTGGTCCTACCTTCTGAGGTATTATATGTTATTGACATATAGAACGTGTATGATAGAGCGTTATGCTAATCATTAATGTTTAATATGCTTAATATATAGGATACTAAGGCTGGTCCGTCAGGTGGACGTGATGGTGAAACTACATCAGATTCTGATTCTGATGACGTTCGACCAATTTCGCCGCCTGCTGGTATGATTCCTTATAGATTTGGACATATAAAGGATCCAAGCTTAAAAGGAAAATGCACAGCTGATGATTTAGATCCTGATTTTACTGTATTAGATGAAGATCTAGATGAGGAGGAAGAGATTTTGGAAACTCGGAGCCGTAAAAGGGCTAGAGCTTCTACTAGACAATTGACTATTGGTCTATGTTAGTTTATATATCGTTAGACATTAATAATCTTGTTAGTTAATCACGAGTTATCAACTAAGATAGATTTATCTGTGATAGCTGCTCGGGATAGATAGCAGGATGAGCAGGTGTCACAACAGGTGGTTACTGAACCGATATCTGTACCTATGGAGGTAAGGGATATAAGTTTAGTTCTACATGTGTTATATAATTGATTAGAGATTGGGGCAGAGTAATCTGTAACAATTACTTATTTAATTGTATATAACTGGACAGGCTAAGATTGTAGATTTAGTACGTTCGGTTCAGTTTCTGACTACTAAAGCCAGTAGATTTGCTGCTAGTCTGCTCACGGCAGCTTTATCTCAACCTACTCCACCACTTACCACTGCATCTCATATTTCTTCACTTACACCACCTGGACCATCAACTATCTCCGTTACCCCTACAACTGATGCTGAAAGGATTACATCCTTAGAGTTGCGGGTTAAGGAGTTAGAGAACTTACTTCCAATATTACAGAGTTGGTAGCTCAGAATCTTCTGTTTGCACAGCAGATTACTCAACAGAGTACATCTTACAAGACACTGCTAGAGACTCATACCACATTGCTACAAGATTTTACTACACAGCGACTAACACTTGATTCCTTAGGACGTTTAGTGTTAAGAGTGAATTCAGGACAATCAGCTCAGGGGGAGATAATGGTATATTTAGAGTCTTGCAAACAAGATGTGCTAAGGAAGAAAAGAGATAATGACAAAGACGATGATCCCAGTGCATCGAAAGATGGTGAGCTAACTGGTCCTTCAAAGACTAGTGAGCAAACTATGATTCAGGGGGAGTCGATGGGTGCAAGTGGTGATGGTGCTGGTACAAGTGCTGCTGGTACAAGTGAAGCTGGTAAGACAGCTTAGACTTGTATAGTTATTTGTATTTAGGATTTAGTTGAATTATGATTGTAAATTATAATTGTAAATTAATAATTGTAACTTAATATTTTTTTGGTAATATATTCGGCTTGAGATTATTATTACAAGTTAAATATATTAGAAAGTATTTGAGTTATATATGTTATATAGAATTGTGATCGAAAGTCTTTCGACTAATTGAGTAGTCGAGTGGCGAGTTCCAATTAGTTTTGGCGGTCAAATTTCTATGATAACACATATTTTAGACTTGAGAGTTTGTTATAACTAACAAGTTTAATATGTAATATCTTTAACTAGACAAAGATATATAATTTAAAGATATAATTGAAAGTTCAGTTTTTGGAAAGATAACAGTTCAATTAAGTCTTGGAATTATATAAGTTAATTAATTGTAAACTTAAATGTTTGGTGTTTATTCACAAAATATTAGAGTTTAAGTTTAATTAATATTTGTTAAGTGTTTTATAAAAGACTTAAGAAATCTTAGATTGATTCAGGGAAATCAATGAAGGAATTTAGATTGTTAATAGTTATTTGTGTTTATGTTTTCTAGGGATTGAAATGTTTGATCTATCCGATTCAGTTAATGATTTTCTTGATAAGATAAATGAAGATATTAATTATGATTTGGAAGAAGGAGAGTTTCAACCACCTGAAGATTGGACTGCTGTTTCTGAGATAGAACTAGACATGGGTGTAGATCCAGATGCAAATATAGATGAACACCATGTGAGCCCATCTAGAACAGAGATTGTGTTTAAAGATGAAGAAGGTCCTAAAGGTTTTGATGTAGATGAAGATATCGATGAATCAACCGATTATGAAGAAGAGATTCCTGATAAGCATAAAGAAAATCCGATGTTCAGACATTTAGAGAAAATGAAGAAGAAAAGGGTTGGAGTTTCGAAGGTTGATATCACAGGAAAACGCGAAGCGCGTAGAGGGATTATCGGTTGGTATTTTGACTCTGACCTGAAGCTTTTCTCGATTAAAAGGTTTGAAGGAGTTCAATATTTTGAGCGAAAGCTTGCATTGTTCAGTTCTCTACCTAAATATGAGATTCGAGACTTGGCTCGATTATCTTTGAAGAATCCAGAAAATGATTTTGTTGGTCGATATGTAGAACATGTAATCAAGACTGAGGTTCGTTCAGGGAAGTTTGAAAAGATTAAGCCAAGGAATGGAAAAATGATAAAGTTACAGGAGAGAAGTCAAAGGACTGGAAGGAGAAGGAGAAAGAAAGTGTATCCAGCTGTCAAGTGTGTTCAGCAGATTCCACTGAAAACAATGCCACATGATATTCTGGGAAATATGAAAAGTTGGCACGTGGATTCTGAAACTGGAGAGACTGTCATGGTTGAAGCTGATGATGAAGTTGAGGGTGGTGAACGTGAAATTTTCAGAGTTTATGACCATCGACACCTAATGAACATGTCAAAGAAAGATTTGTTGAAGTTAAATAAGAATAGAATTTTGATGACAGAAGCATGAGGTGATTTAGCACGAGATTATCAAATGATGGTTAAGACTTGTATTAGAATGAAAATATATTGTGACACCCGTCAAATTAGGACTAGTAATTAGTGCCTAATCAATTATTAATACATGTAATTAGTTCTGTGTTAGGCTAATTAATGTACCGATATATATATTATTGAATATATACAATTATGCGATTCGATTAAATCGTACAAGTTTCAAATCGAATGTATTTCGGTTCAATTAAATACGGACGTTGGTGAAACAATTTTATTAAATAATATAACATTATTTAATAACACTATCTTTCCCAAAATATTATCTTGATAATAATACTTTAGTAATTAATTCGTGTCGTACAAACAACGGTTACGTGATTTAAAATCCGTACAACGAACGAGCAAATCGAGATCCCTAAATTAACGAATCATCTATATAAATGTTTTTCCAAGTATTTAGAAAGAACACTTCAAGTGAAAGTATTGAAATCTAAATCGTTACTTAAAAACGCGTAATAAACGTTTAAACACCAAACCAAACGAGAAAACGAACACCGCACGAAGCACAAATCGAATAAATGAGAAAATAACCAAAATACCCCTGAGTGGGCCCCCTAGGCCGGCCCCCCCATGCCCCATGTGACCCCATGTGGTCACCACCCACATAAGCCACTAACACTTCATGCAAGTGTTGAGATAGTGGAATACTACATCACCCTCCACTCATCTCATTTCCATTCAACACTTCAATCTCATTTCTCTCAAAAACACACTCAATTCTCTCTCAAAATCCAGAGAAAACTCAGCCTTTTCTCCACCCTCAAACCACCACAAGACCACCATAAACCACCATAGCACCACCACCATCAAAGTCACTATTCTACAAAGAACACAAACTCAACAACAACTCCTCTTTCTTCTCATCTCATTTCCATCAAAATCTTTGTAAGGAAACTTTATCTTACTTTCATATTGTTTATTTACATGTTATAAAGCTCACCTAACAAGATTATGTCCAAATATAAACTTGAAATACATTTTTTTTTTTTTTTTATGAATTTTTCACAAAGAACACACAATCTGTCCAGAAAAATACAGATTACTAAAAATGTCAGAACTTGAGTTCTAGGAAGAGTTAGAAGATGCATTTTTTTTTTTAAAATTTGCGTATTGAAAAGATCTACAACTTTCATGTTTTACGTTTTTACCAGATCTGAACGTATTTTTCTCTATTTATCGATTTTTGGGACTGACCTGACTAAAATCAGAAAACTGGACTATGCATGACAAATTAAATTGTTTCTCTATGATCATGGGCTTAAGACTCTTGGAAAAATATATGTTAGACCCTAAACACATAGAAGATCAGTTAGAAAAATTGGTGAGACTTGATTGGGACCAGAAATATGTTAGACACATGGTGGAATAAACCGACAAAAAAAAAGTCGAAATGTGAAATCTTAAATATTTGGAACTTTTATAAGAATCGACACTCTTGGTGAACTTGGACACAAACCGACAATTTATTTAGACTCTATAAACTGATATTTAGGTTGGGTGAAAGTTTCGGGTCAAACCGAGTAAGTTTGACCAAGTCAACAAAAGTGGCTAGTTTTCGAAAAACTTACTATTTTTGGAAAGTGGTAACAAAAATGGGTTTGGTTGACCTAGTTAGTAACTTGGACCAAAAATTAAATTTAGAAAGTTTCCCGAATGAATAACCGACACTTAGAACACTTGGATTAAAATTAGAAATCTGGTCAGACGTAAGTGTCGCCCTACCAGCGACACTTACCCAAGTGACGCCTATAGCGTCACTTACCTTTAGTGACGCCTAAACCAAGTGCCGCATATAGCGTCACTACCCCAAGTGACGCTGCCCATTTAAAATCACATTTGAACGTCACTTAACCTAGTGCCGTTAACCAACTGAGTGCCGCCTATAGCGACACTTACCTAAGTGACGCCCCTAAGTGACGCCTCTGAGTGACTCTATAAGTGACTCTATAATTGACTCTACAAGTGACTCTATAAGTGACTCTATAAGTGACTCTAGAAGTGACTCTATAAGTGACTCTAGAAGTGACTCTATAAGTGACTCATAGATTGACCAACCTTGACCAACTTTGACCTACGGTTTATGTCTTATACAAACTAAAATAATCTGTTTGCAACACACGATATGTACTAATGAATAGTATGCAATAAAACAAACTTAATAATAATGTCTTAAAGGATTATTATTACAAACTTTCACCAACGGATTGTACACGTTTTGATGAACAAAGTTGAACAATCAAACATTTGGACATAACTAATTATTGGACAACAAACATAGATGGTCTGTTGAGACATCTACTCACTCATATAACGTGATGCGTTTTGAACGCCCAACAGGTTACAAGTCTTCGGACATCAAATTCACAGCTAATCAATTCAAGTTTATTTTAATAAACACTCAAGGCTCAGGTGAGTCTCATGGCCCCTATTTTACTGCTTTTCAATCAGGGGTGTGATATTATTGCTCGTTTTGTTTTACAAGTAGAACGCAAGTACAATTCAATCAAATACTACATGAGTTGTTTTCAACTAATCAATAAAGCCCTCCATAGCATAGTCTGGTAATACATCTGTAGCGTGAATGTTAGTATATGATATCATATAGGATTGACAATCCTCGTCCGGGTTAGCACGCACTAACTGGTCAAACGGACGTATTAGCATTTGGGAAGACGAGTGTAGATTAGGCACTCGTAGGAGGCAACTCAGTTGGGTTTCCTTAATTGGACCTGACAATCAAGTTAAGCTCAGACTATGTGCTCATGGCTGTATAACTTTTATTTTGCTTAATTGCATTTTAAATTCAATTATATTATAAAATCTTGCGGTTCATACAAATATGTGTTGACATACAAACCTGTGAGCTCACCAGCGTTTCGCTGACCCATTTTAGCATGTATCACAGGTGACCAGCAGTAGGTTGGACTGCTCAATTAAGATCTATTAGCTCGAGTCAGTATGCAAACAAACAGAGATTTTAGCTGCATTATTATATTTTGTATAGATTAATTATGTACTTAAATCTCTTATTTTCAAGCGGAGCTAATGTAAACAATATTTCGATGTAAACTTTTGTTTTATCAATATCAATGTAAAACGACGCATATAGTGGTCGTTCATTATATCTTTTGTGCGGTATATATTGATTAGTCGCGCCCCGACCCGATTTGCTTCCGCAACCCGAATTTGGGGGTGCGACATATATGCAGGAAGTAAAATTTACAAATAAAGACTAAAGACAAGCGTGAAGATAAAGACGCTAGAGCTATTGTCAAGGGGGAGTCTGTTGAGACATAGTTTGTGACAACAGATCTAGCTTGAAATAGGACTGGTGTAATTATTATCATGTTTGTACATTGGTTTAGATTTGTAAATAAATGTTTGTTTTGTTATTAATATTCGTTAAATATATCAGTATATTAAAGTGTTAGACGAATATCGGAAATGAAATAAATATGTATAGTGAGTCGAGATCTCAAGTCGTAAGGCATTGCGATGTGAGATGAGATCTGAACTCGCAATGTAATAGGTATAGCGAACCGAAGCCAAGCTGGGCTTGGGCTGCGAGTTGAATTGGACTCGTAGGCCCATGACCTGCGAGTTGAATAGAAGTATATATATTTGATTCGTTAAACCTAAAATATAACTTTTTGCCATTCGTTTATTCAACCTGCGAATTCAGTAATCCAGAGAAAACATTCTAAAGGCCAGGCTTTAATGTTTTATCGTTTAAAGCTAAGTATTATTAAACAAAAACAAAACACAAACTTATTCGTTATAGTAAGATAACATCGTATTAAGGGATTCCACACCTTAATACTACAGATAACGAAGTTATCGATCCTAGAACTATGGACTTACATCCATACTAGTGTTCACACAACTAGATTATGACCCAAGTGTTTGGTTTAATGTTTACATTCGCAATTTGTAGTTGTGAAAATGTATACAACTTATTGGTAACAGTTTGTAATAATAATCTCTGAAAGTATTATCATATTGTTTAATTGTGTTTCATAAAGTATGAAAATGTGTACAGGGGTCCAGGGGCAGCGCCCCTGGTAGCGGGGTCCAAGGGGTGGCAACCCCTGGCGGGGTCTAAGGGGCAGAGCCCCTGGTTGGGGTCGAGCTGCCAAGTCAGCTTGGAAAATTTTTATTTTTACTATATTGTTGTAGTAAAAACGCATCTAAAATTTGATTTCAGGTATCGTTAAGTGATAAAATTTCGAGTCTTGACACTTAGTAAAATTTGCTTTTTCTAGATTCTGACTCCTGCGACACTGGGTGCGACATAGGCTGTTATGTCGCAGGTCATGACTGCGACACAGGTCTTTATGTCGCATTATGCGACATCCGCATTTTAATGCGACATCAGGTGTTGTGTCGCTATGTGCGACATTGAGTGGTCTGCGACGTAATGGATTGTGTCGCTATGTGTGACGTAGGAAAGATAATGCGACACAAAAGCTTGTGTCGCACTACTGTTTTTGGGCCAAAAGCGACACAACCAACTATTCGACGAAAGTTTGGGGAAAATGAGTTTTGGGTCGATTTTTAGGTATAATCTGTTGTAGAAACACTAATACATGGTATGTCACTCATAATAATCATGAAATAACAAGGAAAAGTGGTGAAATCTTATCAAATTTGAGTGAAACTGAAAGTTAGGTGGAGATGAAAATGGTGGATCTTGAGTTTGGATCTTGAAGATGAGGTTGATGATACGTTTTGTTGTTGTTGTTGATAATTTTTTTGGTTGTTGTTAGGGCTTGTTGTTGTTGAGAAAGATCGAGAGAAAAGAGAGAGAGAGAGAGAGAGAGAGAGAGATGTGGGTGTTTATGTTTTGTAAAATGAAAGGGAAGAAGGGAAT